>CAWUFW010007891.1:600000-952601 GCA_963921515.1 Calotriton arnoldi | reverse complement strand
AACTCTCACTTTCTCTACACTCCTCTTGAGGACCAAAGAAACGAAACTGTATATCATCAGAAACTTTTTACATCCAATACTGAACCAAGCAAAAGAGCTCTGTTTATTTCACTTAAAGATAATGCAGGACGTTGTACATAGTACAATCTTCTTACTAACTTCCGCATTTCTGAATGATGTACTGCTAACATTCTTAAATGATGAAAAGTACTTTGACACACTCGTCTAGAAAGACAAGCCAGAGAATGACCCTGCAAGCCAGTATATTTTCTCACTTTACAAGGATCTAGTCCTTGCAATATCTTAACCTTCTGTTTAACACTTTTATTACCATAATCTCGTAAGAAATTTAGTAATATATCAATAGATTCCTGTCGTTTACTACAAATACTACTACAATCCCACTTATACACTGGAGCTTGTGTACGTCTCCCTTGAACTTCTTCAGCTATTACTTCTTCCACATTTCTAGGAACCATCTTCTCTTTTTCAATTGGACAACCGTTTTTAACCTCATAACAACGACCACTGGTATCAACTGCATGAGCTAATGTATTTTGTTGAAAATAGCTTTCTTCATTAAAAAGGTTCAGTACTAGAAGTGTGCTTCCATTCACCCGAATTTTTTTTGAAAAAGTTAGTTCTTTTAACCAGTCTTTTTCTTTTACTTTTCTCCTTCAAAAAGTGCATTGTTTTATTCAATGTTTTTATTCTCTTCAATACTAATATAAACAATTTTCTTTTCAATTCAAAAGCCTTTTCGACTACACTTTCAATCTTTTCTTTCTTCTTGTAAAATGCTGATCTTCTTTTATATTTTTTGCAATCTTTCAATAAATTTTGTAGTACTCTACTTTTATACATTCTCTTCCTAATATCTTTATATTCTTTCATCCTTTTTTCAACATGGATTGTTTTCCTATAACCTGCTTTTGCATTAATTTGTTCTTTTTTCGTTTGCTTCTGATTGCTTGTAGTACTTTTCTTTCTCTTTTCCCCATTTTGAAAATTGATTATGTTTTTTAAAAGACTTTTAACAAATTCTTTTGTTCTCTTACCAGAAGACTTTTTCTTCAATGTCACATGTTGTACTTCATCTAATTTCTGCTTTTCTATCTCCTTTGAATAGTTCTGTTTTCTTTGTTGTCTTTTCTTTTCAACTTTTCTTGCCATACTGAATATTTCTTAATAATTATGGAGAAAATCCCCCAAAAAATAAAGTTTCTTATCTTTCTAAAAATTATTTAATTTTATTAAAATAATGATATACAAAAATTGTCATCTTTAAATAAAGAAATACATTGAGTAGTGCCTAGGTGAAAAGATGAGTGCAGCAGTAGGACCTGGGTGATTCTACAACTGCAAGGGTAGTACATAACTAGTGTCTCGGTGATTGCATGACTGAAGGGGTAATATCTGGGGGATAACTGGAATACATAGCAAATGAGTGGGTGATTTTATAACTGCATGAGTATTGCTTGGGTGATTGCAGGAGTACTGAAGGAATGCCTGAGTGATTGGAGGAGTGGAAAGGTAGTGCCTGGGTGATTTTATAAGTTCATGTGTACTGGCTGAGTGATTACATAAGTACAAGGGTAGTGCGTGCCTGAGTGAAAGAGTGCAAGGGTAGTGCCTGAGAGATTATATAAGTTCATGGGTAGTGGTTGGGTGATTGAAAGAGTGTATGGGTAAACCTGGATGATTGCATGAGTGAATAGGTAATGCCTGGGTGATTTAATGACTGCAGGGCTAATGCCTGGGTGATTGCAGCAGTGCATATGTAGTGACTGGATCATTGAAAGACTACATGGGTAGTACTTGGGTATTTTTATAACTGCATGAGTGTTGGGCCTAGCCAAATATAAAGCAGCAGACTATTACATGACTCAACCATAAGTCTCTCCATATTGTTAAAAGCATGCATACAAATGTCTCTACCTTTTAAAATCACCATCATATCTAAAAGAAATATATATACAATATTTCTGGAATATAGTGAAACCTAGAAACTGAGACATGTAATAGATCTACTTGAGTGATTGCATACTCCATGCGTAGTGCTTGGGTGATTGTATGACTCCAAAGGTAGTCGCAGGGTAATTGCAGGAGAAGATGGATAGTGACTGGCTAATTGCATAAGTGCCCACATCAAGGTTGAGTGCATGGATAAGTGTATAAATAGCACCTGAAGGCATAGATGTGTCATTGATTAGTGCCTAGGTGAATAGATGAGTGCAACAGTTGGGTCTGGGTGATTCTATGACTGCAAGGGTAGTGTGTGGGTTATTACATGAGTGCATAGGTAGACACTGCATGATTCTATGACTGCAAGTGTAGTACATAAGTAGTACCTGGATGATTCCATGACTACAGGGGTAATATCTGGGGGATTACTGGAGTACATAGGAAGTGAATGGGTGATTTTATAAGTCCATGAGTACTGCCAGGGTGATTACAGAAGTACTAAGGTACTGCCTGAGTGATTACATGAGTGCAAAGGTAGGGCCTGGGTGATTTTATAAGTGCATGAGTACTGGCTGAGTGATTACATAAGTACAAGACTAGTGCCTGCGTGGTTGAAACAGTGCAAGGATAGTGCCTAGGTGATTGAAGCACGGTATAGCTAATGCATTAGTGATTGCATGAATACAGGGGTAACGTCTGGGGGATTAAAGAAGTACATAGGTAACGCCTGCATGATTGCATGACTACAGGGGACACATCTGGGGATTTACATGACTACATAGAAAGTGACTGGGTGATTTTATAAGTGTCTAGATACTTCTTGGGTAAGTGCAGGACTACTGAGGTAACGCCTGCGTGAATAAATGAGTGCAAAGGTTGTGCCTGGGTGATTTCATAACAGCATGACTACTGCCTGAGTGATTACATGAGTACAAGGCTTGTGCCTCTGTGATTGAAAGAGTGCAACATTAGTACCTGAGTGATTATATAAGTGCGTCAGTACTGGCTATATGATTCAAAGAGTGCATGGGTAATACCTTGGTGATTACATGAGTGCATAGGTAGTGCCTGGATGTTTGCATGAGTGCAGGAGTAATGCCTGAGTGATTACAGCACTGCATATATAGTGACTGGATCATTGAAAGACTACATGGGTAGTACTTGGGTGTTTTTATAACTGCATGAGTGTTGGGCCTAGCCAAATATAAAGCAGCAGACTATTACATGACTCAACCATAAATCTCTTCATATTGTTAAAAGCATGCATACAAATGTCTCTACATTTTCAAATCATCAACATATCTAAAAGAAATATATATATACAATATTTCTGGAATATAGTGAAACCTAGAAACTGAGACATGTAATAGATCTGCTTGAGTGATTGCATAACTCCATGCGTAGTGCTTGGGTGATTGTATGACTTCAATGGTAGTCGCTGGGTAATTGCAGGAGAAGATGGATAGTGACTGTCTAATTGCATGAGTGCACACATAAAGGTTGAGTGCATGGATAAGTGTATAAATAGCACCTGAAGGCATAGATGAGTCACTGAGTAGTGCCTAGGTGAATAGATGAGTGCAACAGTAGGGCCTGGGTGATTCTATGACTGCAAGGGTAGTGTGTGGGTTATTACATGAGTGCATAGGTAGACACTGCATAATTCTATGACTGAAAGGGTAGTATATAACTAGTGCCTGGGTGATTCCATGACTACAGGGGTAATATCTGGAGGATTACTGGAGTATATAGCAAGTGAGTGGGTGATTTTATAACTGCATGAGTACTGCTTGGGTGATTGCAGGAGTACTGAGGGTATGTCTGAGTCATTGGAGGAGTGCAAAGATAGTGCCTGGGTGATTTTATAAGTGCATGGGCACTGGCTAAGTGATTGGAAGAGTGCATAGAGCCTGAGAGGGTGATTGGAGGAGTGCAAAGGTATTGCCTGGGTCATTGAACCAGTATATAGCTAATGCATTGGTGATTGCATGAGTGCAGAGGTAATGTTTGGGGGATTAGAGCAGTAACTGTAAATGTCCAGTATTTGTAAAGCGCACAGCTACCTCCGGAGAGGTGTCCCGGCGCTGGGGGCAGTCGGGAAGATTAAGCAACCTATTGCCCAGAATCACATGGTGCTGGGCTGATCTGCCACCGGCACCGGGATCGAACCATGAGCCCCAGGATCCGGAGTCAGTCGCCCTGGCTGCTGCGCCACACCTCTTCTAGTACATGGGTAATGTCTGGGTGATTCCATGAGTTAAGAGATAATATCTGGGGGATTATAAGAGTACATAGGAAGTGCCTCAGTGATTTTATCCGTGCATCGATACTGCCTAGGAGATTAGAGTACTATTGTGGTAGTGCCTCAGTGATTAGAGGAGTGTAAAGGTAGTGCCTGCAAGATTTTATAAGTGCATGGGTGCTGGGTAAGTGATGTGAGGAGTGCATAGATCCTGAAAAGGTAATTGGAGGAGTGCAAGGATATTATTCAATTTCAAAGGGCGTGCGCATCTCACAAAGTCCAGTAGTCAGTTGTAGTTACAAAAATTATGATTTCTTTATTTTCATCAACCGGTAAGCTTGTGATTATATGAAGCGTGATCCTGTGTCTGACACGGGAACAAGGAGGAAGACGCGTATGATTGTGAGGAGTTACCATACTCAAGACTATATTGTTGGGTACTAGTGGAATACACAGGATCACGCTTCATATAATCACAAGCTTACCCTTTGAGACAAGCAAGATAAGAGCCCTGATGAAGTTCCCAGTGTGGGAATGAAACGCGTTGGCTGGAGTGTTAATGTTCAATGCTTATTAATACTGATGAAAATAAAGAAATCATAATTTTTGTAACTACAACTGACTACTGGACTTTGTGAGATGCGCACGCCATTTGAAATTGAACGATTTCTTGATCTGGAGCACAGTGACGCCACGCAACGGCTGGTGTAGGGGCAGTATTGCGCATCAGAACTTTATTCTTTGGAACTGGCAGGAGGTGCGGTACCAGTGGTCCGCCGTTGCTCTAACTGAGTGCAAGGATATTGCCTGGGTGATTGAACCAGTGTATAGCTAATGCATTGGTGATTGCATGTGTTCAGAGGTAATATCTGGGGGACTACAAGAGAACATAGAAAGTGCCTCAGTACTGCCTGGGTGATTGGAGTAATACTGTAGTAGTGCCTCAGTGATTGGAAGAGTTTAAAGGTAGTGCCTGGGTGATTTTATAAGTGCATAGGCACTGGCTAACTGATTGGAGGAGTGCATAGATCCTGACAGGGTGTTTGGAGGAGTGCAAGGGTAGTGCCTGCATGATTAAACCAGTGTATAGCTAACGCATTGGTCTGTCACATGGTGTACACTTTTGTACTGCAGCTTCACAATTCTGTAACTACTCAGGGTGTTGGACGTACTCAAAATAAAGGAAAAAAGCTACACATGAGTCTGTTATAAATCTCTCCATTTTCCTGTAACTATACACATGCATATATGTCTACCTTTTGAAATCATCATCATATATAACAGAAATAAACAAATAGACTGAACTTTACATTTCAAAGACACACCTACATTTCTGCAGTGTATTTCAAGTGTACCTTTCCCCAGACTCATAGAAAGTAGCCTAATCAGTAATCCTTTCTGCTAACATGTCTTAAAACTCACTTTTGTGCTGCAGCTTCACCATTCTACGAATATATTGGGCCTAGTCAAACATAAAGCAGCAACCTATCACATGTCTCTACCATAACTCTAACCATATTCCTAAAAGCATGCATGCTTCTATCTATACCTATTGCCAAAAGCATTACACATATTAGAACACATGTGCATGTAGAAACATAACCACACTCACAAGACCATAAAGGCCTTAAAACTTGACAGACTACACTTAACATTTCAAACACACCTAGATTTATGTGGCAAATTTCAAGTGAACTTTTACACAGACTCTTATAAAGTACCATAATCAATAATTCCTCTCCCAACATATCTTAAACATCACTTTTCTACTACTACTGCTTCACTATTCCAGTACTAATCAGGTATAGAGCATAGCTAACAGCAAAGCAACACTTCACTTATCTTTCATGAAAGTCTCCCCACATTGCTTAAAACATGTATGCATATGTCTGTACCTTTTGCTAGCAGCATCATATATAAAAATAATATACAGATAAATGTATACCTGTGTTTTATACATCTATCATCTTCAAACGCATAACACATACCATAATATATGTGCAAGTAGACACATATCTCAATCACACCACCATCCAAAGCTCAAAACTTTACAGACTACACTTCAATTTTCAAACAGACACTGAACATTATGCGGTATATATCAAATATACCTTTCCACACATCATACAAATTACTCTAATAAATAACATCTCTACAAACATATCTCAAACCTCACTTTTGGGCTGCTACTTTACCATTCTACAACTACCTATAATGTTACACCAACCCAAATACAAAGCAGGAACCCTTCACATGTCTTTACTAAAAGTCTCACCATATTCCTAAAAGCATACATGAATATATCTGTAGCATAACACTATCCAAACCTTAAAAATTCACAGAACAAACTTCCAATTTCAAGCAAACACCAAAAATGATGTGGCATATTTCAACTGTACCTCTCTAGAAACTTAAAAAAGAAGCCTAATCACTAATACCTTATATCAACATCTTTTAAACCACACTATTATGCTGCATCTTTACCATTCCACTACTACTCACAGTCTTGAGCCTACCACATAAAAAGCAACAACACCTCTTTGTTATACATCATGCACCTTCAAATGTATAAGACATATGAAAATACATATACAAGTAGAGACATACTTGAGACAGAAGTCCATGCACACCTTAAAACTTGACAGACTCCACCTCCAATTTTAAAGCAACACCTAAAATTATGCGGTATACTACAAATGTACAGATCCACACACTAAAACAAACTACCATAATCACGTGACAAGCAGTGCGAGCAGCGTGAGTCGAGCCGAACCGGAGTGAGAGAGGTGCTGCGGAGGTGCCGCGCTTTGACCCGCTGTAACCGGGAACATATGCGCCCAGGAAAAAACTCCTCTGAGACCTCTTTTTGAATCTCTCTTGAAGGCCGGAAACGGGAGATAACGCCGGATAATCAGGACAACGCCTGGAGGCAGAGGAAACCAGACGCGGGGGTAAGTGTGTATGCAGCGAGCGCTGCCGCCATTAGTTGCGGCCGCTGAGTGTGAGCCCAGCGAGTCCGCAGAAGCGGCCCAACCAGGTTGGGTGCGGCTTGCAGCTCGCCAGAGTGCCCTGCTCCTGCTTGTTTCCGACTTGCTCCTACCGCTCTTTAGCCCCCTACCTTCACTTCCTCTCACCTCCGTGCAGTCATCGAGTCATCAGACTTTGAGCCTTGGACTGGCTTTTAATCAGACTTTTAATCACTGAACACTTTCGAGCACTTCTGAGCACACATGCGCTGAATTTGGTACTATTCCCCATCCCATCCCTAGCCCTATCTCTAGCCCGAGCCCCAAATTTTAGGCCTCAGTTATCGGGATATCGGGGTGTTCCCTACCGTTGTACTCTGTGAGACACGGGGTGCCAGTGCCTGTGCAGAGAAATTGAAAATCCATCAAATTCTTTGCACCCTTTTACCAAAAGTTAATTTAATCAGGCAGAGCTTTTCAAAGCATTTTAAGTAGGAATCCTCTTGAAGTGAAAAGTGAAAAGTGGACTTAGCCCCCGTGAACCGCGAATTGTGAAGTGAATCGTGAAGTGAGGGAAGTGCGAACCCCCAGGGCAGCAGATAGAAGGCCGCAATGCGATCTGGGAGGACAAGATCAGAAGTTAAGCTGAAGAAAAAAGCTTGCCAGAATATCAGGAAGACCAGTAAGGTAGTCTCCGTTTTTATCCACGGAAGAGACACAATTGGAAATAAACCCGGAACTAGCACCAACTTCGTCACCAATGCCAATAAAAAAACTAGGAGGCAGGAAAATAAAAATTACAGACTTCCTAATTCCTTCAGGGCTCCGAATTCAGGATTCCATAACAAGAATATCATCTCCAGCCACATACACATCCAACATGCCTCTTGTACAGACCGTCATCCCGCCAGAGGACAGCTTTAGTACCCCAATGATTTTGAAACTAGCTGGCAATCAAGTAACTGTGTTAGCACAAATAAACGCAAATGTAAATGAACCACAAACATCACAAACAACTGCAACCAAAGCGGCACTAGCAGCAACACTAGAACAACAAATCGTGAGCCTTTCATCACCTCCGCCCTTGACTTTGGAGGCTATATCGGGCGAAAGTCAGGCACCGGCTCTGTCCAGGGGCAGCATGGACAATTACATTGCTGCAACTAAAGATGAAAACGCCTTAGGGGGTCTGTTAGAGGCCTCGCCAAAACCCGCACTGGAAACACAGGATTTCTTAATAAGTTCCTTCGGGCTAACACAGGAGGCCCAGAAGGAAGAAACTCCTTCTTCTAAAGCAAAAACACAAACATTTACAGGGCCCCTTCACGATTACAACACTTTACTCTCTCCAATAAAGACTCGTCCAGGGTCTGGTTTCACTACTCAATCAAGCACTTGTCCGGTGGAGGATGCCATGGAGAACATCATGAACAACTTTGGAGATAGCCCCCCTCCAAGTCAGCGAATGGATGTCCATCAGGCAGACCATTTTTCACCCCTTGAAGCTCCGTTATGGTCCCCTTTCATCAATATCATGGACACTATTTCTTCAGCATTATTTCAGCACTCAGAAAAATTAGAGTTGCAAGTCGACCTTTTGCAAGCCCTAGCATTTCATGTCTCGGGTATAGAAAAAAAACTTCAAGATCTAAATTCCATACTTGAACGGGTGCAAAAAAACCCCCATACAACATATCATGAATGTCAATGTTCCAGTACCATGAACCAACTGAAGTCCATCCCGGGGATTTTGACAGATATTCTGGTAGAAGTAAAAAAAACAATGAATATCGTCACATCGGCCAGCGCTGTTAGCGCTTCCATCAAAACAGGTTCAAGTCGACAGAATCTCACAACTTCTTCGGGCACTTTGGAAAGCGCGGACGAAAATGATGGTAGCCTGAGAGATTCAGATTCAGATGACATTCAGCCAGAAACCTCGAACAATAATCCCACGCAAAGCAATCAACAGCGTGTCGTTTTGCTGCTTGATGCAGCAGTTCTTAATCCTCAGCAACAAAAATCTAGCGACCCACTAAGAAAAAGGGAACGCAAGCGACTGAGAAAATCAAGGTATAGCAATCAGAAGAGGTGCCAAGCCATAGTACAGACCCCCCAAAATCAGGCTCAAGAGTCACCTGCCACACACGGTCAGCACGCAAATTTGCATGAGGCAGACCTTGGAAAAGGGTCCATGGGAAATAAAGCAAACACGCGTTCCCCTGAAAAGGCGTCTGAACCCAGACCCCATACCGATCATTGTGGAATGTTCATACTCCCGCCAGCTTTAGCAACATCAAAGACAAGCTGTCATAAAGCATCCTCGTCATTATCTCTCTCCATTTAAGGCCAAAAAGAAGACGGCCTCTTATTGCACGTTCTCCGGTCAGAACAACCACGCATATCCCAATACTTTCCAAAACAACAAAACGCATATAACAGGAAAATGTTGGCTGAAATGCAGTCACCACCTAAAACGACGCAACTTTTGGCAAATCAGACCGATTTGTCTCTTATATCAAGTGATCAAGCTGAAATTCAGAAAACAAAAACAGACTTGACAAAAACAACTCGCCTTCAAAATCAATCTGAAAGGAAAATGTCTACAGGAGAAAATGTATTCAGCAGAATTTCTGCTGGATTACATCATCACAGAGCCGACATTCCACTAGGCAACGATGGACACATATTTCCAGAAGGTTCATTAACGCTAGAATTGATTCCTCATTACAACTCAAGAGGACAACATGATATTCTTAATCGCAGTGCAATACTAAAGCTCACAAGTTCCATTGACACATTAAAACACCTAAATACAAACCATATTGAAAGTATAAAATTCAAACCACTTTCAAACGCAAAAGAGAGAGATATGATGGTGGTAACCTGGAGCGACCCAAAAACTACAATGGAATTCTGGTGCCATAGAGAACTTTTTGAAAATGGGGAATTGAAATAAAAACAATTGAAACAGAACGGTAGCCTGGCCCTCTATGTCCAACAGTAGAACTCAGAATGGTAATGGACAGCGGAATACTCCGTGGGGCAGTAGGATCCATTGACAGTGCCCTGGAGAGCTGGTCCAATTTACGCATTATCCATCAGGTAGTACCTGGAACAGCCTGTCAAAGCAGAAAAGTTCTTTTTTCAACTACTCAGGACATTGAGGAAAAAATAAGTGAGGCATGAGTAAGCAACTTAAAATTGTGCTCTTGGAACATCAATGGCTTCGGCAGCAAGACAGAGGAGGCAGACCTTTTAACTTTTCTCCAAAAAATTGATATCTTGCTATTCCAGGAAACCTTGTCCGTGGCACCGACATCGATCAACGACTTTAAAGAATACCATCAAGACGCCACCAAGGGAAATGCATCAGGCAGAGCATCTGGTGGCCTATCAATTTACCTCAACACCAACGTTCCATGGACATCTGAATCGATTGAGCTAGGACAAACCTGGATTCAATGCATTAAAATCGCATTATCACAATATCCTGCTAATGAATTGCTGCGCAAATATGAGAAAAATTCACTACTAATTTGTAATGTGTACATCCATCCGGGATCCAAGGCAAAACTGGAGAAAATCGCGACCCTTACAGCCCTGCTCAAATCATTGCCATCTACTTTCCCGCATGCAGGCATTGTGCTGTCAGGCGACTTTAATATATTTTTATTACTAGAGGACCAACTACAAAGCAAACAACATAACAAATTTAAAGGGGAAAGCATCCATCCTGCAATTACAAATCATCAGAAAAAAGATTGTTACGGCAAACTCTGCGCCTCATCATTAGCCGAAATAGGGATGCTAACTTTAAATGGACGCTTACCACAAGACCAACGAGCTGCACCAACTAGAATATCAAAGCATGCAAACTCAGTCCTAGACTACACAATAGTGGATATAGAGTTACTACAAATGATCTCCAGTTGGCAAATCATCCACAGATTAGAGAGCGATCATAGCCCCCAGGCAATTGATCTTTGCATCCACACTCCAAGAGCGGCTGAAAGTAATGATTTGCTGGAAGTCCCTAGCCCGTACAATCTAAAAAGGCTTGCGTGGAACGGCAAAAATGCTGGAGTATTAATGAATTACATAAAAAATCTAACGGCGAACACGCAAGCACAAAACTTGAAACAGCCATGGACAAACTGGGAAAAAATGATAATGATCCTTATTTCTAAATTTTCATCACAAAATAAGCACTATGGAAATGAACCCAGGATAACAACACTAGAGTTTGGCAGCTCGTTAGCAGGGAAAAAAAAGGACATTAAATCGGGAAATAAGAAAACGACGTGGTAACGCCCTATTAACGAGTGAAGGTGCAAATCAGCAAATCCATCAGTTAAGGCGGAAATACAAACAGGAAGTATGGACTGCAAAGAAATCACATCAAACAAAAATTTGGCTAAAGCTGCTGCAGACAGTAAATCAAATAACAACAAGAAGTTCTGGGCAGAAATAAATAATATAGCAAACGGCTCCATCCGCCATCATAATGCAAACATTCTAGAGGCAGATTGGATAGCCCATTTAACTGAAAACTACAAGCATGTAATTATGGAAACTCATCAGTATGTCAAGCTAAATTCAAAAAACGATCATCCAGAAATCGAGTACAAGGGCATCAAACATGAAGCCAGGGACAATGATCACCACGTCCTGCACAAATCGGAAAATGACCACGCTGAAATTGTGTCAGAGGGTAATTGTATTGGAACCAACCAAGTTGAGACTGTGTTAAAAAAACTCAGATCCAGTGGAGCACCAGGCCCAAACGGCTTGCCAACCGAGCTCTTTAAACAAGATAAATCTTTTTGGGCAGAATTTTTCACACCCCTTTTCAATTACGCTTTCCAATCAAACAGTATACCAGCATCATGGAGAGGCAGCGTTCTGCACCCGATATTTAAAGCTGGCACTAGAACAGACCCAACGAACTATAGATTAATTGCGCTTATTGACGTAGAAGCTAAACTATATGCGTCAAATCTCCTCATAGATCTCGAAGAATGGGTCACCTCCAGCAAGATTCTTCCAATATCACAAACAGGCTTCAGACCTGGCACAAGCACAACATGTAATCTCCTGGTCCTGAATCTCCTTATCGAAAAAGCGCAGCGAAAGTCCATTAAACTATACACGTGTTTTGTCGATCTGAAAGCAGCGTTCGATATGGTACCCAGAGAACTCTTGTGGCAAAAGATGGTAAAATGGGGCATTCCGCCACGGCTACTATGGGCTATAGTTAACCTGTACTCAGCCACTTGGGTCCAGATAAAATTGGGAAATGGGGAAAGAACCACAGCAAGGATACCAACACACATTGGCCTAAAACAAGGGTGTGCGCTAGCTCCTAGCCTTTTTTATATGTTTACCGCGGATTTAGATAAAAGGCTCACAAAAGTCCAAAGCGACCCTCCAAAGTTAGCTCACCGCCAAGTTAGAAGTTTGCAGTATGCAGATGATATTGTTTTATGTAGCCAGACTCCAGTAAGCTTACAGCGTTTGATCACGAAGCTGTTGGAATACACAGATGAGCTTGGTCTATCGCTAAATTACAACAAAACCAAGGTCATCTGCTTCTCAGCAAACACTGGACCTATTAGAAAAAAATACAAGTGGCACAAAGCAGGGAACAGCATAGAGCAGAGTGGCTCCTACAAATATCTAGGAGTGGTGGTTGATTCAAGATTTACACTCAAAGAACATCTAATTAAAAGAAGAGCACAGGCAAACAAATTATGTTTTGCATTAAATACTCTAAAACTGAAATTAAAGTGCCCATCAAACTCCCACTAACTAAAAGTTATTGTTGCTAAGTTTCTTCCAACCCTGACATATGGCTCGGAATTATTCAAGGGCCAGGATGCAAATTTTCTGAATCTCCAACAATCAGGCCTATTCAAACAAATCTTTCGGATTCCACAATTTATATCTCAAGCACAAGTTTGCTTGTAATTTGGGTTATCAAACCGACTCCCGGAAAGGCAAGCGGTGATGTTAAAAATGTGCTGGAAATTAAGAGCAGCCCAAGAAGAGTCATTGCTTGGGCATTGCTGGACGGAATTGAAGAACCAGCCAAAAGGAAAGAAAGACTGGCCAACTGCACTTGAACACGCGCTAACTAAGCTCAATTTGCACGAAGCCTGGGATACTATAGCTTCTCTGCATTTAAAAAAAATAGTAAACAATGCTGCAAAACAAAAAGCCTGGCTAATGGACAAAGTGGCTCTAGCAAAGAAAAAGCACGGCTGGATGGTATTATCTTCATCGAGATCCGGTTACCACAGCTGTATCTTGTCCAACACATAACTCCATCTGCTCAGCATCTTCTACTTCTGACTCGACTGGGAGCCTATTGTTTAAAAGATCAGGTCCCAATATGGAAACAAACATGGGCGAGCGCCCAGTGTAGACTTTGTGAACAGGCGGAAGAGACACATATACACCTTCTGTGTATCTGCCCAGCTGTGAACAATTTGAGACGGCATTTTCTACTCCGTGCTTTCCGTTCTCTTCAAGTTAGATCATGCCGACCGGCTGTAATGGCATTACTAAACAGCCAGTCGTTACAGACTTCATGCAGGGCAGCCAAATTCTTGCAACGTGTCAGCACATTACTACAAAAATCAAATAAATAGTGCTTATCTTCGTGTTTTTTATCATATGGCCGCTATATTAAATCCGCATATTTTGCACAATCTTTACCTTGGTGGCGGCTATAAAAAGCCTAGCATAGAAGCACAGCATTTCCCTGGTATTAATAAGCACGCTATATACGTTTTAATGCCTTTAGTGCTAAGCCGATTTTAGATAGTACCATTTTCAAAGTGATATGCACATTTGTATTTTTGCACACGAATCTTGAATATTGAAATTGAGGATGATTATTATCCAGTATCAACCTGTACATAGTTTACATTTTTCTTGGGTTTCAGATGTACACCGCCAATTTTTAAGACTAGTGCAAAGAACAGAGCAATAATTAGTACGCACTAAGAGCTTCCACACAAACAATGGAAAGCAGTCAGCTGACTTTTTTACAATTTGTAATTTACTTGTGCTGACTTGGCATTTAACGCACCATGTTCAAGTTTTTATGTAACAAGATTAAATGACTTTTCTTTCTTTCTGTTAATAGGAATGTCTGTCAAACCGATGATTTTAAGTTAAAATTGTAATGGTTTTAATTAATCATACACAATAAAATTCTACTGTACTCCGCTGTCATAATCACTAATCCTTTTTCCAATATACACATATTACTATACAAAATCTATTTCAAACAACATTTAATTACAATAAAACAAACTACAATACACATCTTTACATTTAATAATATATTTCAAACATCACAGTTCATCAATAATTTTTGAAGATTTAATATAAAGCTAATACATAATACACCTCACAAATTTATAACTCACCTTCCAAATTGATTTATAGAATATAAAATATCAGACACTCATAGAAGATTTTCTTATGCACACAATCAATGTAATGCACCACTCTCAACAAGGTAAAACCAGTAATGGCAAACTTTCCCTCTCTTTCTCCACACAAATAAATGTAAGTAACAAATCACATTGCTTCCTACATAATTTCAAATTGTAAAACACATTTCTATTGGTTAGAAATATTAACCCTTACCAACTGACTTTTAAAAGTGCCCAAACTGGTTCTGGAATTTTTTGGAGTCACGACTCCACCGTGCACCAACGCGATGGAGCCGCGAATCCATACGGGAGTTCAAAAATATATTACAAATAAAAATACCACTATTTTTTAACAACACATCACTTCTAAAGATAGTACTGACTTGGGAAATTATACTTTAATAACATATCACTTATATATAAATTACAATTTCACATTTTAAGTCCACAGTTAAGTTTTAACTCTTCCCCCATTCTGCTTAATGCCAGTTTCCATATTAGCAGTTCATGGAACATTCAACTGAACAAACAGGTCACAAGTTCACCATATTTTCAAGTTCAGCACACAAGGTTACAAATGCAAACAGCAGGTGTGGTTGACTTTTGCAAAATATGAGCTATCCTATCTACTGTACCTTTCAAACATTTTTTACTAACCAATACCGAACATGCTTTTTAAAAAAGTAACATGCATCCTATTTTTGAGTGTACAATCTTCCTAAACAGCCAATCAATTCTCTACTTTTTAAAAAACAGCATCTTGTCCACCATTTTAGATACCTCTCATTCTACCAATTGACAACCTCAGCTACAGACATCTTTTCATTACTTCCAGACATCCCTTCAAGATGCTTACAGTATGGATTGTTGGGCACAGCTATGTTTTCTGGTGCAAAAGGTATGCTGAACGCAGAGGTATTGACAAAGACCTAGCTTTGCAAAATGTGGATATTAAATGGATTGCACAGAGAGGATTAAAGTGGCACCAATTGATGCCTTTGGTTAAAACCTTTTTGCATCTCCAACCCCTGACCTCATGATTGCGCACTGTGGTGGCAATGACCTAGGCACATTGACTGGGGTAGGTCTGGAAATGCTAATGAAGGACACCTTTGCACAATTGATGTTGCTTTTGCCTCAAACTGTCTTTGTATACTCTAATATATGCCAAAGACAGAAATGGAAGTGGTCAAATCAATTCTGTCCACAGATTGAGAAAGCTAGGAAGAATGTCAATAAAGCTGTTTCTGCTTACCTCAGAGACCATAGGATGGGCTCCATCTATAACAACAATCTACGTTTTGATATGGATGACATCTACAGAAGTGATGGAGTACACTTCACAAATCAAGAAAACAGAGTCTTTCTCAACAGCCTAAAGCTGTGCATCCACACTTAAATGTAGCTACAACAAACTCATAATGAAAACAAGGGCTCTTTTTAGAGCCACCCTATAACATAATAGTGAATATACGTTTTTTTTTTAAACATACATATTTTTTTTACATTTTTTGTGGATTCGCGCTCCCGACGAAAATCTGCAAAAGCATGAATTCAATGTACTACAACACAATACACTTTTCAAGTTTAACTATTAATTTTTAATTTTATATATTTTTAACAACTCTATCAATTATAATCTTGTCATTAATTTCAATCACAGTAACTCTTTAAAAGAACTTCACAAATACAACACTACCTTCTAACTTTTATACTACTTAATTATTTATTTAAGGTGAATTCGCGAATCCAAAGCGACGTTACATGGGGGGCCGCGCTGAGAGCCGTGTTGGGGTCACGACTCCTAACTTGAAAGAAAAAAAAACGTCCACTTTCATTTTTCGGTATTTGCCCTGGGGACCCCATCCCCCGGGGCCTGCCACCATTTTTTTTTTTTTTTAAATAATGAGGGGGACCGCTTGGCCTTCCCTCCTCAGGCCAATAATGGCCGGGGGACCCCATCCCCCGGGGCATTGCCTCTTTTTAAAAAAAAATGTAATTTTTTTAATTATACGGAAAGGGGGCCAGATGGCCCCCCTTCCCAGGGCCACTATTGGCCCCGGGGACCCCATCCTCCGAGGCCTGTCCTCAGCGTTGAGGACCGTGGGGGGAGCCCCAATGCCCCCACGGTCTCTGTCGGCTCCCCGCCTCCTGCGGGAGCCGGCATTGCTTTTGGACAAGGGGAGCTGCTAACATGCAGCTCCCCTTGTCTAAAAGCAATTCTGCTTTGCTTCTTGGAAGCGAGAGCAGGTTTCCTGCTCTCGCTTCCAAGAAGCAAAGCAGTGTTTGCTATGGCAGGACTGAGACCTCTCTCTTGAATGACTGGTATGTGTACTATAATATGGAAAGGGAATGACCTCTTCGCTGAGACCTCTCCCTTGGAGGACAAGTGAGTGTAGTAAGGTATTGAAAACAACTGGCATCTGCACTAAGGCCTCTGGGATAACGGGTGTGTGTAGTTGGTTGTGTGGACAGCCAGGCCTCTCTGCAGAGACCTCTCTCTTGGATGACAAATGAACATAGTAGGGTGTAGAAAACAACTGACATCTAAGCTAAAACCCTCTTTCTGGGATAACAGGTGTGTATAGTAAGGTATGGAGAGGGACTGACCTCTCCATTGAGAGCTATTCTCAGGGTGATGGGTGTATGTAGTAGGGTATGGAGAGGGACTGGCCTCTCCACTCGAACCTCTCTCTGGGATGATGGGTGAGCATAGTAGGGTAGGGAAAGGGAGTGACCTCTCTGTTGACAGCTAATTTCTGCGTGATGGGTGTATGTACTAGGGTCTGGGGAGGGACTGCACTCTCCACTAATATCCCTTCACAGAAAGACAAGCATGCATAGTAGAACATGGTGAGGGGCTGGTCTCTCCACTGAGACTATTTTACAGGGTGACAAACAAGCATAGTAGTGTGTAATGATGAACTACCTCTACAGTGAAACTCCTTCCTGGCGCTCAAGATGTGCATAGTAGAGTGAAAAGAGATTTTGTCTACCCCTTCCGAATTATTTACGCTCCAGCAAGAGTCACTTTCTTTCATCAAAGAACTTATGCCTGGCAGACCTCTTCTCAATTACTATGGGGAGATGATGTCTTGATCCTACCCCCTTAAACACCTTTTTTACTTCATTCTCACAACACCAGCAATTTTCCATAGTAAACAGTAATGGCGGGTATTTCATTTCTAAACCTTCAACAGCCAGCCAATCAGAGCATTCTCTCATGCGGGACTCAAAAGAATATCTTGCTCACACAGGTGTGAGATGCCTCACGGGAAAAAGAGGCCTCTCAACCAATGAGATGGCTCCATTTATTTAATTTGCGCTCCCGCTGGATTCTCGCAGGACTCTCTCGAACCCAACCGTCCAGATATATAAATATTTTTTAACCTTAATTTCTCAAAAACTACTGAACAGATTTACATCAAAATACAAAAAGCACAACTTGTAGACAAAGATCTAGCTTCCTGCCAAATTTGGTGTAATTCTTTTCAACAGATTTTGTGGTAGAAAAAAGCCTATGGGAAATGCATGACGATTTTGTGTTTTGGGACCTCCCTTTTTTCTCGGCCCCTGCTTGATAGATCACCCAAAAACTTTCCAAGCACAAACTAGGCAAAAAAGAGTTCTTTTTGGAAAGTATTGTGGAGATTCATCAGAGGGCGCCAACGTTTTAGAGATACAGGTACAGCAGTCAGGCAGGTATAGGTAGACAGATGAACAGACAGACAGACAGACAGACAGACAGACAGACAGACAGACAGACAGACAGATAGATAGATAGATAGATAGATAGATAGATAGATAGATAGATAGATAGATAGCTGTGTAATACTGGCCTATATTACTATCAAGTGATGCTGGTGATCTTTACAAACCATGAGTCCGAAAGCTGAGTGGTTTATAAATGTCACCTGTACCCCAAGATGGCAATGTAGAACCATATTACACAAGTCACTTATTATTTAGTTTCCATATCACAAGATTTATTAATTGATTTTAGTACTTTCTAGAAAGATTTAGAGCATTTGAGAGCCATCTGTTTACTAGTCATTGTTTGCTTGGGACTGTAAATATGTCGATCAATGTTTTGAGAAATGTATGTTTTTGTTTAGCATAATGTTTTATTATTTAAAATGCATTTTATGCGACAAAGGGGGATATTCTCAAGAACGTGCGATGAACATCGCCAAAATAGGTTAACGCAATTTCCCTTATCGCCATCTATCACGGGAAAAGAACGCCGTGACAATGACGTATTCTCCACACGGCGGTAACATGCAATAGTGTCCTGATAACGCGTCAAATGGCCACGATAAAATCACCGTGACGGCGATAAAAATCTAAAGCCGAATGTGAAAAAAGTGGCGATGGGCCATACTGCGATAAAAAAGTCAGCGATAAGCAGCGCCAGGCCTTCAAGTCCCACAAGTCAGGCGGGAAAAATCACTAGAAAAGCGGAAACAAGAAACACAAACAAAACACAAACAACTGCGAAGCACCATGGAGGTAGCCGGAGCAAGTACAGAGGACAACCAGAACCCCACAAGCCCAACGGAGGACCAGCCTGGGACCTCGGGGCCAGGAAAGGGCAAGGAGAAGAAGAAGAGGAACCCGCGTTTCAGTACGCAGGGAAACCAGATCCACATTACGGAGGTGATAGAACACCACCACCAACTGTTCATCACCTACACAGTGACATTGGCAAATGAAAATACAATTTGGCAGTCCATCGTGGCCAAGGTGAATGCAGTTGAAGTAAAGAGAAGGCAAGGGACAACTGCAAGAAGCGCTGGAATGATGTCAAGCGCAAAACCAAGCTGAAACTCGCTAACAACCGGAAAGCAGCAATGCAGACTGGAGGCGGGAGTCCAGCGACACACCAGGAGCTGGATGAGATGGAGGAAATGGAGTCCACAGTCATCAGTGGGGAGACGGTGGCAGGATTTGGGGGACCAGACACTGCACAACATGACCTGAGCCAACAGCAACAGGGTGAGTAACGACCAGAGACTGGGGGGACGGGGGGAGATGGGCACAATGGCACACATGCACAATTAAGTAGAGCACATCTGCGGACAAACCATGCCCAAGAGTCACAACTCCGACCAAGAGCCCAATTTACCCAAGTCTGCAACATCTCAGAATCTGTATAAGCACAGAAGTGAAAGGCACACCGCCTGAAAGGGAGAAGGGCCAGCCAAATCAGAGCTAAAGGGGCAACTTACCCACAATGCAGCACACACACATAAGAATCAGAGCACCCCAACATTGACAACAATGTGGTACAAACTGCAACACTGTCACAACAGAACAGAGGACACAACTGCTGCTGCTTGTGTGTAGAAAATGGCCATTCGCATTTGGCATAGCAGGAAACTGTGAGATGACAATGGACAAGTACAACCTCACATCCCTGATGGTGTAGAAATGTCAACTGTCCCGCATCAAATAGGCATCTCTTCACAAACAGTCACAATGTACATTGTCATGCAGTCCGTTAGTAAACTTGAACAATGCGTGAACATACATGTGAACACAGTGTCAATCTGCATCTCCCCTTCACATTGCAGAGGGAGAATCAACACCTCCTGCAGAGCAGACACAACAACTGAGCACTGATGACGAAGAGGACCTCCCCAACATCGACACCGATGCCCTCCAGCAGCTCATGGACAGCTTCGGCACCCCACCTCCAGGAGCAGGGCAGCCCAGCTGCATCGAGGAGACCCCACCCCCTGCACAGACCACACAGCAGGAAGCACCCACTACCACGGCTGTCACCCAGGACCCCCACGACCAACACATGGCATTCCAATGCCATGTGTTAGGGTGCCAGAAGAAGATGGCTGATCAGCTGCGGGTGGGTTTCGACCTCATGGCAGCCAAACTAGATGCCATACGTGGGTGTATAAGTCCCATCAGTGTCCACTAACAGTCCCTAATGGACACCCACTGTCCGCTCCATGCTCTCCAACAATCCATGGCTGACATCGCTGGAGTCATGACTCGGAGACAAGAACAACTGTCTAGTTAGAGTGGCTCCAGCAATGTCAGCCGGGAGTTGGGGCACATGCGGAGGATCATGGAGAACATGGAGCGGATGCATGCAGAACGATTGGCTGCCACGGCTGCACGCCAGCGAGATGTAGCTGGGATCTTCCATGCCCTGCAGGTCCTCATCATGGCATTGCCGCCACACGGCCTGGCGCGGATGACTGCTGCTGCTACTACTCCATCCACATCTCCGCCCTCTGAAGTGTCAGTGCCACACAGTGTGGCAGACTAAACACCACCACCCACATGTGAGGCACCTGACACATCAGAGGACGAAGATGATGATGAATCTGGCTTGGTGGTAAGATTGAAGTGGTAGCATACATCACCGGCATATGGCCTGTATCAGCTTGGTTCTGCCCTCTGCATCATGCCCTGGAATAACATCTTCCACTGTCCCCCGTTACACTCAGCAACACTCACCTTGGACCTCGACATGGACTGCCGTATTTGGATTGGTTACCAATGACACAGCAATCACACTGCGGACTGAAGTCTTCCTCTTCTGATGAACCTGTCAATCCCTAAAGGACTCTGGCTGGCCCTCCACGGGGCGACAATGTAAAGTGGGGTTTGCATGGCCATGTACTGGTCCAGCTTCAACACCCCACTGAATGCGAATAAATCATTCTAATTCACACTGATGTGTCATGGCCCTGATCAATTAAGCATGAAAGTATTGATGAATGTAGCGACAGTGATTCCACATAAATGGTACTCCCTGGGTAATGCTATCAATGTGCATGTATGGCCGTGACCCAGATAGGCAGTGAGACACACATCGTCATTCAAAACAACTAACATCACAGTTGAATACAAGTGAATGTGCGTAGACTTTATTAGCATATGCGTGTCAGTACGGGCAAGATAAGTGCCACAACATGCGGACCAATGCAGCAGTATGTCAGAATGAGGAACGTTGCCAAGCGCCGCTGTCCACTCCGGGGTAGTGCCTCACCTTTCACAGGTGTGTGTTACACCGCGTGGTTGTCCGCTCACGTATTCGGGGTCCAGGCAAATGCAGCCATGTCCACTGTTGTCGTGGGATATGTGACCAGAACCCCAAGAGGCAACAAGGTGTCGGGACATGTGCAATGGGTTCCAAACTGTTGTGGCTGCAGGTACGTAGTTACACATCCATGAAAGCGATTGCAGCTTCGTAGGCAATCATTTCCAACATGAGGTCATTGTCGACTTCATCGAACAGGACGGCGAGGCTATCCATTAGCAGGTCCGGACAGATGTGCTGCGTCCACCCCCTGTCACCAATTAGCACTACAGCCCAATAGGGGAGCGGCACAATGTGGTCACTGCACACGAGGAGTTCTGCAATCTCCCAGGTCCAGCTGCCAGCATGTATGCCAAGTATCCAGGCATCCCATAGACGGGTATCATGGTGACACTCCTGGTCGTGGGCCAACAGGGGGCGCACACACATGTCAAAATCCAGTTCATCTACCGTCCTGTTGGATAGGCAGACATCCATGGACCACTCGAATATGCATGATCGACAATGCAACACAGGCTGAACGCAGGTGACGTTGGCAAGGCGGAAGCTTAGCCGGTAATTGACCCGCAGCACTACCAATGGCAGTGCCCCCAGTAAATGCAGCATACGTGCACGGTGCAGTTCCACGTGACAGGGGTTGTGCATGTGTCCGGGATGTTCTGCCATTGCGTTAGTGGCCCTGGTTGAAGCGGCACTGTTCTGACCTGCGCCAGTTCTGTGGATGAACTGCCACAGCTCGGATCAATGAGTTGTTTAAGTGTGCAACGGTTGTACGCCTGGGATGGTGTGGGAGTAAGTGTGAAGGCCATTCCATGCAAGATAACTCCGAGCAAGGACTTCTGTGTGTGGGGTGTGTATACGATGGTCTGTCGTCGGGCTGTGCGTAGTGTGGGAGTCGTCCTCAATTGCTATCGTATCTGTCAGGGGGTGCCGGGCACATGCAATTTCGAGGTCGGATGTGCAGATGTGCTTCCGCCTGATAGTTCAGACAAAGGAGCTTTCATCCCTAATGTCAGTTTGTCATCTGCTTGCATTCAGGAAGTGTGATGTGGCTTGTTGGGTGTGGGGTGGGATGTGCGCGACTTTGGGATTCATGTTTGACATGTCTTGCATTTGGCAAATGAGCGGCATCACTGTGTGTTACGTTGCCTCACAGCTGCTCCTCCCTCCCCCCGAGCCTATTCACTTGTGTACACTGCACGGTTGCATCACTTGCACTCCAACGGCACACCATTGTCATGCCTGTCTGCGCATGTCCACAAGCCTGACAACGACACTGTGATGTTGGCCGTTGAAGGTTGGCGGCCACGTGAGTGTAGGCCTATGGTAAGGATAGTGCGGACACAGATGTAGAGTTCATGCCTGGCTGAACTCGTGCTGCGATTAAGGCTAGGCATTTGGCTCATGCTGCGGCAATACAGACACACACAACACTTGGCATGTATGAGCCAAGACCCCGAGCGGTCTTGCGCGCCTTCATTTCTCCTTCGTGCGAGACTGCCCTCCGGGTGCATGCTACATTGCAACATTGTCAATTGTGGGCCGGGTGGCGTCGACACTACAACAGAGACACACACATTGGTGACTTCCTTGTCCAGGCCAGAACTGAACCACGCCCTGAGCCAGGGGCCAATTCTACACACCCCTGTGCTGGACTGACATACGCCGGCCCAGCTCACTCTGCTTACGCTTACAGGGGGGGACGACAAAGCTACATGTCAAAGGTCTTACCCACTGTCTGAGGTGACATGCTTGCATCCGCTGTCCACAGCACGATATGATGTGGTTGGGCCAGGGGCCATCACACATACATTATGACCACACGGACACACTTAGATAGATAGTGGAACTGGTTACGGGCACGTGCGCCCGGCCCCTTTTTATTACCAGGGTGACATGTCCAGTGATGCCTGTGCTGGATGGGTGTGGGGTGAGTGTAAGCCAGCCCTCAGGGAGTGGTTGGTGCTGGCAACAACTAGAACAGTGATCATCGGATCACACACACAGATTCAATCATAAAGGGTCCATGACTTGCAGTGCACTGAGGTAGGGACACCAGAACTGGACTCACACACAAAAGATTACATCATAAAGGGTCCATGACTTGAGCTGCACTGAGTTCGTGGCACCGGAAGCGCTCGGCAGGTGCGTGGCCTGCGATGATGTGTCGTCCGGGCGGGCCGCCCTGGATGCAATGTCTGTTGCCTACTGAACTCTGACATCAATGAATCAAGACTAAAATTGACTTGGGGGACCTGCTGACTGCAGTGTAAGCTGGAGGCAGCGGTCAGCAAGGGCCCACAGCCACGTGGCGTTGACTTGTGCTGCACAGAGTTAGTGGCACCTGGGGCGCTCGGCGGGTGCGCAGCCTGCGATGATGCGTCGTTTGACTTGGGGAACCTGCTGACCCCAGTGTAGGCCAGAGGCAGCGGTCAGCAAGGGCCCACAGCCACGTGGCATTGACTTGTGCTGCACAGAGTTAGTGGCACCTGGAGCGCTCAGCGGGTGCGCGGCCTGCGATGATGCGTCGTTTGACTTGGGGGACCTGCTGACCGCAGTGTAGTCCGGAGGCAGCGGTCAGCAAGGGCCCACAGCCACGTGGCGTTGACTTGTGCTGCACAGAGTTAGTGGCACCTGGAGCGCTCGGCGGGTGCGCGGCCTGCGATGATGCGTCGGCCAGGCGGGCCGCCTTGGAAGCAATGTCTGTTGCCTACTGGACTCTGCCATCAATAAATCAAGACTCAATTTGAATTGTGAGCCCTGCTGACCGCAGTGTGGGCCGCAGACAGTAGTCAGCACACACATGACTATGCGGTGCTGTGCCGCCGGGTGCGCTGGGGCCTGTGTTGTGGAAGGCAGCGATCGGCTGAGGAGGCTGGCGGTCACGGCGGCAGACTCATCGCAGGGTGAGGGGCGCCGCCCTGGCAGACGCGTTGGCCATCCCGGAAGTGAACCACACCCAGAGCCCCGGTCTATTTATTCACACTCCTACGCTGGTGTGGCATACGCCACATCAGCCCACTCCGCTTCCGCGTACACGGGGGGACGACACAGCTACATGAGTGAGGTCTTCCCTCACTGCCTGAGGTAAGATGGTTGCGTCCACTGTCCACAACACTGCACACACCAGCAGTATACGTCCACAGGGACATGTCTGTGCTCTGCATACTGGAGTCTGTCCAGCACATCACCGCCACACTTGGCATTGTGTACATTCTTATTCATGGGTGACTTGCCTCCTTCACACATACTTGGTTCCCACCTCTCCCCACATTCTGCAATTGTGTGGCTGAGGGTCCATGCCGTTTTCGGAAGGTCAGCTGTCTTGTTCTGCGCTGCCTCGGGGGGCCTGGGGGTGGTGGCGGTGGGTGTTGTGGACCTCTTGGGTCTCCGAGCTGCATGATCATTAGCTCCATGACATGTGTTGGTCTTCAGATGTGACTCTGGGCTGGGCTCCCTTTCATACTGCAGGTTGTCGTCCTGCTTAACACCAGTAAAAGGCAGGTGTTAAATCCCTGCTGCTAAGGTGCCTTATCGCCTGTTTTCGGGTCGCATCGCAGATCTGGCTGCTCGTTGTGGATATCGCGAAGTGGTGTTTTCGTGTAGTTTTTGCGCGGGAACGCCTACTCTGCATGTCATTAGCGCTAGTTGTCGCTCTCATCCGTGGCGACGTTAATTGCGGAAGCTATCGCTGGAAAACTGGCGATGTAGGCAGTTTGCACCAGCTTGAGAATGGGGCGATAGTTCTTTCGCCACTTTTGCGGCGCTAAAGCGCAGATAAATCGGCGATGGCTCCTTGAGAATATGCCCCAAAGTGTATTATTATCAATCAAATTTGGAATACAAAGTGCACTGTAAGGAAATTAAAGCCATGCATTCGGAAATGTGCGGTTTTTATATTAGATTGATATTGTAGACTAGGAGGTATATTTATTAGGAAATGGCATGGCGCTGCGAGCAATTTAGCAGTGCCGTGCTGCTTCATTTAAAAAATATAGAGATGTGCCGTATTTACAAGAATATGATGCACCCCTGTTTTTTCCCTTGCGCTGGCACCAAAAAAAGCTGACTAGAGCCAACACAGACACCCTTGGGTCATAGTGCAAAGGTGCCTGCATTGCAGTGAATCATCCCTCGAATGTAGGCAGGGATAATTGTTTATGCGCAGGAAGGGACACCTTCCTGCACACAAACAATCTTTAAAGGCGATTTGCTCTTCCTATGTGTGCTGCAAAGTGGCTTAACGCCGCTTTGTAAATATGTAGCAGGGCATTGCTCCACCAGAACATCAGAAAAAGTGACTTTCCGATGGCACGATGCCCTTGCAAATATGACCCTAGATTTAAAAAGACGCACACATATATATATATATACACACACAGAGATTACTTCCAAGGAAGAAACCGGAGGGACACAGCAGGGGATTCCATAGAGAGAAGCTTTATTGCAAAGCAGGCAGCATGACGCAGTTCGGCAGATTAGCCTTAATCATATGCTTAACAACCAGGAGTCCGCATCGGTCCGCTATTCAAACACTCAATCGTGCTCCCATTGGTGGAAGCCCAGCTGAGTCCTATAACTTGAAACGTCATCGCAGCCTGCATCGGTAGACTACGACTTCCAGAGAGCACCATCTTGGCTGAACTGGAAAACGTCTTCAAACGGACTCATGAAATCCCAAAGTGAGTGCTGGTGACGGTGAGTAGCGTGAATATGTGCAGATTAAAATGTCCTGGTACTGTAACTGCGAAAACCTACTCTCTCTGGCCCCCAGACGCCTTACCGCATATGCCCAAGTCCTGCGGTACTGAAGACTCCGCTAACATTAGCTGATCTCCCCGTGCAGTCACGGGCTGTGACTCACAGCAGTAGTACGCTGTCCTTGGATGCAGGGGCCGAGGCGAAGCCAATCCCTTGGCAACGTAGAAAGTGAACTGAAAGCTCTTGCCCATGACGCTCCGGCCAACTTGACAGACAGGTCCCCCAATTGCACCAGGGGCTAGCACGCATGAATTTGTACACAGAGATTAATTCCAAGGAAGAAACCGGAGGGACACAGCAGGGGATTCCATAGAGAGAAGCTTTATTGCAGAACAGGCAGCATGACGCGGTTCGGCAGATTAGCCTTAATCATATGCTTAACAACCAGGAGTCCGCATCGGTCCGCTATTCAAACACTGAATCGTGCTCCCATTGGTGGAAGCCCAGCTGAGTCCTATAACTTGAAACGTCATCGCAGCCTGCATCGGTAGACTACGACTTCCAGAGAGCACCATCTTGGCTGAACTGGAAAACGTCTTCAAACGGACTCATGAAATCCCAAAGTGAGTGCTAGTGACGGTGAGTAGCGTGAATATGTGCAGATTAAAATGTCCTGGTACTGTAACTGCGAAAACCTACTCTCTCTGGCCCCCAGACGCCTTACCGCATATGCCCAAGTCCTGCGGTACTGAAGACTCCGCTAACATTAGCTGATCTCCCCGTGCAGTCACGGGCTGTGACTCACAGCAGTAGTACGCTGTCCTTGGATGCAGGGGCCGAGGCGAAGCCAATCCCTTGGCAACGTAGAAAGTGAACTGAAAGCTTTTGCCCATGACGCTCCGGCCAACTTGACAGACAGGTCCCCCAATTGCACCAGGGGCTAGCACGCATGAATTTGCACACAGAGATTAATTCCAAGGAAGAAACCGTAGGGACACAGCAGGGGATTCCATAGAGAGAAGCTTTATTGCAGAACAGGCAGCATGACGCGTTTCGGCAGATTAGCCTTAATCATATGCTTAACAACCAGGAGTCCGCATCGGTCCGCTATTCAAACACTGAATCGTGCTCCCATTGGTGGAAGCCCAGCTGAGTCCTATAACTTGAAACGTCATCGCAGCCTGCATCGGTAGACTATGACTCCCAGAGAGCACCATCTTGCCTGAACTGGAAAACATCTTCAAACGGACTCATGAAATCCCAAAGTGAGTGCTGTTGACGGTGAGTAGCATGAATATGTGCAGATTAAAATGTCCTGGTACTGTAACTGCGAAAACCTACTCTCTCTGGCCCCCAGATGCCTTACCGCATATGCCCAAGTCCTGCGGTACTGAAGACTCCACTAACATTAGCTGATCTCCCCGTGCAGTCACAGGCTGTGACTCACAGCAGTAGTACGCTGTCCTTGGATGCAGGGGCCGAGGCGAAGCCAATCCCTTGGCAACGGAGAAAGTGAGCTGAAAGCTCTTGCCCATGACGCTCCGGCCAACTTGACAGACGGGTCCCCCAAGCGCACCAGGGGCTAGCACGCATGAATTTGCACACAGATTAATTCCAAGGAAGAAACCGGAGGGACACAGCAGGGGATTCCATAGAGAGAAGCTTTATTGCAGAACAGGCAGCATGACGCGTTTCGGCAGATTAGCCTTAATCATATGCTTAACAACCAGGAGTCCGCATCGGTCCGCTATTCAAACACTGAATCGTGCTCCCATTGGTGGAAGCCAAGCTGAGTCCTATAACTTGAAACGTCATCGCAGCCTGCATCGGTAGACTACGACTCCCAGAGAGCACCATCTTGGCTGAACTGGAAAACGTCTTCAAACGGACTCATGAAATCCCAAAGTGAGTGCTGGATATGATGAGTAGCGTGAATATGTGCAGATTAAAATGTCCTGGTACTGTAACTGCGAAAACCTACTCTCTCTGGCCCCCAGACGCCTTACCGCATATGCCCAAGTCCTGCGGTACTGAAGACTCCGCTAACATTAGCTGATCTCCCCGTGCAGTCACGGGCTGTGACTCACAGCAGTAGTAGTACGCTGTCCTTGGATGCAGGGGCCGAGGCGAAGCCAATCCCTTGGCAACATAGAAAGTGAACTGAAAGCTCTTGCCCATGATGCTCCGGCCAACTTGACAGACAGGTCCCCCAATTGCACCAGGGGCTAGCACGCATGAATTTGCACACAGAGATTAATTCCAAGGAAGAAACCGGAGGGACACAGCAGGGGATTCCATAGAGAGAAGCTTTATTGCAGAACAGGCAGCATGACGCGGTTCGGCAGATTAGCCTTAATCATATGCTTAACAACCAGGAGTCCGCATCAGTCCGCTATTCAAACACTGAATCGTGCTCCCATTGGTGGAAACCCAGCTGAGTCCTATAACTTGAAACGTCATCGCAGCCTGCATCGGTAGACTACGACTTCCAGAGAGCACCATCTTGGCTGAACTGGAAAACGTCTTCAAACGGACTCATGAAATCCCAAAGTGAGTGCTGGTGACTGTGAGTAGCGTGAATATGTGCAGATTAAAATGTCCTGGTACTGTAACTGCGAAAACCTACTCTCTCTGGCCCCCAGACGCCTTACCGCATATGCCCAAGTCCTGCGGTACTGAAGACTCCGCTAACATTAGCTGATCTCCCCGTGCAGTCACGGGCTGTGACTCACAGCAGTAGTACGCTGTACTTGGATGCAGGGCGGAGGCGAAGCCAATCCCTTGGCAACGTAGAAAGTGAACTGAAAGCTCTTGCCCATGACGCTCCGGCCAACTTGACAGACAGGTCCCCCAATTGCACCAGGGGCTAGCACGCATGAATTTGCACACAGAGATTAATTCCAAGGAAGAAACCGGAGGGACACAGCAGGGGATTCCATAGAGAGAAGCTTTATTGCAAAGCAGGCAGCATGACGCGGTTCGGCAGATTAGCCTTAATCATATGCTTAACAACCAGGAGTCCGCATCGGTCCGCTATTCAAACACTGAATCGTGCTCCCATTGGTGGAAGCCCAGCTGAGTCCTATAACTTGAAACGTCATCGCAGCCTGCATCGGTAGACTACGACTTCCAGAGAGCACCATCTTGGCTGAACTGGAAAACGTCTTCAAACGGACTCATGAAATCCCAAAGTGAGTGCTGGTGACGGTGAGTAGCGTGAATATGTGCAGATTAAAATGTCCTGGTACTGTAACTGCGAAAACCTACTCTCTCTGGCCCCCAGACGCCTTACCGCATATGCCCAAGTCCTGCGGTACTGAAGACTCCGCTAACATTAGCTGATCTCCCCGTGCAGTCACGGGCTGTGACTCACAGCAGTAGTACGCTGTCCTTGGATGCAGGGGCCGAGGCGAAGCCAATCCCTTGGCAACGTAGAAAGTGAACTGAAAGCTCTTGCCCATGACACTCCGGCCAACTTGACAGACAGGTCCCCCAATTGCACCAGGGGCTAGCACGCATGAATTTGCACACAGAGATTAATTCCAAGGAAGAAACCGTAGGGACACAGCAGGGGATTCCATAGAGAGAAGCTTTATTGCAGAACAGGCAGCATGACGCGTTTCGGCAGATTAGCCTTAATCATATGCTTAACAACCAGGAGTCCGCATCGGTCCGCTATTCAAACACTGAATCGTGCTCCCATTGGTGGAAGCCCAGCTGAGTCCTATAACTTGAAACGTCATCGCAGCCTGCATCGGTAGACTATGACTCCCAGAGAGCACCATCTTGCCTGAACTGGAAAACATCTTCAAACGGACTCATGAAATCCCAAAGTGAGTGCTGGTGACGGTGAGTAGCATGAATATGTGCAGATTAAAATGTCCTGGTACTGTAACTGCGAAAACCTACTCTCTCTGGCCCCCAGATGCCTTACCGCATATGCCCAAGTCCTGCGGTACTGAAGACTCCACTAACATTAGCTGATCTCCCCGTGCAGTCACAGGCTGTGACTCACAGCAGTAGTACGCTGTCCTTGGATGCAGGGGCCGAGGCGAAGCCAATCCCTTGGCAACGTAGAAAGTGAGCTGAAAGCTCTTGCCCATGACGCTCCGGCCAACTTGACAGACGGGTCTCCCAAGCGCACCAGGGGCTAGCACGCATGAATTTGCACACAGATTACTTCCAAGGAAGAAACCGGAGGGACACAGCAGGGGATTCCATAGAGAGAAGCTTTATTGCAGAACAGGCAGCATGACGCGTTTCGGCAGATTAGCCTTAATCATATGCTTAACAACCAGGAGTCCGCATCGGTCCGCTATTCAAACACTGAATCGTGCTCCCATTGGTGGAAGCCCAGCTGAGTCCTATAACTTGAAACGTCATCGCAGCCTGCATCGGTAGACTACGACTCCCAGAGAGCACCTTCTTGGCTGAACTGGAAAACGTCTTCAAACGGACTCATGAAATCCCAAAGTGAGTGCTGGTGATGGTGAGTAGCGTGAATATGTGCAGATTAAAATGTCCTGGTACTGTAACTGCGAAAACCTACTCTCTCTGGCCCCCAGACGCCTTACCGCATATGCCCAAGTCCTGCGGTACTGAAGACTCCGCTAACATTAGCTGATCTCCCCGTGCAGTCACGGGCTGTGACTCACAGCAGTAGTAGTACGCTGTCCTTGGATGCAGGGGCCGAGGCGAAGCCAATCCCTTGGCAACGTAGAAAGTGAACTGAAAGCTCTTGCCCATGACGCTCCGGCCAACTTGACAGACAGGTCCCCCAATTGCACCAGGGGCTAGCACGCATGAATTTGCACACAGAGATTAATTCCAAGGAAGAAACCGGAGGGACACAGCAGGGGATTCCATAGAGAGAAGCTTTATTGCAGAACAGGCAGCATGACGCGGTTCGGCAGATTAGCCTTAATCATATGCTTAACAACCAGGAGTCCGCATCAGTCCGCTATTCAAACACTGAATCGTGCTCCCATTGGTGGAAGCCCAGCTGAGTCCTATAACTTGAAACGTCATCGCAGCCTGCATCGGTAGACTATGACTTCCAGAGAGCACCATCTTGGCTGAACTGGAAAACGTCTTCAAACGGACTCGTGAAATCCCAAAGTGAGTGCTGGTGACGGTGAGTAGCGTGAATATGTGCAGATTAAAATGTCCTGGTACTGTAACTGCGAAAACCTACTCTCTCTGGCCCCCAGACGCCTTACCGCATATGCCCAAGTCCTGCGGTACTGAAGACTCCGCTAACATTAGCTGATCTCCCCGTGCAGTCACGGGCTGTGACTCACAGCAGTAGTACGCTGTACTTGGATGCAGGGGCGGAGGCGAAGCCAATCCCTTGGCAACGTAGAAAGTGAACTGAAAGCTCTTGCCCATGACGCTCCGGCCAACTTGACAGACAGGTCCCCCAATTGCACCAGGGGCTAGCACGCATGAATTTGCACACAGAGATTAATTCCAAGGAAGAAACCGGAGGGACACAGCAGGGGATTCCATAGAGAGAAGCTTTATTGCAGAACAGGCAGCATGACGCGTTTCGGCAGATTAGCCTTAATCATATGCTTAACAACCAGGAGTCCGCATCGGTCCGATATTCAAACACTGAATCGTGCTCCCATTGGTGGAAGCCCAGCTGAGTCCTATAACTTGAAACGTCATCGCAGCCTGCATCGGTAGACTATGACTCCCAGAGAGCACCATCTTGCCTGAACTGGAAAACATCTTCAAACGGACTCATGAAATCCCAAAGTGAGTGCTGGTGACGGTGAGTAGCATGAATATGTGCAGATTAAAATGTCCTGGTACTGTAACTGCGAAAACCTACTCTCTCTGGCCCCCAGATGCCTTACCGCATATGCCCAAGTCCTGCGGTACTGAAGACTCCGCTAACATTAGCTGATCTCCCCGTGCAGTCACAGGCTGTGACTCACAGCAGTAGTACGCTGTCCTTGGATGCAGGGGCCGAGGCGAAGCCAATCCCTTGGCAACGTAGAAAGTGAGCTGAAAGCTCTTGCCCATGACGCTCCGGCCAACTTGACAGACGGGTCCCCCAAGCGCACCAGGGGCTAGCACGCATGAATTTGCACACAGATTACTTCCAAGGAAGAAACCGGAGGGACACAGCAGGGGATTCCATAGAGAGAAGCTTTATTGCAGAACAGGCAGCATGACGCGTTTCGGCAGATTAGCCTTAATCATATGCTTAACAACCAGGAGTCCGCATCGGTCCGCTATTCAAACACTGAATCGTGCTCCCATTGGTGGAAGCCCAGCTGAGTCCTATAACTTGAAACGTCATCGCAGCCTGCATCGGTAGACTACGACTCCCAGAGAGCACCATCTTGGCTGAACTGGAAAACGTCTTCAAACAGACTCATGAAATCCCAACGTGAGTGCTGGTGATGGTGAGTAGTGTGAATATGTGCAGATTAAAATGTCCTGGTACTGTAACTGCGAAAACCTACTCTCTCTGGCCCCCAGACGCCTTACCGCATATGCCCAAGTCCTGCGGTACTGAAGAGTCTGCTAACATTAGCTGATCTCCCCGTGCAGTCACGGGCTGTGACTCACAGCAGTAGTACGCTGTCCTTGGATGCAGGGGCCGAGGTGAAGCCAATCCCTTGGCAACGTAGAAAGTGAGCTGAAAGCTCTTGCCCATGACGCTCCGGCCAACTTGACAGAAGGGTCCCCCAAGTACACCAGGGGCTAGCACGCATGAATTTGCACACAGAGATTACTTCCAAGGAAGAAACCGGAGGGAAACAGCAGGGGATTCCATAGAGAGAAGCTTTATTGCAGAACAGGCAGCATGACGCGTTTCGGCAGATTAGCCTTAATCATATGCTTAACAACCAGGAGTCTGCATCGGTCCGCTATTCAAACACTGAATCGTGCTCCCATTGGCGGAAGCCCAGCTGAGTCCTATAACTTGAAACGTCATCGCAGCCTGCATCGGTAGACTACGACTCCCAGAGAGCACCATCTTGGCTGAACTGGAAAACGTCTTCAAACGGACTCATGAAATCCCAAAGTGAGTGCTGGTGACGGTGAGTAGCGTGAATATGTGCAGATTAAATGTCCTGGTACTGTAACTGTGAAAACCTACTCTCTCTGGCCCCCAGACGCCTTAACGCATATGCCCAAGTCCTGCGGTACTGAAGACTCCGCTAACATTAGCTGATCTCCCCGTGCAGTCAAGTGCTGTGACTCACAGCAGTAGTACGCTGTCCTTGGATGCAGGGGCCGAGGCGAAGCCAATCCCTTGGGAACGTAGAAAGTGAGCTGAAAGCTCTTGCCCATGACGCTCCGGCCATCTATGACCCTAGATTTAAAAAGACACACATATATATATATATATATTCTTTTTTATTATTATTAGCGAAATCCCGTGAGCACTTTCCCTCAGCAAGAAAGAAGACTCGAACACCAGGGTCCGTGTAACCACAAACGTGTTATTGGCGAACGGTCTTTTTCACAAGCCAACGTTACATCTTACATATCCACCATTTAAAGTGTATTTACAAGACATTGAAAACGGACCATAGTGACCTGGTTCCTGTATAGACAGTGAAAACAGACTTGCATACATTTTTTACGTGATTGTACAATAAAAGAAAAGACTTCCTTTCGGCACTTTTGTTTTCTTGTGAAAGAATGAAAATCAATTACATTATCATTGCAAATTGAATGCATTAAATTATAAATACATTCTTTTTCGAATAACTAGTTGCAAACTGAGAGTACCCCAAAACACATATTATTAACAGAGTAAAAAATAGTGCAATGCTCTCAGCCGAAAATCCATATCTTCCACATTTTGCATAACCAAGTTAAAGCTCATTTGCCTGGTTTAGTGAGGGCCAAGTGGCCTAATTCAAATGAAGTATGATTATTGTTCATCTCTAACGGATCCACCTACAGGAGACACCAGTTCTGGTCCTAGAAACATTGTGATATAGATCAATCTTATTACCAAAACTAATAAGACGATCTATGTGCATCCCACATTGTCTACCCTACATTAAAAAATATGAAACCCTAAAAACTAACTGGGGGGTCCTCAAGGGCTGAAAAACTATAGACATTGTGATGGGTGGGGTGAAAGGTGCAAATTAAATAACAAATACAACAAGGGAAAAGCAAAAGGAAAGCAGGTTGACTGGGCCACAGCATCCTAACCTAAAAATATGTGTATATCAGATTCCCTCGTGGGTGACACTCGATAAATTAATGGACCATTTGCGAGTGATCAGAGGTGTAGGATCTGCGCCTAATCTAATATTAAGTGTTAAGTCACACCGGTGCGGGAGTAGTAGCAGGCTATGCTTCCTGTGAAGTTTTCCAACCTGCTGATACTGCGTCGAGTTGGAGAGCCCTCCACCAGGACACAGTATATACAGAGAAACCATGGATCACACTGAAAGCTGTTAAAGTCAATAAATCAAATAGGGGACTCATCCAATGTGGACAAACAGTTCCTCATCTTCATTCAGCCCAAACGGGCTCTTGGTCTTGAGGAGTATAATATACTTGGACTCCAGAATCCTCAGTTGCTTCTCACGATCACCCCCTCTGGGGTTTACTGCCATCCTGTCAACACCAAAGAAAGACAAGCTATTAACATCCTTATTATGGTATTTCAGCCAATGTCGTGCAGTGGAATAACTCAAATCACAATTCCTTATCGCACGAATATGTTCCAAACTACGTTTCTTCACAGGGAAGATGGTACTCCCTATGTACATTTTCATACATGGACACATTATTGCATGCACACAAAAGTCAGTATTGCAGTTCATAAACTTTCTTATGTCCCCTGTTTTCCCAGTCGGTAGTGAGTATGTTTTCCTGTTTTTGCTTGTGCTACAGGCCTTACACTTCCGCATTTGAAGAAGCCTTTCTGCTGGTTTATCCACGTTTGTTGTTTGGTTGCCCCTATATAACTCTTGACAAGCAGGTCCTTAAGGGATCGTGCTTTCCTATATGTTACCAGTGGCTGATTACTGATTAGGGTTCCTATTACTGGGTCATTCTTGACTATGTGCCAGTGTTTCTTAAGAGTTTCACGTACGGCTATTGCCTCCACATTGAAGGTCGTTATCATCCTGATGTCATTGCTATTTTTTCTTTTGCCAGGTTTTTTCACCAACAAAGCTGTTCTATCCTGGGCCGCTGCTTTCTCACTCGCTACCCTTAAAACCTTCTAAAGGATAGCCTCCTGCCCTGAACCTTGCCATCATAATGTTCTGCTCTTTCTCAAACGCCAATTTGGTGTTGCAATTGCGTTTGGCCCTCACTAGCTCACCATACGGTATGCTCCATTTTAGGTTGGGGGGATGGTGACTGCTGGCATGTAATAGACTGTTTCCTGCAGTTGCCTTTCTATGTAAGATAGTGGATATGGTGCCCTCACTGATTCTCACACAAACATCCAAAAAATCCATCTCAGACTGATCATATCTATGCATAAAACAGAGATTTACCTCATTGTTTCCTAGCACTCTGAAAAAATTCTTTAGATCAGTTTTAGAGCCACCCCAGATCATGAAAATATTGTCTTTGAATCTGGTCCAGAAAACAATATGTTTGGTTAGGTGTTCATTTTTTTCTATCCACACCAGCTGGGTTCCTCCCACCAGCCCATCAGTATGCATGCTTAGCTCGGCGCAAAGCAGCTTCCCATGGCAGTCCCGACCTCTTGCTTAAACTATCTGTCTTCAAACAAAAAGAAATTGTTTTCGAGACAGAATGTTAACATGTCAATTAACATATGGGTTTGTTCATACAGAAAGATAGATCTGTCTATAAAGAAATGTTTGCAAGCATTCACTTCATCCACGTGTTTTATGCAGGTATACAACGATACCACATCAACCGTTACTAACCAGTAGTTCTCCTGCCAAGTGATACCCTCAATTTTGTTTATACAATTGGTGCTGTCTCTGCAGTACAAAGGGAGACTGAGGACATAAGGAAAAAGGAAGGTGTCTAAAAAAATGGACGTGTTCTCTAGGAGACTACCATTGGCAGACACAATAGGTCTGCCTGGTGGATTGGTGTTGTCTTTGTGAATTTTTGGCAACATGTAAAAACATGGAGCCGTAGGGTGTTTAGTGTAGAGGAATCTGTATTCATCATCTCCCAAAAGTCCTTGATGTCTCCACTGTCCAATTTTGGTATAGTATGCATTGGTTGCCCCATCGTATGATTCCTTGCTTGACCTTGCATAGTTGCCAGAGAGAGTAAGTTGTCTATTAGCCTCTTGTTTATATAAATTGATATCCCATAGGACCACATTCCCCCCTTTATCAGAAGGCTTGATTACAAAACTAGGGTCGCTGTTCAATGTCCCTAGTGCTAGTCTCTGGTCAGGGGTCAGATTATGTGCGTGTTTGTTTTTACTTTTATTCCAGATGCTCATGAGGTCTTGGGTTACCACCTCATGAAATGTGTCCAAATTGTCATGTGGTAAGTTTGGGTTGAAGGTAGATTTAGGCCTGAAATTCGTGGGCGCTGCGCCCCTAGTTTCTTGTCGTATATGTTCCAGGAGGTCACGTTCACTCGACCATTCATTCAGTTCTTCTCCCAGTTCTGCCAAACACGCCAGGCCTTCTATGTCACTCAAGCATAAGAGCTCCGACACTTGCGCTTCATTATTTTCAACCCCAACCACACCACCTGAAGCACGTTTTTTCTTCAGTAAAAACATTTTCATAAGTTTCACTTTACGAACATATAAAAACATATCGATTCTAGTCCTGCTGTAATCAAAATTAGCTGTAGGGCAAAAAGTAAGACCCAGTTCAAGTAAAGATTTTTCTGTCAAAGTCAATTCGTGAGATGACAGATTCACCACCGCTAGATTCTGCTCACCCATCATTTCTGCTTCGATTGCCGCGTTGTTCTCCCATATGGCATTGTGTCCTTTGTGCTTTTGTTTGCGTCCTCCCCTCCTTGTTTTCCTCCTCTTGTGCTCGCGCCTCTTCCTCTTCCTCCTTCCGGTGGTCTCGCTCTCAAAGTCATGTTCGTTTGTAAAAAACGATATTCCTCCAGAGGCCTGAAGGTCAAGGGGTCTTTTCTCAGGACATCTGTTTGATCCTCAAGGTCTGAAAAAACAGTGCAATGTGGACAGTGTAACATTTTTGCTTACATGGTTCTGATTTTACAATGTTTGTTTTCACACACTAGGGAGGATTCATGATTAAATGCTGCTGGACCTGCCTGTTTTTGTAGGGTCACCCCCAGATGTTTGCCTTCTGTTGCTGAACCAGTTTTTGTTAGAATTAGGACTCTGCGCCCTTTAACACTGCTAACCAGTGCTAAAAAGCTTGTAATCACTCCCTAAAACATGGTACAAATTGTCCTACACCTGGTTGGCACATTAATCTATTTGTAAGTCCCTCCTATATGGAACTAGATGTACTCAGGGCCTATAAATGTAATTCTACTAGTGGCCCTGCAGCACTAATTGTGCTACCCACTAAAGTAGCACCTTAAAACATCTCAGGTCTGCCACTTAAGCCAATAGTATAGTTTTAAACTGTCATATATACCTGGCAAATTAAACCTTTTTCCAGGCCAAAACCTTCTTTTTGTAAGTCACCCCTAGGGTAGGTCCTAAAGGCTCATAGGGCAGGCTGCATGTTATATACAAAGTAGATGTGGGGTTAAGTTCTGATTGTGAAAAGCTCCTAAAGTTGTTTTTCACTACTGTAAGACATATCTCTCCTATAGCTTAATACTGGATAACCTAATTTCAATTAATAGGGCTAACTTCAGATTGGGAGCAGATAGAGAAATGTTGTTTATAATCAAATTAATTGTACTTTTAAATCCTCTTTAATGGTATAATCAGAATTTAGATTACATTTTTAAAAATGCCACTTTTAGAAAGTTGTCATTCTCCTAACCAAAGGTTTCTGAGGACTTCTGGGAGTTTCCAACTGCCTGGGCCTGTAAATGGCTCCCCATTAAGAATGGATATTGGGCCCAGACAGTGACCAATGGGATCTGGGTGCAGCTTGGAAAGGGCTTTCCTGTCAGGATGACATAGGCAGAGCTATAGTCTGCCCCACTTACACTTCAAAGGGGTTTGCCACTGGCACACACAAAGGAACCTGACACCAGGCCTGTCCTGCCTTTTGCCACCCCAGACTGTTTGGAGCCTTGACAAGGGAAGAACATTCCAGAACCTGATATGGGGGTAGGACAGGGAGTCCCCCACACAAAAGGCTGGCACCAGGTATAAATATTTGACCACCAGAGCCACTCATTCGAACACTCCTGGACCTTTAGAAGATTCACATGAAGGGCTGTTTTGCTGCCAGAAGACCGCCCTGCTGCTTAAAGGACAGCCTTGCTGTCTGAAGAAATAATTTCAGACCTGCTAGCCTTGATCCCAGGCTACTCAGAGTGAGTACAAGGATCAGTTTGCTGACCTCCTTTGTGAACTACAGGGAATCAACTAGCTTCAAAAACCTCCCTGCAAAAATCCTAGCTGATTAATGCAACTTGACCTGCCTGGATCTGTCTGAGCCCTTTTGCTTGCCTCTGCTGGAGTGAGTCCTGATCCCTAAGAGTAGCCCCCTAGGTCCTGGACCCTTGGCTGGCATCAGTGGAAGCACCTCCAAGAAGAAAAGGTGAAAATCCTGAAATTTGGGCTCCTCGTGAGTGGGCCTGTTTGTACCCAAACTCTGTCGCCAGTAGTGACCGCCAACGTGACGCTCCGGTGAGACCTGCTCTTCACGCTCACAGCGACAACCAGCAACGCAAGACCTGAATTTTGTGCTACAACAATGACATTCTGAGATGACCGCCAATGCAAAGCTCCACCAACAACCAAATCTTTGTGCTACAGCAATGACCGTCTGCGACGCTCAACCTGCTCTTTGTGCCAAAAGCCTCCTACTCGCTGCCTCCTTCAACGCGAAGGGACCTCTTCGCTCTGGGTTTTAGAAGGTAACTTTCAGCAGGACCAACCTGGTCCCTGTATCCGACCTGTACTCCACTGTGGTTGATCTGACTTGTGACTTATCCCTGATCTAGCATAACCAGATGACCACGAGTGCTACTTTGTGGTTTTAGGCGCTATTTTTACCTAAAAGTTTAACATTGAATATCTCTGGTTCTACTGATTGGATTTTTGTTGTTCTGGTATCATTTTATTTATCAAACTTTACTCTGTTTCTATTAATTGGATTGAGATTTTTTGTGTTGTGTTTTCACTTTATTGCTCTTTGTGTGCTGCATATATACGTTACATATTGCCTCTAAGTTAAGCCTGCCTGCTTCTGTGCCAAGCTAATCTAGGATTAAGCCATTGTTCATTTAGTGACTTTTGTGGTTCACCCTGACAAGGATTGTGGTTGTTACCTGAGTAGGGCTTCCACCCCTCTCAACCAATAGCCCAATTTATTACAGATGCCTGCAGCAACAGTGGGCTTTCTGGGGCCGTTAGAAGAGTTTTTTCCCGTTTAAATTACTTGTTTCATTCAATCTGTGAGGCTGGAAAAAGTGTTTTATCGCAGGTGAATTTTGCTGTACTGTGGTAATAAGCTCAAATTAGGCCTTTGCCCTGTAGTAATAAATGTGCATACGTGGCTTTATTAGTACAGTTGCTCTAAATACCGTGTTATTGGGCCACATTTATTTTCACTGTACTGCCATGGCAGTACATCACAGCAATATGCCCTTGACGTGCTCTAAAGGTCTCTAAATTCTGGGTTACTACTTAGGTTTTGTGGCTCCCCGTGTTATCCAATCATGTCTTAATGGGAGGCCTTTTTCTGTCATCACTCTGCAGCTTTGGAACAATCCGGATTTTATACCTTAAAGGCTCCATGTGACCTTGAAGTTGCCTTGATTGTATTAGTTGCGGTCTTTAGAGTTATTATAGTTACCTCATCATCTGCTATTCATTTCAACAAGAAATGTATGGGTGAATGTTTTACTCTACAAATAGGGCACTCAGTCACAAATGGTTTTCTATGTTATGCATAATCCTTCATTATTCCCGAAACTCTACCCACAGGTGTCTTCAACTATCAGCCCACTCTTTTCATTTGGCCTTTCACAGTGTATATAGCAGAGGGATGTGCTGGGCACATAATTGTGTACTTTTCCATATTTACTCATTTTAATTGAATTCCTGTAGTCTGTGCAAGTTCACTTTATTAAATCACAAATTACAACATTTATATAGAGCTGAATAATATTAGTCGAATCTGATCATTTTATTTACCGTAGCGAGTCTATACTGCTCTACCAAATAAGGCAAAGCTTTTTGAATGATCTCTGTGAGGAGATTTTTTTAAAGGGGAGAATTTCATGGCAGACTCTACCAAATCCAGCTAACCACTTTTTTTTATTGAAGGTTGATCACTATATTATAATAAGTTTAACTTCCACTAACACATTTTATTGGATTTCTCTCTTCTTATGTGTATAAAGAGGAAGCAAGTGAACAACTATACTATAATGCTTTTCATGAGCCTCATGTGTTGCTTGCCCTCAACTAGCTGTAACATATTTGCATTTCACTTTACTCCTCAAATGGCAGTAAAATCCCATATCTACCATCCTGGGCTCAATCCCTAATTTACTGTTCATCTTCTGCTTCCGGTGCCTTAGGTAAAAGAGTGAGGCAAGGAAGCTCTGAAGCCTCCGATAATGTTGTCCATCTTAGTACGATCTCCAACTAACCTTGACATATGTTCACGTTACTTGAATATTAGGAAATGTTTAAGACCTTTCATTAAGGCACCATATATTCAATGTCTGTAGTCAAGGGTCAATGCTAGTTAGACACATAGGGGCCGATTCCGATTCGGGTCGGAAATCTCTCCGACCGAGCCGGACCCGGAGAGATTTCCGACCGAATCGGACCCTAGCAGCCCGACCGAACGAGTACGATGCGCACGTATGCCATCGGACTCGAGTCGGTCGGACTCCCATTGAAGTCAATGGGAGCCTGTCGTACAACGCGTACGCGGGCTCCCATTGACTCAATGGGTGCGAGGCGGACAAGGGCGCCCCCTACAGCGTGTATGCGGCAAAGCAACTCGCGCCGTACACGCACAGGTAGGGGGGACCCATGGGTCCCCCCTGTGTGCGACTCGCCCGGCTACACGTACAGGGGGGTCCGACACGGACCCCCAAAGTACGGCTCCGACTGCTTCTTCGAGCCGGACGGCGCGAGTCGGCCGGACTGCTCGCGGCGCGCATCGAACTTGCCCGGCCGGGGAACGTCTCCATTGCGAGGTGCGCAGCGCATCCGTGCGAGTCGGTCGGTGCGGTTGGGACGGGCGTACGAGTCGGTCAGCCAATTTGCACGCGCACGCATCGTACTTGTTCGCCCGGACGCACGTACGATTCGGTCGGGAAAAAGGGCTCCGAATCGGATCCGGTTCAGCCGAATCCGATTCAGTGACCTACCGGCCGAGATCGGAATCGGCCCCTGTGTGTTGACTTGAGCACAAATGTCCTTCACGAGGATTGGTGTCACAATCTGTAAATTCCCAGTAACATAACTTATCAGTACATCCTTGGGTCTTAATAAACATGGAATCTGGTATCTGGTGTCCATGTAAGCAATGATGTGTGCCCAGCTATACTCAAACAATGTGGTTGTCCACAGAGTAATTGCTTTGTTCATTTTATTATTCTAACTTGAGAAATCTGATCTTGTCTTCCTAACGTGAGTACAAGGTAAGCTGACCTTGAAACAATTGCCTTTCCCCTCCAGGCACCTTAATATGACTGTTGATTAATGTGAAAGCTCCCTTCTCTGCCCTAGCTGGGAGACCTTGTTATTAGTATTTTTGCATATATAAAAGCAAGAGAATTGTGATCAAACACATTGATTCAAGATATAAGAGATTAAGAGATCAATGACTGTGTCAGATTTATGTACTCTTGGGGCACATTCTCTTTATAAAATAGACTATTCTAGTGTTATTGGAATTGGACTGTAAATAATGTTTTGTTTACAGCCTGGGTTCAACCCCTAGCTAAAAGGCCCCCACACAAGATGTATACAAATTATTGCTAAACTACAATGTGCTGAAATCAACAGGTCTTTCAATTTACCAGTCTCCGAAAATCCCTAAGCTTCCTCAACGAAACATTTCCTCCCTTGTCTTTTTGTGCAGTTTTCTTTCACAAGTTACTTTCTGATTCAGTCAAACAAATCGTATCTTCACTCTGGTCACTTCTGCTTTCATGCTCATTTGGGGGCAAATTATGGAGGGAGAACATTCTTTATATCTGCGCCATGGCTCACCATCAATTCTGTGCACCTGAAGCAGACATGGAAATGTGTGCCCAATTGTAGATGTGCTGGGGAAAGCATCTCTAAGAAAGACCTAGCTGCTGTCTGAAACTGTTTCTTCATCTTTAATTTCTAACAGACCAAACAAAATTTTAAAGAATGGTCAGGTATCCCTCCATGGGTGGGTATTGTGTACTAATGCACCTGCCTTTGAAGGGATATTTGGGAGATTCATGAGGCCTCTCAAATTCTCTTCCAAATGACACTTTTGGTGGTCCACTGTGTGCCACCTCTTATCCTCATAAGTGGTGTAGAATCAACACTTCTTTACCCCTACAAGTCAAAACAATTTTCAATTGTACCATCAATTTTAAGTAATGTAATCTAAAGCTCAGGTAAAAGGTATGGGTAAGTGAGCAATGGGGGATAGTATTCAGTTCTATACTCGTAGACAAATACTTGAATTAGCCATTTCTAAAAGAATTCAAACAAGTATAATCAATAGCATGCAATCTGTCCATCTTTGGTACTATAGGTTTTCTTTTTTGTGTCGTAATTTTTTATTAATGCAATAAAGGTATACAACAAGAATTCAAATGCAGGTGTAATACAGAGGTGAACTACAACTTTGATTGGTGCAGTATGAAGGAAACACATAGGAAGGGGGAAGGGAGAGGCGGGCGGATAGTGTGGGAGGTAAGGGGAGCGGCTGGGATGCAAGGGGATTGGTGCGGATCAGTGATGAAAATCTGGTATCCGGTTATTCGGCCTTTCACCCTGTTACAGTGTGCCGGAACTCAGCTATTGATCGCGGCGTGGTGGATTTTGACAATCACCCAGCACAATCGGTGTAGGGGCTCTGACGAAATATAGTTTCAGGGGTTAGGGGGAAGGGGAGAGAAAGGGGCCAAATGACCGTAGTGTGAGCATGGAGCACGTGCGGGGGTGAAAAGTAGAAACCTAGATGAGGGGGCGAAGATCATCGGCTTTATCGCAAGATGGGGTAGGCCGCAGGTCTCTGGCTATGGGGGAATATGGCTCAGCTGGTAGGGAGGGGGGATAGGGGGGAAGGAGGAGCAGGGTGGAAGACTGGGGAGGTGGAGAGGAAGTGGTGTGTTCCGTGACCCCAGGGTGGAGGCGTGCCCAATGTGCAGAAATGTGGCATTTGGGGCCTCCATCAGTGAGAGTGGCGTTCAGAAGTCTGCGTGCCCGGTGGGGGGGAGAAGAGGGGAGGTGAGGCATGTGGGAGGGGTAGTGGGGAGGATGGGGTAAAGGGGGAGTAGATACAAGGGGGAGATATAGAGCAAGAGAGAAGGGGGTCAGATTGGAGGAAGAAGGGGTGGTAGGTGGGGGCTGTGAAAGCAGTTGCAAAGGTCGGAAATCCAGCCCGGGGGAGGGGGTAGAGGGAGGGGGTCAGTGTCACTGCGCCGGATGTGGGGCTTTTCGCTGAGATCGGTGTAAAAAAGGGGAGGAGGGTCAGTGCCGATGCGGTCAATTTTATGGAGTATCCTGGAGGAAAGGCGCCCACGTCAGGGTAAACACGTCGGTCTGGTCTTTCGGGCAATAGATGACATGCTCATAGGAAGCCGTCTGTATCATTGCCACCATCCAGGCTTCCTAACAGGGAGGCAGGGGTGAGCGCCATTTGCGTAGGATGCAGAGCTTGGCTGTGGACAGCGTCGTGTATAGGAGGCTGCGTTGCGGTTGAGATAATTCAGGCGAGCTTCCGAGAGCATGCAAAAGAATAACGGGGGAGTAAGATGGGGATGTAAGGGCATGTACACCCCCAGGGTACCCCCACGTAGGGCACGAAACATTGGACTGATGGGCACTCGCATAAGATGTGGGTGAGATCACATTGGGTGGGCGTGCACCTCCAGCAGTTCCAATGAGGCAGGAGACCCGCTCTCCGCAGTGTCCAGTACCACTCATGGAGCGACTTGAATAGGCAAAATTTCAGTCGGCTTCCCGTTGCCTCTGTTCAGGGCTTCCAGGACTTCAGGCCAGTCCTCCTCCTCAATGGTGATCTGGAGGCGGTTTTGCCACTTGGTGTGGAGGCTACGAGAGAGGGGTTGTGAAAAGAGGTGGGTCGTGAGTGCGTTGTATAGCCCTGACATCACACCCCTATGTCAGCCCCACATGTGGAAGTAATCGACCACTGGAGAAGATGAAAGGGACCATGGGCGAGGCCCCAGGCAACGCCGCAGACAGTGCTGCAATTGCAGGTAGCACAAGGCCTGTCAAGGGTGGAGCAAGCAAAATGACATCCTGGCGAGACTTTTTCCTCGTTCGCGATCAGCAACATCAAGTTGCCGATCGCGAGCGTGGAAAATAAACCTCCCGGCGAGATTCTCAACGTGGGGAGGTCAGGTTTCTCATTGCGAGTGGTCGCGTATGCTCGCGACCGCTCGCGATGAGAAACTACCAGTCCGCGTTGAGACAGCTGCCGCTCGAGTAAAAATCTACTCGAGCGGCAGTAAAGACAGCTCGCACTGTGCAAGATGCCGTTATCAATGATTGCACAGTGCGGACAAGCATCCGGCACTGTGCAATCATTGCGAACAGTGCACTACGCAGTTCGCGTAGTGCTACGCGTAGCTCGCGTAGTGCGAACTGCACTTTGCGTAGCTTCGCGTAGCGCTACTTCGCGAACTACGCCCAGGCTTAATTTTGAGCTGAAACTATATTTTTGATTCAAACACTCAATCTCATTAAATTAGCTAGATTCTTATATATAACTGATGTACTGGAATAACGGTTGATCCTTACTTGTTCGGAAAACAAAGTTTATAAGAGGACCGGATTAACTAACATAGAAGCTGAGGTGATTAAGGGCCTGATTAAGATCTTGGGGGATGGATTACTCCATCACAACAGTGAAGGATATCATGTCCGTCGAAATATAAATCCCATTATATCCTATGGGATTTAAATTTCTGCGAATGGGATATCCGTCACCGCTGTGATGGAGTAACCCGTCTGCCAAGATCTAAATCAGGCCCTAAATCTTGTAAACCATCTTTCAGTTGGGGATATCTCTCCACCTGATTGGGGTATGTATTAAATTCTACCCCGACATCCTTGAAATAATTCATCTGCACTACTTTCAGCCCTTGTCATACATCATAAATAACAAATTAATACCAGTTTTTAAATTTGAATGCTTTGCTGTGAAATAATATAAGCATCCTCCCGCAGGCAAGTCTAAAACATAGAGAAGGATACTTTTCATTTTGGCAAGCTTTCTAATTAGTTGTTTTTCCAACTACAAATGTCAATAATTTAGAATTCATAGGAGCAAATGATCTCAAGCAAATACTTTGGGGCCGATTCCGATCTCGGCCGGTAGTGCTCCGAATCGGATTCGGATTTACTGGATCCGATTCGGAGCCCTGTTTCCCGACCGAATCGTACGCGGGTCCGGCCGAGCGAGTACGATGCAAGCTCCCACGAAATCGCCGACCGACTCGTACGCGGCTTCAACACGCTCCGACCGACTCGCACGGACACGACTCGCACCGCGCTATGGAGACGTTTCCCGGCCGGGTAAGTACGATGCGCGCCGCGAGCAGTCCGACCGACTCGCGCCGTCCGGCTCGAAAGAGCTGTCGGAGCCGGACATTGGGGTCCGCGTCGGACCCCCTGTATGCGTAGGCGCGCGAGTCGCACACAGGGGGGACCCATGGGTCCCCCCTACCTGTGCATGTACGCCACGATGCGCATGGACGCGTACCCGCTGTAGGGGTCGCCCTTGTTCGCCTCGCACCCATTGAGTCAATGGGAGCCCGCGTACGCGTTGTACGACCGGCTCCCATTGACTTCAATGGGAGTCCGACCGAATCGAGTCCGATAGCATGCGAATGCATCATACTCGTCCGGTCGGACTGCTAGGGTCCGATTCGGTCGGAATTCTCTCCGGGTCCGGCTCGGTCGGAGAGATTTCCGGCCGGAATCGGAATCGGCCCCTTTATATGTATTTTTTCGTTCAGTGCTAGCGTTTCCTAAGAGTCTTATTGCACTTATTGAGAAAGGAAAAGTTTACTTTGGAATCAGCCAAAAGGTAGGAAATTAAGAGCTTGCCTTATCAAAAAGCACAAGTTTAGTTAGACCATCCTGTAAATTCATTGTTTGTTTTAATCAATTGTGGGTTCAGATCCATTGAAAATGTATATTTTTACACATCAGCAGATTGGGCTTTTGTTATGTTATGTTATGTTACGTTATGTAATGCTATGTTATGTGTATATGTAAAGCGCATTTTCACCTGCAAGGGTATCATAGCACTGAGGCAGGTGTGTGTGTCTAGCCTTCCCTATGGCAGATTGGTTAATTGAAAAGCCAGCTCTTCAGCTTCTTACCGAATACAAGAAGAGAGGAGAAGGCTCTGATGTGGAGTGAGAGGCGGTTCAATGCTTTAGGAGTGATATAAGCGAACACCCACCCTCCTGATCTGGTTTGTGGGATGTGTGCGACTAGGACAAGGAGTCCTGTGGAGTGGGGTTGTATGGGTGGTTGGTGAAGGAGATGGAAGGGAAAGTGACTGTTCAGGTAGGTGGGGTCTACGTTTTGTAGTGCCTTGAATGTGTATATGTGTGGAGTTTGAGATGAGTGTGTTTGTGTATCGGGAACCAGTGCAGCTCCCTGAGGTGTGGTGTGATGTGAGTTCTGTGTGGGAGGTTGAGGATGAGCCTGACTCATTCTCAACATCCCACACAGAAAATTGATTCTTGCATGGGTACCTAGTAAAAACTGAAATACGTGATTTATGCCAATACATTTTATAGCTGACCCTTTCCCGTAAAGGAATTCCAGATCCACCCATGGTGTCAATCAGGCAACAGGATCAGATAAGTAAAATCATAATGTTTGCTTATAAAATAATGCTTTGAGTATAATGATGAATTCTGATATCCAAAATATCCTCCAATTGTCGAACGCCAAATGCCTATGGCTTCAATGCCAATATAGCAAAAGTGAAAGTAGATAAACTTGTTTTCTTTTATTGGGACTGATGCTCTAAGATAACTATTTGTGCATACCTTGATGGTGTAGAGACTAAATATCGAAGTTTTAATATCGAAAGGACAAAATATCGAGTACAAAATATCGAGAGGACAGAATATATAAAAGACATAATATAGTTGGAAAAAATATCGACATATAGGTAAGTAATATCGAATGTCATTATATCGAATTATATTATATCTAATTTTTTTTATTGTTTTATATGTTACTATGGGCCATATGTAGGTAATTTTTATTTACCGATTCCTAAATACCGAATTTTACCGATTCGGTATTTAAGAATCGGTAAATAGTATATAGGTAAACATTCGGTAAATTTTACCGATTCGGTAATATTCGGTATTACCGATTCGGTATTTACCGAATCGGTAATAAGGAATACCTTCCCATTCATTCCTATGGGCCTGGAGGCCCATAGGAATGAATGGGAAGCCATTCACTATTACCGATTCGGTAAATACCGAATCGGTAATAGGGGAGCATATTCAAGGGTGGCAGGGTGTCAAATTGACACCCTGTTGCACCCCTGAATCGTGCATGTGTGCACATGTGGCGCACATACATGCCCTAAGGGCATGCATGTCTGCCACATGGCACTTTTAAAAAGCACAAAATTGCTTTTTAAAAGGTATTCAGTATTTACCACCAACCTGTAGTTGGTGGTAAATAACGAATCCTTAAACCAAAAATGCACTCACTTGAGTGCTCCCTACATAGGATTTAAGGAATCGGTAATTTACCGATTCCTTAAAATAACGAATCGGTAATTTACCGATTCCTTAAAATAACGAATCGGTAAATTACCAATTCCTTAAATCCGGCCTCCTACATCTCAATTGCCTAAATACCGGTCGGTACCGGGAGATTTACCGAATTTCGGCCGTTACCGACCGGTATTTAGCTACCTACATATGGCCCTAAATGTGTTAAAAATATATATTTTTTTAATGTATGTTACAATTTTTTTAAGGTAATGGATTTTATGTGAATTAATTTTTGCGTATATTAGTTCCGTAGCGGGTTGTGGGTTTATAGGGAATAGGGTGGGAGGTAATTTAATTTACATTATAAAAATTAATAATTAATTAATTAATAATTTCGTGTTTAATAATTACTATTGTTTAATAATGTTTGTGTATATTAGTTCCGTAGCGGGTTGTGGGTTTATAGGGGAATAGGGTGGGAAGTAATTTAATTTACATTATAAAAATTAATAATTTATTAATTAATAATTTAGGGGCCCATTACGATGGCGGGCGGAAGCACAACCGCCGTGCTGGCGGATGCAAAAACCACCAGTTACCGCCGGCACGCAGCAGTCCACACGCCCGCCCAATTACGATGCGAAAAGCAGGCCAAACACCGCCGGCAAGCCAGCAACACCGTCCGCCATCAAAGTGCGCCCGTTCACGTAGCGGCGCAGCACAACTGACACACACCGTCCGACGAAACACGTCCCGCCCGGCGCATAAATTACGATGCCGCAAACAAACGGCTCCCACGGCCAAGAGACACCGCACGTGAAAGAGAGGCGGAAACACGGACGCAGAGCACGGACAACGAAGAGCGGCACCCGGGCATGAATCCAGCACTGCAGGCCCTTCCCATGCTTCTGCTGATGCACCACCAAGGACGCAACGTACCGCGGAGACGCAGGTAGGCACACACACAACAAGTGCACGCAGACAGCGCACACAGTGCAAGGGCGGAAAAAGCGGATAACCCCCCACCAGCGCGTGCACACTACACATCCACCATTGCATCCACATATGACACACAGGCCAAATCCTAACATCGCAGAACACATGTGTACACACCACCTGGGACTAGGAACCAACCACCCCGTCACGGCCCCAAAGCGCCGATGACGCCGCCACACATGCGCACAACGCAGAGGCCAACCGCAGCGCCATGCATGCGTCGCACACAGACACAGGGACACAACCAAGCAGCACACACACCAGCCCCACCCCGAACGCACATGACACGTGACAGGCCGGCCACAGACATGTCCCCAACGCCCAATTCACGGACAACACCCAACGCCACACAACCGACGCACACATGTCAGTGAAGTCACGCAACAGCAGGACACACCCCAGTGTAACAAACATGGCGAAGCACACAGCGGCGGCAACACCAACTAGGAGAAGCAGGGCCCCTTCGGGAAGAGGAACGCCAGTACCACACTGAAAAACCCATACCACCCTGCACATATGAACAAGACACATGAAACGGAACACCAAAGAGCCCGGTGACCGACAACAGGTGGCCCAAGAATTACATCCACACACAAGGCCCAACGCAGAGCGGAAAGGTAGCCTGCCGCCCACACAAGGGAGAGCAGACAGCACTGAATGACCTTCCATTCCAACACCGAAACCACAGCCCTACGACAGAAGCCGGTGAATACAGCCATTGTCCAAGAATAGACCAACACAGGCATGCCGAGGAGACCGACCACAGGGCAGATAGCGCATATCACAGAAGCACACAACGGACGGGGAAGAAAGAAGAAAACACTCCCCCATGTCGGCCACATGCAAGTTAATTGGAAGGAGTCACACAGCACCGACCTTGAACTGTCTGAGAAGCATGTGGGAAGAGGGCCCGTGTCCTCCAAACAAGCCAACAGAACACAAGTCCTGTCTCCCCACGACTACACAGAGCTCACAGCAACCCCGGAGCGTGCACATTGCAGACTGCACACACAGCCGGAGCACGCCACCTCTACGAACCGCTGCGAAATGGCAACCGCAACACACCTACCCAACTACGCCGAACAGCTCAAGCTGTACCAAACCAACACGATACATACATTGGGATGCGATCTCCTGTCCCTGCTGAACGTAAGTTACCGACTGACTTACCGCATCACATTGTTCAGCTGCGTCATGCCCGTCTTCTACTGTCGGAGGTGTCCCTACCAGCATCCCGTCGAGATATGCCTCTCCAACCCGGCATGTCTGAAGGCGGACCTGCTACCACTACTCCTCCCTCTGGACGCACACGACAGGGCCTGCTCTGCCTATGGGGGCATGGCGTATGTGGCCAACATCGCACGCGCACTGAAATGGAACCACTGTGCCTCCACACGACGGATCATCGAGAACAGCTACATCGAATGTCACCCAGCATGCCCCATCATGGTCCTCCAAGGGACAACCTACGAACAACACCTTGACAGCCACCATCCGCTTCATTGGCTGGCAAACATGTACACCACCAATGACATGGAAGCCCTGCTGGACGGCATCGCATACCTGACAACCTGTAAATACGTCGGACCACAACGCAGGTTCCCCGAGTGACCTATGAAGTCCAACCCCGCACCCATGCTCAGCTTCCGCACGGACTGGCCAGTCACCACCACAACAGCCATACCAAATGACCGGCAACTGTAACCACACCATCAACGACATCGCCATGACATCGGATATGACCGGGACATGCACACTGTTCCCCATCACATCCAGGAACACCGCATGCATCGTGGGAGGCAGTGGCATGGGCTCTGTGCATCGCACCCACATGTACGGAACTGCACGAACAACCAGGACACGACATGGATCCAGCGCACATGGACACACACACCGCTCAGTGGACATGAATAGGTCGCCTGGAGTCTGTGGGTGCTGCACCCCTCCCACCCCGGCCCGGGAATCCCATACCAGGACCTTTGCATGGACGACAAGTGCATACAACAACAACACGACCCCAGTGACTGTGACATGTCCAGTAACCACCACAGTGCAACAACAAGTGGCACGCCGCTGCATGCACGCAAGCACATGCCCTGATGTCATCTCACATGCACGCGTGCATGAGGAACAACCGCAGCAAACCTGTCACATGGAACTGAGATGGACTGTGCCCATGATGCCAAGCGGTCTGGTAGGCTACATGTATACCGTCTGTGTCAAAGTCCGCAGCTCCGCAGCTATACGTAAATGTACATTAGCACAGCCTTGGCCAAGCAGATGTCACTCTGAAGCCCACATCCCACATGCAACAGCCAATCACATGTAACCCCACACCCTATCCCATTTGCAATCATGCTCAGTATATCCTCAACATGTATTCCGCTGCCAGTAGTGTCCACTATACTGCATCACAGAGGACAGAAGACTCAATATAATGTTTGAAACCAAAACTGTCTCCGCTGACTCATTTCACAAGTACGAATGAGAGAGGATGAGAGTATGTGAAGTACACGGCAGTCGTGACATGACCATGTAGTCCACTGGTATTGGATGTCAACGCAAATGAGTAGCACTACTGTGGAAGACACACATGTGTCGTGTGAAGTCGTATGGACGCAGTGCTCAGGTGGGTGGGTGCGACGGGTAGATGCGCACATGCCAAGTTGGAGCACGCTGTGTTGGGAGGGGTCATGAACAGTACACCACCGCTTCCCTGGGCATTGTGAGAGGACACCTGTCGGGGGGAGTGAACACGTGTGTGCACAGCAGCCGGGCACACGTACAAAGCGGTACCAGGCGCACCTCAGCCCACCCTCTGTGGACAAGCTGGATCCTGTTGTGCGCCCGCCATGCCCCTTGACAAGGCACACACAGCCCCAGTCGACCAGGTGTAACCCCAACATAGTAAATCCGCACAGGCGATACAGGGCACGGGATGGCAGTGGAGCATGGTGTGTGAGAGGTCTCCTCGCGCTCCTCCTGGTCATATCACGCAGGCAATAGTACCTCAACGTCTAGCATGGCACAAGTCACATGGAAGTGTAGGGGGGACGCACCACAGCACGAGCAGCACTGACGTCACGGGAGGTGGCTCGCACCATCCCATCCATTGCCCATCATACCAACCACGACACATGCCATTGCGACTAAGTGCAAGCGCGTGCGCCACCACCCCGAGCCCTCCCCAGAGAGGCCAAAGAGTGAATGTGTGGGCCATCAGCCACAGACGGACGCGGCCTGGCCGCAAGGGCAGCCACAGCCACTGGGTGTCGCAGGTGGCGGATCCGGAAGGCGAAGACTGTGATGCATAGTCCATGCAGGCCGGGTCTCCATTTGGGGCACCACGCAGGTGGACGGCGTCCCGCCACACATCATACCCTGAGACAGCCCACTCGTGCAACTGGACCCACACATACACTCCTTGCCCTCTCTGGTGCGAGCTTGGGGCTGCCTGTGCAAGCGCTAGCCTCGCAGGTGAGCATGCATATTGGGGGGCGAGGGGAGGACATGAGGGCTGGGGCGAAGATGACTGTATCACTGTCAGTTAGTACAAGGGATGACCCAGATGTGGAAAGGAAGAGATGTGTCCCGTGTGTACTGCAACTAGTCGCCAATTCAACTACCCCCCATGTCCGGAATGTAAGCCCGCACCTAGGCCCGCCCATCCGCCACATCGAACATACCACCAGCACGACAACCTTCCCATTCGAAACACTGACTGGGGGTGGCGACCAGTGAACAATCATGTGTAGCCTACCCACGCGTACATGTGGGCCCTCCATGATCCATGTCACCTGCGGCAAAGACATGACATGCGCAATGAGGGAAGTGAGGAGAGCTGTCCGCCCCACGCGCAGAAGGTGCATCAGCTCCACAGACCCAGCAGCGAGTCCAGCAGGGGTCACATGTGCAGGGGCAGCTGTGCCTGGTGTGAAGGCACATGCATATAGACAGCACATCGACCAATGTGTAGTCTGCCCACATCCACAGTCCATCATCATGCGGACATAGGAATTGAACACAGGGCAACACATCTTAGTTGGTGCACCCACCGTGACCAACAATGCGCAATCATCGACGTACCCGCCCTGTGCATGGCCCCCACCCAACGGAGGCACATCCAGTGCCACCATCCCACACACACAAGCCTTCCACGGAACATGCTGTGTCCAATGGTCAGTACAGAGTCAGCGCCCATCTGGTGGATCCTGAACAGGAGACACATGCACACACATGCCAGCTCCCACTATGTACGTCTGCCACCTGGCACGTGCAATGTAACCTCTCACCTGTGACGTGTGACTGCAAGCACACAGCCGTCTTGGCATGGGGCTGTCAATGTGGACACCAGTCAATGTTTCGGGAGCTGTGATCCGTACAGTGCTGTACATAGGGTGCAGTGCTGACACCTACTACTGTCTCATATCCCCTCGTGCCACAGGTCCCACTTGTATTGGCCGCTCAGCCCGTGCCCACATCGTCGTCGTCGTGTGCCATACTCATCCAGCCTCGGAAGCAGTTCCATGCTCAGCAGACACTCATGTTGCCGTGGCGTTGCCGCTTGACGAATATGCAGTCAGTCCCCATCAGCACGCCCCGCAAGTCATTGGGGCCTAGATCCCCATGTGCATGCACATGGCAGTGGTATGTCTCACTTGCCATTGCCATTGTTGGGAGACCTGTGTAAGTGTATTGTGGCCGTGCCGTCCCAGCTTGACAGCTGGGCTGTGGCTCATGTGCTTGCTCAGTCATGTCAGTGATGTGTATGCGAAATTGCTATGTGCCGTGTTGCTTTGACATGTGTCCTCTGCCATTTTCCCCAGGCGGAGACCGAACATTGACCGCCCATACCAATTGCTGGCGGACATGGACGATACAGAGGTAATCAGGAAGTTTTGGCTGGACAGGCCAACTCTGCATCGACTGTGTGCCATGTTAGAGCCCCATCTCCGTCCCCGCAGGGTGTATCCGACTGCTGTCACCCCCACGGCTAAGGTGATGGCCACCATGCATTTCTTCGCCACTGGGTCATTCCAGCACACAGTGGGCAGTGGAGGAGGGATGTCCCAGCCCATGTTCAGCAAGGTGCTGAGGGATGTACTGGCAGCCATGATGCTGTACCGGAACAGGTACATCAGATTCCCCAGGGCTCGTGAATTGGCGGCAGTGAAGGGTGCATTCTATGCCCTTGGCAGAATCCCACACGTCGTGGGAGCCATTGACTGCACTCATGTTGGCCTTGTTCCACCACAGGCCACTGAGCACCTGTACCGCAACAGGAAGCACACGCACTCCCTGAATGTGCAAGTGGTGTGCCTTGCGGACATGGTGATCACCCACATGTGTGCCAAGTTTCCAGGCTCGGCCCATGACGCACACATAATGCGCAACAGCATCTTGCCACGACTGATGGCCAATCTGCAACAGGATCGTGGCTGTATTGTCGGTGAGTATGTGGAGTGGTGTAGCGTGCTGGTTGTGCGATGCTGTCCCCTGTCCAGTTGGAATAGCAACGGTTCTCTGTGTCCCTCACACCCAGGTGACTCTGCGTATCCGAATGGGGCATGGCTGCTCAGTCCATTGAGGAATCCTCGCACCCCAGCAGACGATCGATACAATGAGGCACATGGGAGGACCAGACGTGTGGTCGAGCGTACCTTTGGCCTCCTCAAGTCCAGGTTCAGGTGCCTGGACCGCACCGGGGGTGCACTGGCGTACTCCCCACAGAAGGTGTGCCAGATAGTGGTGGCGTGCTGCATGCTGCACAATCTGGCCATTCGGAAGCATATCCCCCTCATTGTGGATGACGGAGATCAACCAGGGCCCCAGCCCGCAGACCAGGACAGCTCGAGTGAGGTGGACAGCAGAGAGGAGGAAGCTGGGAATGTGCGCCAGCAGCTCATCGCCCGCTACTTCACTTGACGGTGAGTGTCCATGTACGACGGATGATGTGTCTGTATCTATGCAGGTGTGTGTGTGCTGTGTCAGGGTGGCCGTATGTTCACTGCGTGCAGTGTGTCAACGCTCCATGGCCAGGGTAGTATGCCACTGTTGGTGACTGTGGCATTGTGCCCTATTGCTCTGTGCGATGTGTGTACATTGCTTGTAGTTGTTGACATGTACTGTGTGATGGGTGTGTGACACACTCATTGAATGTGCTCCTGTTCTGTCTCCCACCCCTAGGTCCCTACAGGCCCTCCGGATTCCATTGCCATGCCACGCATCAGGTGCCCTTCCGCCCAAGGTGGCCGTTGTATTCCGTACAAATAAAACACAGGGCACAAACAGCAGTTAGTGAAAAAGGTGCATTTATTACGAACTGTGACATGTGATTGTGTGTAAGGTGATGACAAAAGTGGTGCGTGCAGTGACAATGAGCTGTCGGTCATGGCTGCGTGATGATCAGGGTGTACCCACTGGTTCTATGTCCATAGTCCAACACACACATGCCATCCAGCTGGCTGTGTGGAGTGGGATCGTAGAGCAAGTCAATGCAGTGGCTGGTCAAGGAAGGCTGGCGGAAGGCTGGCTGGCTGCCTCACTTGCGACTGGAGCGTGCGAAGTCCTCCCGGGAGATCTGTTTCCTCTTCGGACGGCCCCTTCCACGTTTGGGAGGGGGTGTGTGGTGGCGACCTGCTGGTGGTGGGTGAGGTGTGCTCACTGGCTGTGGACGCAGGGGAAGTGGACACTGCTGGCCGACCCTGCGCCCTAGCAGGTGGTGGCGGAGGTGGTGTTGCTGGCCTTGCCTGTGACCCCACCGCCACCACCAGCTGGCCCATGAGGTCCACGAGTTGGTCCATATGGGACACGAATTGGCCCATATGGGCGTCCATGGACCTCAGCACCCCCAGCACCTCCCGCGTGTCAGTAGCAGACCTGGCCCATTGTCCTTGGGCCTCTTCATAGAGCCCCAAGGACTCTGGCCATTTGAGGCAGGGCATGGCTCCCAGGGGAGGCTGGCGTTTCCCTGACCCTGCTCCTCCTACCAGTCCTGCTGCCACCAGCCTGCCCACTAGCCACATTGCTCACCACGGTCCTCGCTGTGGCTCCCAGGGTGGATCCAGTCGGCCGGGCCACCACCTGCGCTGGGGCTGGTGCCAGCGAAGACGTGGTGGTGGTGGAGGTGGTGGTGGTCGGTGCGGCGATGGTGGCGGTTGCGGCAGTGGTAGTGGCCGCAATGACCGTGGGTGTGGCCGCAACGACAGTGGCAGCAGGGGACTGGGACTGTTCAGCATCCCTGGATGATGGGTTGGTGGGTAGGAGGGGTCCTGGGGAGCGGCTGGGCCCTGCCACGCCAGATGGGCCAGCTTGGTGGTCCGTGTCCGAAGAGGTGGACAGATCCTCCAGATCCGTGTGTCCTCGTTGGGGGCTTGTAGGCTGGCTGTGCTGGCTGCTGTCTCCATCCCCAGCGTCCAGCAGTTCGTCACCTGTGGAGAGAATGAGATTTGTTATTGTGTTGCACCTGGCGAAGTATGTATTAGTCGTCTGACATTGGCAGTTCGTGCAATCTCGTACATGGGTTTCCCGGAGGCGAGTGTGTGGCTGTGGCATCTGTAGTTGTGTGTGCTAGGCAATGGGACTGTGTGCTGTGCACATGTGGCATGGGACGGATTGGCCATGCCGATGGGTGTGTTGCTTTGCCCCTACTCATTGTGACTCTGGTGTATGCGGGCTCCTGGCCCATCCTGGGTCTGGTTTGTACTTTGCTTTTGGGGTTCAAATGGAACGCTTAGGAACGCATATGGCAACATGGGGGCCATGCCCCAGATTCGCATTTGGGAGGGGATATGCTTTTGGGGTACATGCTGTGAGCCATGGGTGCCGAACGTGACATGTGTTGTGGCAGCATGACAGTGCATGGTCTGAGGTGTGTGCATGCCTGACATGCCCTGCATATTTGCTGTCTGTTGTGGTTACTGGACATGGCATTGGACGCATCGTTATGAGTGAGTGATAGTTGTGTGCCAGCCAACGTATTGCAGTTGTCCCATCTCCTTGGTGTGCGTGCTGCCCTGTGCCATGTGCATCACTGCAGTGCTCGGGGGTGTGGCCCATGTTGTGTGTTGTTGCTCACAGTGTGTCGTGCGCTTAATTGACTTCTGGCACATGGTTGGTCATGGGCATGTGTCTTAGCGTGACTGCTGTATGTGTGGCAGCTGTGCGGATGACATGCCTTTCATGTGACTGGGGCTGACGGATGGGATGGATGGTATGTTGTATGTGCATGGTGTGTCTGTGTGTTTGATGGGTTCAGTGGTGTTCGTGTGCATTTCTGTTGTTCCGCTCTGTTGCGTCTAGTGTTGTTTGTCTTACATAGGCGTAGTTGTGGGGTGTGTGGTTGACAGGCAGTAGGGGCTACATGGACAGGACTTCAATGGTGTTTCGGTTGTGTGTGATGAGTTGCACAGTGGCTGCCGTGTGGTACTATTTTCAGTGTGGCTTGTGTATGCAGACGTGGCTCCTTGGGTGTTGCTATGTCTGTGATGGGTCATGTGAGGTGTGAGTCTGTGGTTCATGTCCGTGTGCACATTGTTCACTTGTTCGTGATGGTGGGCGGTGCTGCGTGTTCGTCTGCTACGTGACATGTCCCATGTGTTGGTCGTGTTACGGTCCTCATGCCTCCAGTAATCCAGCCCTGTCCAGTTTCCCACCTGCAAGTTGTTCGTGCGTGCACTGTACTGGATGCCACATGGCTCTAAGCGGGGGGTGCTCCATGTTGCAGGTCTGTGGGGGGGGTGTTGTGGGTCGTGGGGTGGCTGGACACCCACTGACACCGATTGCTGTGGACCGTGATGTCTGCCTTTCGGCTGTCGTTGTGCACTGCGGTGGCTGACACGTGGCTGTGGGGTGTGGGGGATGCTCCTCCTTGCTGTGCTGTGGGACTGGGGCCTGGTGTGTGTTGTACTTGGGCTGTCCACCCTCCCACCCACTGCACTTTGTGTTCCTGCCACTTACCTGTTACTTGTCGGTTAGTGCAGCTGTGGCGGACACATGGATGTGGTGGGTGCTCGTTGTGGCGCTTCTGGCATATTTGGGGACCTGTTGGTGGTTACGTGGCTGGCTTAGTGTACACATGTCCCCACGCATCTTACAGTTGTTCGGTTTGGGCTGTGTGTGGTAGTGTCTGTTGCATGTGCGTGTGATGTGTTGTGTATTGTGTGCTGGACATGGGGGTGTTTGTCCCTGGGAGCTGTGGCATGGTAGTTGCGCATGTGAGTACATAGCGGTGTGCTGGTATACATTAGTTTGTACTTACCAGCCTCCACTCCCCCTGCTAATCCGGCGAGGATCTCCGGATGGATTACGACTCGCACCTTCTCCTCCCACGCTTTGAAGGTCTTAAAGAGCGCGGGATTCCCTCCGCCAGTGACGGCAGCCAGCTCTCTGTTTTTGCCCTCCTTCTTCTTGACCAGGCTCTTTACGTCATTCCACCGTTTGTTTATCTCGGTTCTGTTCCTGGGCAGGGTCCCGACTGCATTGACCTGGTCTACGATCCGGGTCCACATTCTGTTTCTGGTGGCTAGTGGTGTGTGCTGGACCATGTTCCCATAGATTTGTGGGTACACCTTGATGATCTCGTCGACCATGACCGTCAGCTCCATGGGCGTGAACTTGGGCATCCTTTGTGGTGCCATGGTGTTTGTGGTGCTGGTGCGGTGTGTGTTGTGTAATGTGCAGGGGGTTTGTGGTGCCGGTGTTTGGTGGTGGTGGTGGTGGTTGTGATGTGTGCGTTTCTGTGGTGTGCTGCTGTCCTTGCTGTGTCACTGTGTCCTCTCCTCTCCTCTCTGGTTTGCAATGTTGCAAGGGGTTGTGGTCTGTGGGAGTGCTGCTTTTGTACTTACCTATGTGGGTGTGTCCTCATGGTCTGTTGTTTTCAGGTGTGTTGTGTCTGGGGTTCTGGCCTTTGTATTTTTTGTTTGTCCGGGGGTGTTTTCGGGATGTGTACTGTGCTTGTGTATTTGTGTGTGCCTTGCTGTGTGGACTTGTTGGCCATGTTGTGTGCTATTGGTTTTGTGTGCGGATGGTTTCTGTGCAGGTACGTGGGCGCCATGGCTTCTGCCGTGTCGATTCTCATCGGCGTTGTTTGCGCTGGCGGGCGGTATATTTGTTGTTTTTCCGCGCTCATGGCGGTGCGATCGTAATTTCACGTGCGGTGTGTCGGCCGTGTGGGCGGGCGGTTTTGTGTTGTCGTGCGTGTTTCCGTCCGTGGCGGGCGGTTTGACTCCGACTCGGACGATGGCGGGCGGTATTTTGTGTGATTTTCCGCCGATGGCGGTTTCGGTTTGTGTAATCGTAATGGCGTGGTCGGTGTTCAGGCGGTGTGTGCGGGCGGATTTTTGCCGCTTCCATGCCTGGCGGATTTTTTTACGCCGGGTATCGTAATGAGCCCCTTAGTGTTTTATAATAACTATTGTTTAATAAGTTTTGCATATATTAGTTCCTTAGCGGGTTGTGGGTTTATAGGGGAATAGGGTGGGAAGTAATTTAATTTAAATTATAAAAATTAATAATTTATTAATTAATAATTTATTGTTTAATAATTACTATTGTTAATTAAGTTAATTAATTTATAATTAAATATATAAAAAGTGAATAATAATCTTTTCTAATTAATTGATAATTATGTAAATTGTTTAATTTTTTTATTAATTAGTAATTAATTCCATATTAATTATTAAAAATGTATTTATTAATATGTAAAAGAAATTAGTAGTGTGTTGAGTGTTGATAGGGGAGTAGGGTGGGAATTAAGTTAAATGTAATAATAATGTTTAAATATTATTTATTCAAAGTTATTTTATAGTGTTAATTGTGTTAATTAATTTAGATATGATGGTTATTAAATTGATTGTTAATTGTAATTAGCTAATTAATTAAATGTTAATTAATTATGTTGATTCATTAATATTTTACACTATTGGAGGTGACGTTTATAGGGGAAAATGTTGGAAGGTAAATATATTTTTATTAATTAATTATTTGTTAATTAATTTTAATTATATTGTAGGAGTGGGTCTACTCAATTATTCCCCTACGCTACCCAACACTTTCCCTACTGTTGCACTCACTGGAGTGGGAATAGTTTTTTTTACACTCCCGCTATCCAACACTTTCCCTACTGTTCCAATCACCGGAGTGGGAATAGTAATTTTTAGACTCCCACTATCCAACACTTTCCCTACTGTTCCACTCACTGGAGTGGGAATAGTAATTTTTACCCTCCCGCTATCCAACACTTTCCCTACTCTTCCACTCACTGGAGTGGGAATAGTAATTTTTACCCTCCCGCTACCCAACACTTTTCCTACTGTTCCACTCACTGGAGTGGGAATAGTAATTTTTACCCTCCCGCTATCCAACACTTTCCCTACTGTTCCACTCGCTGGAGTAGGAATAGTAATTTGTACCCACCCACTATCCAACACTTTCCCTACTGTTCCACTCGCTGGAGTCGGAATAGTAATTTGTACCCACCCGCTATCCAACACTGTCCCTACTGTTCCACTCGCTGGAGTAGGAATAGTAATTTTTACCCACCCGCTATCCAACACTTTCCCTACTGTTCCACTCACTTGAGTGGGAATAGTAATTTGTACCCACCCGCTATCCAACAAATTCCCTACTTTTGCAGTTGTTGGAGTGTGAATACTAATTTTATTCCTTTAGCTATGCAACGTTTTTAATTTTGTTATATTTAATGTAGTGTAAATTATTAATTAAAATAATTTTTTTTACTTCAGTTATTTAAATTATTATATAATATTTATTTTTATATTTATATAATATGTTTATTTATATATATATGTAAATATATTTTTAATAATGTTTTAAATATTTTATAATTAAGATTAATAATTATTTTATAATATTATTAAGTAAATATATATTTGTTAAAAAATAATTAATATGTTTTTTTTTACATTACATTCATTATTTTTACATTTTAAGCTTTTTTACATTACAATTAATATGTTTTATTTAATTGTGTTTATTATTTAATTACTTTTATATTATTTTTAATACATTTAAAAATTTGATATTTTAGTTAACTATATTTTAATCATCGATATTTTGTACTCAATATTTTAGTACTTACCTGTTTGTAGATAGGACTCGATATTCTGTCCCTCGATATTTTGGCATCGATATTCTGGACAGTCAATATTCTGTCCCTCGAGATTTAGTCACTGATCCTACCTTGATAGACCTTTTACGGTATAGTGCTTCTAAAGCTCTTCTAAAAACGACACCAAAGTTCTGGTTTTGCAGGTTAACCATAAATGGCTCCAAACGTTTTTTTTAATGCATTTCAACTTCTCAAGTCCTTTGGTTCTTTGGTTAAATTAACGACATATGAAGCATGTTATGATGGATGCCTTCCAAACCTTTTCAAATGAAAGTTCTTTTGGTTTAGTGATTTCACACAAATGGGTCGATTCCGATTCGGGCCGGAAAAAGCACCGACCGACTCGGATCCGGAAAAAATACCGACCGACACGTACCCGTGGCGCACGACACGCCAAGTACGATGCAAGGCGCGAAAAATCCGACCGACACGTACTGAAACCAAGTCGACCGACCGAGCCGCACGGAAAACAGCAATCCAGCCGGAAAAACACGCAAATCCAACCGACCGACACGCACCCGGAACAAATCGACCGAAACGTACACGCAAACTCCAAAACGCAAAGTACGATGCAAGGCGCGAAAACCACGACCGAGTCGGACGGAGGACAAGCCGTACGACCGACACGCATACAAAACCGAGCCGAAGCAACACAATACACCGCGACCGACGCGTACGCAGCATAGAAAACTGCACAAACACAGCGTGAACGAAACGGAGAACACCGTACGAGACCAATGCAGGGTCCGACTCGGTCACAAGAACGTTTCCAACATACACAGACAGTACAAAGGAAAATTCACCCAAAAAAAGGCCAAACAAGCAATTACCAAGCCAATAAATACTGGGGGGTGGGGACAGAGAACAAAGACACACCCACAACTCCACCTATATAAAGGACACAAATCACTACCATGAGCCTTTGCAAATGCCATTCCACTGCCAGCACCCAAGAGAAAGCAACCACACACCCACAGCTCATCCCTCACACAAGCCACACACCATCAGCACACCAACAAATACCTACCTCACATACACCCAGCAAAACACACACTCACACACCCTCTCCTGCACACCAACACACACATCACCCACCATCACCACCCATCACCATGCCCCCAAGAAGAATCCCAAGTTCCTAGATAGTGAATTGGAAGTCATGGTAGACGAGATCCTCAGGGTGGAGCCACAGCTGTTTGGCACACTGGTCCAACAGACCCCCATGTCGCAGAAAACCAAGATATGGGAGAGGATCATCAACAGGGTGAACGCCCAATCACCATGTCGGCGCACAAAGACCGACATCCAGAACAGGTGGTATGACGTGCGCAGGAGGGTACGGGACCTGCTGAAGAAAGACTACATCAACAGCCAATACACCGGCAGTGGCCCTCCTGCCAAGCCAATATACCTCAGGCCCTGGGAGGAGAAGGTGCGGGCCATCCTTCCGCCAGTGAGCGTATATGGACTAGAGGACATCCCAGAGCCTGGTGAGTACACAACAAATGTACACAATATACTGCCACAAAACACACACATCACTGTCAAGGGAGAGTCAAACCATGCACTCATAGCAATTACACAGCAACCAGAACAGAATCATCCCAAAATGTGTATGTCAGTCAGATAAACACAACACATGCCATCAAAAAAGTCACATCCAACTGTGCCAACACATGTACAAACACAACTACAACTACAGCTAGGCAGTGGCACAAATAGAACTAACAAACACATCCACACATGTAGCCACCACAACAACACCAACACACAGTGAAGACCACTCAAAGGAAGGAATTCTGTGTATGCTGGCCAAGTCAGTGTAGCCAATAGCATCATGGGAGTCGCAGTCACACATATTGCCCCCCCACAACTGTCCCATCAACACCACCATGAACCATGCGCACATCACAGGGAGTGGAGAAGGACTCACAAGATGGCTGACACTGGCTACTGCTGTGGGGAGCACAAGGCCCTGCTGGCAACTGTGCACCAACAAACAGCAGGACACCACTGACTGACATCCTGAGAGACAACTTACACTCCCTGCAATGCAAGCACGTTCCATGGTGGGATAACTGGCTGGCTGGCTGGGTGGGAAGGAGGCCTTGCAGCACTAACCATAGTCACAAGCACCTCCCCTCACACACACCCCAACACAAACTCCACAGTACCCACCTGGTAGAATGCAATGCCCCCATCCTAACACAAGATCCCACAAAGAACCACCACCCTGGGTTATGTTGTGTGAAGCACAGGGACACTCTTGGGACTCTTAGCCAAACAACTGCCAGGACAACACTCCCAGCCATCCTGTCAGCACAGCCAGCCCACCCCACAGGGAAGCAGAATCAAAAGGAAGGAAGCATGGGCATGCTGGGAAGGGGGTGGAGGCAATAGCATGATGGGAGTCGTAGTCACTGATATTGGTCACCCCCACAACTGGCCCATCAACACCACCCTGAACCATGCTCACATCACAGGAAGTGGAGAAGGACTCACAAGATGGCTGACACTGGCTACTGCTGTGGGGAGCACAAGGCCCTGCTGGCAACTGTGCACCAACAAACAGCAGGACACCACTGACTGACATCCTGAGAGACAACTTACACTCCCTGCAATGCAAGCACGTTCCATGGTGGGATAACTGGCTGGCTGGCTGGGTGGGAAGGAGGACTTGCAGCACTAACCATAGTCACAAGCACCTCCTCTCACACACACCCCAACACAAACTCCACAGAACCCACCTGGTAGAATGCAATGCCCCCCATCCTAACACAAGATCCCACAAAGAACCACCACCCTGGGTTATGTTGTGTGAAGCACAGGGACACTCTTGGGACTCTTAGCCAAACAACTGCCAGGACAACACTCCCAGCCATCCTGTCAGCACAGCCAGCCCACCCCACAGGGAAGCAGAATCAAAAGGAAGGAAGCATGGGCATGCTGGGAAGGGGGTGGAGGCAATAGCATGATGGGAGTCGTAGTCACTGATATTGGTCACCCCCACAACTGGCCCATCAACACCACCCTGAACCATGCTCACATCACAGGAAGTGGAGAAGGACTCACAAGATGGCTGACACTGGCTACTGCTGTGGGGAGCACAAGGCCCTGCTGGCAACTGTGCACCAACAAACAGCAGGACACCACTGACTGACATCCTGAGAGACAACTTACACTCCCTGCAATGCAAGCACGTTCCATGGTGGGATAACTGGCTGGCTGGCTGGGTGGGAAGGAGGACTTGCAGCACTAACCATAGTCACAAGCACCTCCTCTCACACACACCCCAACACAAACTCCACAGAACCCACCTGGTAGAATGCAATGCCCCCATCCTAACACAAGATCCCACAAAGAACCACCACCCTGGGTTATGTTGTGTGAAGCACAGGGACACTCTTGGGACTCTTAGCCAAACAACTGCCAGGACAACACTCCCAGCCATCCTGTCAGCACAGCCAGCCCACCCCACAGGGAAGCAGAATCAAAAGGAAGGAAGCATGGGCATGCTGGGAAGGGGGTGGAGGCAATAGCATGATGGGAGTCGTAGTCACTGATATTGGTCACCCCCACAACTGGCCCATCAACACCACCCTGAACCATGCTCACATCACAGGAAGTGGAGAAGGACTCACAAGATGGCTGACACTGGCTACTGCTGTGGGGAGCACAAGGCCCTGCTGGCAACTGTGCACCAACAAACAGCAGGACACCACTGACTGACATCCTGAGAGACAACTTACACTCCCTGCAATGCAAGCACGTTCCATGGTGGGATATCTGGCTAGCTGGGTGGGAAGGGGGACTTGCAGCACTGACCATAGTCACAAGCACCTCCCCTCACACCCCCCCAACACAAACTCCACAGAACCCACCTGGTAGAATGCAATGCCCCCATCCTAACACAAGATCCCACAAAGAACCACCACCCTGGGTTATGTTGTGTGAAGCACAGGGACACTCTTGGGACTCTTAGCCAAACAACTGCCAGGACAACACTCCCAGCCATCCTGTCAGCACAGCCAGCCCACCCCACAGGGAAGCAGAGTCAAAAGGAAGGAAGCATGGGCATGCTGGGAAGGGGGAGGAGGCAATAGCATGATGGGAGTCGTAGTCACAGCTCTACATCCCCCACCACATGGCCCAGCAAGCTCACACTCACACATGCACATCCCACAGAGAGTGGAAAGGCCCATCAAAGATGTCTGACACTGTTGCTGTGTCGTGGGGAGCACAAGGCATGCTGGGTACTGCACACCAACCAACAGCAGGACACCACTGTCAGCCATCTTGCCATTGCTCTCACACCCACACACACTGAACTCCACACAAATGCAAGTAAGTATGGGAATGCTGGGAAGTGGGGTGGAGGCAATGGCATGATGGGAGTCGTAGTCACAGACATAGCTCACCCCCACAACTGTCCCATCAACACCACCCTGAACCATGTTCACATCACAGGGAGTGGAGAAGGACTCACAAGATGGCTGACACTGGCTACTGCTGTGGGGAGCACAAGGCCCTGCTGGCAAATGTGCACCAACAAACAGCAGGACACCACTGACTGACATCCTGAGAGACAACTTACACTCCCTGCAATGCAAGCACAGTCCATGGTGGGATATCTGGCTAGCTGGGTGGGAAGGGGGACTTGCAGCACTGACCATAGTCACAAGCACCTCCCCTCACACCCCCAACACAAACTCCACAGAACCCACCTGGTAGAATGCAATGCCCCCATCCTAACACAAGATCCCACAAAGAACCACCCCCTGGGTTATGTTGTGTGAAGCACAGGGACACTCTTGGGACTCTTAGCCAAACAACTGCCAGGACAACACTCCCAGCCATCCTGTCAGCACAGCCAGCCCACCCCACAGGGAAGCAGAGTCAAAAGGAAGGAAGCATGGGCATGCTGGGAAGGGGGGAGGAGGCAATAGCATGATGGGAGTCGTAGTCACAGCTCTACATCCCCCACCACATGGCCCAGCAAACTCACACTCACGCATGCACATCCCACAGAGAGTGGAAAGGCCCATCAAAGATGTCTGACACTGTTGCTGTGTCGTGGGGAGCACAAGGGCATGCTGGGTACTGCACACCAACAAACAGCAGGACACCACTGACTGACATCCTGAGAGACAACTTACACTCCCTGCAACGCAAGCACGTTCCATGGTGGGATAACTGACTGGCTGGGTGGGTGGGAAGGAGGGCCGGCTGTCAACCAAACACAACCAATGCAGACCATGTTCATACCCCAGAAAATACATAGAAATGGCCAAATAATGCAGGACAATGTGCCACAACAATATCAACCTCTGACTGTGACGACTTAGGACAATGCAATGTACAGGCCCGCACCCAGAGGCACAGTCACAACTGTCATGTGTGTCAACCATTGATGCCTGCAGAAACATAACATATATTGTTTGTGTCTCCCAAAAACAGGTGATGATGGGGACACAGCAGCAGACGCTGAGGAGTCCCAGTCCCAGGCTCAAGAGGATGCCGAGCTCACTGGCGTCGTACAGCCTCTGTCCTCCTCGGACGATGAAGAACAACCTGGCACATCCGGTGCAAGTCAACATGCAGCACCAGCAGGACCACCAGCTGCAGCACCAGCAGGACCACCAGCTGCACCCCCTGCACCCACCCCTCCAACGACTGTCACCACGAATACCATCCCTGCCGACATGGACAGAACAAGGAGCAACACCAGCACAGTGACCGTGGACCAACCTGGGGCCATGGACACCACCACCACCACCAACCCCCAAGGTGGACCAGGGTTATCTGTGCGTGCCACTGCACACACTGCACATGTCAGCAGGGGTGGTGGGAGGGGTGGGAGACAGAGGTCGCTGCTTGCAGACGTTGCTGGTGTGCATGATGACCCACAACTGGTACGCATAGCTGATGCGTACCAGTCCAGCACCGGAGAGCTCAGCCAGGTAGTGGGGCTCCTCAGAGACATTAAACAGCAGCAGGCTGCCCATCATGCCCGCTTGGACTCCCACATGTCCCACGTGGAGTCACACATGTCCCGTGTGGACTCACACATGTCCCGCGTGGAGTCCAAGTGGGATGCACTGCATGAGATGACGGCGGTGCACAGGGACTTTTACAATGCCTCCGCCAGATGAACAGCAACCAGTCCACACCTCCCTGTGTGCCAACAACATCTGGTGCCGAACAAACTGCAACTGCCACAGGGAGGGAGGAGGACTCTGGCGGAGAGTCCCCTGCACCGCAGCAGCCTGTACTTGAGGGGCCCCCCAAGAAGAGGGGTCGTCCGAGGAGGGAAAAGTGAGAGGCCGATGGCCAAGCGCAACTCCCAGGAAGCCTGAACCTGTTCTGGATGTTCGCCTTTGTGCACAGACTGTTCACCCTGTTGACGGCAACACTACTCCCACACATTGCATGGGGAGTACAAGTTGGACCAATGTGTCAGACAACTGTGGCCCCGATACTGGGGATCCTGTCTACCAGGACTTTCAATTCACCTAGGAACTTGGGATTGCAAGATTTATGTACAGCACAACCCATCCTATGCACTATTAACACAAATGTATCACAATAAACACACTAATACACCATACTTGCCTCTGTCGTGATTCCAACGTGGGTGCTGTTATGGGGATGATGAACTGCAAAATTACACTGTGTATGCGAACTGCAACAGCAAGGACAACACAGGCATGTGAGTACAGGCAACGTGACACACATGAGGGAGACACACCACCAGGGCTACACAACACATACACACCTAGGCCATCTGACTCATTGCCTACACTGATGTTGCCAGGGAAGACGGTGCAATGCACAGACACCACACCCATTCCCAGTTGTAGTCAAGTAGCCCACAGGTGCAGTAAGCAAATGGCAGTCAAATGTGTGACCACAGACAACGCACATCACAAAGTGAAGCACAGGTTTATTACACAGTTGCAACATGCCGTAACCACTACAAATGCAAGGTAACCCCACCTGGCAGCGGGCACACAGTCAACAACTGTAGACTGTAGGAAGCCATGGGTGTGGCGCACATCACCTGTAGGGACACAACAGCTACCAGCCTGGATGTGCAATCACGTCGTCGGTGGACACAGTTGACCAAACGAATCTGAAAGTACCCTGTGAAGGACAGAAATGACACACAGTCAAAAGCAATGGAGTACAGGACAGAACAGCAAAACTCATGCACAATACATGTTACAAGATACCCATCCAGAACCAAGTTAGCATGTCAACACTGTTGGGGAGTACAGCCCACCTGTCACCACACATCGCAACACACATCCAGTCAAGTAGCCCATGGACACACTCCAACAGCACCAGAGCACCACCCACACATCATGCCAACTCACATCATTGACATGACACCTCAGGATACTCACATTCAGCTAAAGAAGTTGGTGATGAGCTGTGTGCGGACATCACCATCACCATCATCGTCACTGGCATCGTGGTCCAGGCCAGGATCCTCCACAGGTGGCGGATGTTGGTCATTGTCATCCTGGATGAGAGGCAACTCCTTCCGCACTGCCAGGTTGTGGAGCATGCAGCAGACGATGATAATCTTGCACACTTTCGCAGGGGCATATGGGAGGGACCCTCCGGTCTTGTCCAGGCAGCGGAAGCGGCTCTTCAGGAGACCAAAGGTCCGCTCAATCACTCTCCTGGTCCGACCATGTGCTTCATTGTAGCGCATCTGGGCTGGTGTCACAGGGTTCCTGAGGGGTGTCAGCAACCACGGCATGTTGGGGTATCCCGAGTCACCTACGGACAGACAAGTGCACATTAGCTGACTTGGAAAAGTGGGCGGAATACTACAGATCAGATCACACACAATGGCACAAAGTCAGTACACACCGACAAGCCAGGCACGCTGGTTCTGCATCTGTGACATCATCCTGGGGATGCGACTACTCCTCATCACAAAGGCATCGTGTGCTGAACCAGGGAAACGGGCACACACGTGTGTGATGGTCATGTCTGCAAGACACACCACCAGTGCATTGACCGAGTGGTAGTGCTTGCGGTTACGGTAGGCCTGCTCCTGGGCCTGTGGTGGTACCAAAGCCACATGTGTCCCATCAATGGAGCCAATTACATGCGGCATCCTCCCCAGGGCATAAAAGTCACTCTTCACGTCAGTGAGTCGTCGCAGTCTAGGGAAATAGATGTACCGGTTCAGGAAGAGCAACATTGCCGCCAAAACATCGCGGAGCACACGGCTGAACATGGTCTGTGACATCCCACCAGCAGTCGCCACAGTATGTTGGAAGGTACCAGTGGCAAAGAAGTGTAGGGCTGCCATCACCTTCACCTTGGGGGTCAGCGCTGTAGGATACGGCCGGCCAGGCTGCAAATGTGGGGACAACTGCACTGCCAAATCCTCAATCAGCTGCCTGGTGAAGCGGTACCGTCGGATGCTGTCCCGTTCCACCATCGTTGCCAGGTCTGGGAATGGCCGATGGACAGCAGGAGCCCTGCAGTGCAGAGGAGAAGTAAGCAAGATTGTCAGTCACCCCACATATGCGGCATTGAACACACTCAAGATCCCAACATACATCATTATGAGGCACAACTACATGAAGTGTGCAGTACCGGAAGGACATGTATGGTACATACATGGCCAACATCTGTCAACACGGTCCAACAGGTGGCATCAATTAGTCCCAGGTTGGCCCATTGGATATCATGAGGCCGTGTCACAGTTCCCATCTCCTGCTGCCGTGTCACAATAACCCCCACAGTGACATGTGAGGACAGATGTGCCCCAGGCCCACAGCTCAACGACAGGTACATTCCCAGGGACCCTGTAATGCCACATGGACACTGGCATTACATGGAGTATCATGTATACACCACAGCAAAACAACCATGACCCCCACAGGTAGTGGCCCCACTTGCCACGGCAGGACAGACATGGACGTCTGTGACACACACGCACAACATCAGAGTCCATGCACACACAACGTGGATGTGGAGACTGTCTCCCATTGTGCACATGAAATCAGAGACATTGTAAACACTACATGCACAAAGACTGTGGAGGACCATCACTATTGTGCCACTGGGACACCCTGGCTCAAACATACCGTCCCACATGGGACTCACTGGGTATGTGACATGACATACACATACACCACTGTGAAATGTGACCATGGCACATGCACAGATATGAACAGTTGCACATCACAGTGGTCATGTACACGTAACACCCAGGATCCTGTCCCCATGAACACGTGCACAGCCTGGGGGTGGCTGCCCACAGGTGACACCCACAGGACAACATGTACACCAACATACACACAATAGGAAATGCATCCTTACATGCCTTATGATAAAGTTTGGACAGGCTGTCGTGATGTAGGTGTGCCCCTCACTCCCTGGGAGCTATCTGTGGCTGGCATATGTCCATCTGAGACAGGCATGCTGACATATGCCAGTCACATGTACAGTGATGCGTTGTACCGCAATGGACCGATCGGTGCCTCCGGCCGGCCCATTGCATTCAATGTGTGCGGGTACGCGTTGTACCCCTGTGCGCGTTGTACCGCAATGGACCGATCGGTGCCTCCGGCCGGCCCATTGCATTCAATGTGTGCGGGTACGCGTTGTACCCCTGTGCGCGTTGTACCGCATTGGACCGATCGGTGCGCACCCATTGACAATGGGCTTGCCTGGCAACGGACGCGTTTTCGAATTTCGAACGAGTCGGTTGCTAGAAATTCAGTTGGTCACCCACAACAATGTTGCAAAATCATGTATGTCATGAAGTTGAGGATTTGAAGGATGCTGTGGGCGTGTTTTGGTGCTGCTATTCCATGGATTGGCCAGATTCAGAAGATGCAAACGACTTGGACCTATCACTTTGGACACAAGGGACAGTATCTGCCTCTCCAGCACATATATATTGCTGGCTGTTCCCCTGAGAGCTCACTTGCCTGCACTACATGCTCCAGGACGACATCTGCCACTGCACTGCTGCTGTCTCTGCCCCTCTGGACCCTGCAATGGCACGTACTGTGGAGAGAGCCCCAGCCTTCAGCCTTGAAGAGAACCAGGCCCTGCTGGACAGCCTACTTCCACAGTACAGCAAGCTGTATGGGACACCAGGGGAGCAGGTGAGTGTTCTGTGCACTGCCTTTCTGAATGTGCATTTTGTGTGACTAGCAAGGCTGAGAGTCTGCACGCCACTGGCTAGCAGGCTCACTGAGTAGTTGTCACCCCCCATAGTGTGTAGTGACTTGCACTGGACAGGTATGGTGCAGTGACAGTGCATTTGAACATGGTTTTACTTCCCATGCAATGATACCATGTAGTGACGTCTGGAAAACTGTCCATGGTCAGCTTTGCACTGCCTGTGTACATCATGTGCCCCTGTGATTGAGACATGTATATACAACTGTGTCATGCACGGATATGTTGCATGTGTGGTAATGGCCTTTTCACTTTGTCATCCTGACAGGTTAATGCCCATCGGAAGCAGGAAATCTGGAAGGACATCGTCCGGGCTGTCCGGTCCGTTGGGGTCTACAAGCGCCGGATCCGCAACTGCCAGAAGAGGTGGCAGGACCTTCGGGGCTGGACCCAGAGGATTGCACGGGTCCAGCTGAAGCTGTCGCCTCCTCGCAGGAGGGGTGGAACACGGACCCTGACCCCCCACATGCTCCAGATCCTGGTGGTGGTGTTTCCAGACCTGGATGGGCAGCTGAAGGCCAGACAGCAGCAAGGAGGGGGTGAGTCAAAGACTGCACTGTGAACTCTGTATTACATGCTTTGTGCCCTCCTCTGGCCTGGTTCAACTGCCACAGTGCAGCAGTCATGTTGTCCAGGAGCCATGTCCCTCTAATGTGCACTGCCCACTGCTCATCTGATACCCAGGTGTGTCCCTTACATTCAGGGAATTGTGTCACTTGGGACTGTGTCCTTGCAGTTTGCTTCACTAAAGGTGGGGGACAGCATCTGTTTCCCTAACTCTGTTGTGGGCATCATGGGTGGGTCCATTGTTCACACAACGCCTGGGTTTGGACATGTGATCTGCGTGTTGCTTTGATATGCGGTCCACTTGCTGAGCTGAGCCACCACATGTGCCTGGGGTATGTGGCACACGCACATGCAGCGGGTGGGAACAATGTTTGGGCCCCAGGAGTGTGCAGATTACGTGTGTCACACATACATAGCCAGCTATCCACTGTCCAGGGCACATCCCTCATTCATGTGGAGCAGGACAGTCATGCCTACTCCAGGCCATGCAATGCACTCTGTACTCCCACTCCCGTGTATCAGCTGACACATTGTGCACAGTGATTTGACCCCTCAGGTGTCTGCCTCTGTGTCAGTGTGCTGTGGATTAGTTGCCAGGACTGCTGGGGTGTTCCTTGGTAGGGGCTCAGCATGCCCCTGGAGATGTGACCATAGGAGACGATACTTGTGTGTCACATAGGTGTTTGATCAGCTGCCCGTGCAGACTGGGGTATGCGAATGTGAAGTTCAGGCAGCTGTTCCCCATTCACAGCAAATTGTGAGGGGCTCAGGTTCCGAGGGTAGTGTCACAGGTCTCCCATATGTCCAATAGGTGTGACCTGGACAGATGAGGGTTAAGATGATGTGTTGTGTGGGGGATGTACATGTGCACTTGTGCAGCTCCAGGACTTGCATTCCCCATGACCTACTATTGTGACACAGTGCATAGTGTTGTTGTCTGGCTGCCAAGTCATACATCACTGAGACAGTGATGTATGACTTAGCAGTCATGCCTCTGCCATGGCATGTGTCAACTTATTGGTGGTCCTGCAGGGGAGTGACATGTGCTACATGCACACCATAGTGGCGCTGGCTATCAGGACATGGGTGCATCATGGTGTCTGTCGCTGGTATGCATCACATGCATTTCCTATTTGACTCTGGGCATCCCTTTCATCCGGAAACCTGTACTGACTCAGTGGCAAGAGCTGTGATGTGTGCATGTCCACATGCCACACCGTGTCCTCTGCACTGTCCAACTACTGTGTACTTGGTGCATGTGTCCACACTGGGGTGTTGCAATCCAACAGACACCAGACAGATGGGTGCAAGGCCATGTGGGATGTGAGTGCCATGCTTGGCATCAGACTGACAATTGGCTTCTCCTGTTCAGTTCGGGCACTTTTAGCAATGTACAACTAATGATGCCAGGGCTTGCTCTGTAATGTGCTGTGCTCACAGTGGTGTGTGCGTTTGGTGCAGGTGACTGATGTCTGTCTGTTTCCCCATTGTTTGCAGATACATCCACGGCCACGGAAGGGGACAGCTCCACGGACCAGGAGGAGCCAGAGAGCCAGACTGGGTCAGCAGCCGAGGAGTGGTCGGAGGGACCCAGTGGCACGGAGGGCGAGGGGAGCCACACCGAGGAGTCCTCAGCACCATCCACCTCAGCTGAGGACCAGAGCAACTCGGAGGATGACTCCCTTGTGGAGGCGGGTGTCAGCAGCCACCACACCACAGCTAGTGTTGCTGTCCCCGCCACCACCAGCACCACCACCGCCCTCCCATCGGCTCCCATTCCCCAGGTCCGTGGAGGCTCCCATGTTCGGGAGCGTGTCTCCTTTGGCCCAGGCACCGCACCCCCTGCCCCTGTGTCCCCTGCTGCCCTGAGTGAGGAGTCTGTGTACCTCCTTCGCCAGCTCCATGTAGGGCAGACAGCCATGCTGAGTGTCCTCCATGCGCACACCGCACTGTTGACTCAGCTGGTGTCGTTCATGGAGGGCATCTCATCGGGCATGTCTGACCTACAGAGGGGCAACAGGTCCATGGACTCCTCCCTGATGGCAGCAGTGTCCCTCCTCATACAGTCCCTCACCCCTCCTGCCTCTGCTCCATCCACACTCCCCAGCACCTTACCCGTCCCAAGCACACACACACCGGCACAGGCACACACCAGCACACACACATCCAGCACACAGACACACACGCCACAAACTAAACGCACACGCACGCACAGTCAGGGGACTGAAACCAGACTCACAGGGGATGGGGCACTGGTACACACACATGCATCCACGGGCACTGTACAGTCCTCAGTTGCCTCTCCCTCCAAAGCACCCTCCCTTGCCTCACCTGCAACCCCAAAAACCCAGCGCCTCTTCCTCAGTGACCTCGGCCTCTTCCCCTCCGATCCAGCTGCCCCAGCATCCAGGGGGAAGAGGAAGCCCCCCCACACGGAGCAGAGTGCCCCTCGCCCCCGGACACCCTCCCCCAGACGCAGACAGACTGAGGCCCCCACCCGCAAGTCCCCCGGAGTGCTAAGAGCAAGACCCCGCCGCCGCCCTGCAGCTCAAGCACCAGGTCTCCTTCCTCCATCACTCAGGCCCCCACTCCACAGGTGCCCCCACCACACCCTGCCCCAGGTTCCCCCACCCACAGATATACCATCCCCAAGAGGCTCCGGCCTTCTCCCCCTGCCACTTGCTCTCCCGGCACCACACCCCCGCTGCGCTTGTCTGTGCCACTGATGTGGTGAGGGTGTCCTCCCCTCTGTCCAGCCCACCTTGCCTGTTCCCCATTCTCCTCCCCTGGTGGTAGGCACTGCAGTGGAGTCCACTACCACCCTGTCTGACTTGGGCACTGCAGTGGCGGACCTGTCCACTCCATCTGCAGGGTCCACTGCAGTCGTGCCGGCACCCACAACATCTGAGCCATGCCCCCCAGTTGTGCCGTCACACACCATGTCAGACACCTCCACTGCAGTTGTCAGTGGCTCTTCAGCACCCACCACCCCTTCCCTGCTTCCTCCTGGTGAGCCCTGATCCTGTCCCTGCGGTGCCTGGCCTACCCCCCCGGTTGCCCCTCCTAGTGGATTGTCCCTGGTTTTGTGCAGGCATGTGTAGGGTGGCATCTGCCACTGTCACCCACTTGTGACTTTGTTGATGGACTGGCCATTGGCCTTTGTTTATGTTCTACCGGACTTCTACTTTTAATGCCACATATGCTGAATAAAGCAACTTTCTGTTCTCTAGTGCTTTTGCTTCTGATGTACATGATGTTGATGATGCTAACCATGCCCTTGCTGCAGTGATGGTGATATTTGGTCTCATGATAATGAAGTGTTACTGTGCAGGAACCCATGTGGTCCAGGGGGAATGTGTCCTATCCTGTGGTGTATCCATGTCATCCATAGCAGCATCTGAGGGTGTCATGTGTTCAGTATTTGGCAATGGGATTTCCTACTTAGATTGGCAATTTCACATCTGTGGCTTCCACCCCTGCACATCTGTTGTGCCTGCCATTGTTCTATTCGTCTACTTCCCTGACCGTGTGGCCATCTCCAGTGAACATGCAGGTTTAGGCATCAATGGGGAAGGACTCATCTGTGTTGTCAGTGCAACATTGCTATACAAGTGTGTTGGATCTGTGCTGATGATTCCGTTGGCACTTCCATGACCAGGCTGATGGGACGGGAGCCCTCATTTGGTGCTAATTGTTGATTGTGTGTCCCATTGCTGCCATGGTATGGTATCTGTTCGCCTCACATCTGCAGTCTCCACAGGGTATCTGCATGTGTGTGCCCATTGGTGCAAATATGTGGGTCTGCATTCGGATGGTCACTTCTGTCATTGTGTCATTGATGATTGTTGACGGTGTCAGCCCCCATGGGTGTTGTTTGTCTGCACATGGCCAAAGTTATGTCTTATTTGCACTGCAGGATTTGGCTCCCCCAATTTATGTTGCAATGGGACACATACACTACTTTGCCACTGATGTGTTTGTTGTTCTGTGACCAGGAATCATCCATGCAGTTTGGCAGTTGCACCTCTTACTTTGTCAACACTTACCTTTTGGTCACTGTGATGATGGGGGTTTGGACCCCATTGCCACAATGTTCAAAATGTGCTGCAGCTATGGACCCCACACTTGCCTTTTGGTCACTGTGATGATGGGTGTTTGGACCCCATTGCCACAATGTTCAAAATGTGCTGCAGCTATGGACCCCACACTTACCTTTTGGGCAATGTGATGATGGGGTTTGGACCCCATTGCCACAATGTTCAAAATGTGCTGCAGCTATGGACCCCACACTTGCCTTTTGGTCACTGTGATGATGGGGGTTTGGACCCCATTGCCACAATGTTCAAAATGTGCTGCAGCTATGGACCCCACACTTACCTTTTGGGCAATGTGATGATGGGGGTTTGGACCCCATTGCCACAATGTTCAAAATGTGCTGCAGCTATGGACCCCACACTTGCCTTTTGGTCACTGTGATGATGGGGGTTTGGACCCCATTGCCACAATGTTCAAAATGTGCTGCAGCTATGGACCCCACACTTACCTTTTGGTCACTGTGATGATGGGTGTTTGGACCCCATTGCCACAATGTTCAAAATGTGCTGCAGCTATGGACCCCACACTTACCTTTTGGTCACTGTGATGATGGGGGTTTGGACCCCATTGCCACAATGTTCAAAATGTGCTGCAACTATGGACCCCAAACTTACCTTTTGGTCACTGTGATGATGGGGGTTTGGACCCCATTGCCACAATGTTCAAAATGTGCTGCAGCTATGGACCCCACACTTGCCTTTTGGTCACTGTGATGATGGGGGTTTGAACCCCATTGCCACAATGGTCATGGCCTGCTTATGTTGTGTGTGCCACACACATATTTGTGTGGCACATGTGCTAGGGGGTCACATTGTATGTTCGAAGTCATGTTCGGTGTTGTAGGCATTTGACACAGTCTACACACGCTTGTCATGGTGTTGGGGGATGTCTTCTTCTTGCATTCCCTAGGTTGTGGTGTGCTGGTTGTGTCATGCATTGTCCATCCTATGGGTGGGGGTGGTAGTGGTGGTAGGCATCCTGCCCCCTGGGTGAGGGTGGTAGTAGTGGTAGGCATCCTGCCCCCCTGGGTGAGGGTGGTAGTAGTGGTAGGCATCCTGCCCCCCTGGGTGAGGGTGGTACTAGTGGTAGGCATCCTGCCCCCTGGGTGAGGGTGGTACTAGCGGTAGGCATCCAGCCCACCCTGGGTGAGGGTGGTAGTAGTGGTAGGCATCCAGCCCACCCTGGGTGAGGGTGGTAGTAGTGGTAGGCATCCTGCCCCCTGGGTGAGGGTGGTAGTAGTGGTAGGCATCCTTCCCCCCCTGGCTAAGGGTGGTAGTAGTGGTAGGCATCCTGCCCCCCCTGGGTGAGGGTGGTAGTAGTGGTAGGCATCCTGCCCACCCTGGGTGAGGGTGGTAGTAGTGGTAGGCATCCTGCCCCCCTGGCTAAGGGTGGTAGTAGTGGTAGGCATCCTGCCCCCCTGGGTGAGGGTGGTACTAGTGGTAGGCATCCAGCCCACCCTGGGTGAGGGTGGTAGTAGTGGTAGGCATCCAGCCCACCCTGGGTGAGGGTGGTAGTAGTGGTAGGCATCCTGCCCCCCCCTGGGTGAGGGTGGTAGTAGTGGTAGGCATCCAGCCCCCCCTGGGTAAGGGTGGTAGTGGTGGTAGGCATCCTGCCCCCCCTGGGTAGGGGTGGTGGTCCGCATTCAGGCCCCTGTGTGACATTGGTGATGGGCATCCCGCCCCTATGGTGCTGCTGTTGCTGGTGTAAGTATATTCTGCATCCCTGTGTGTGTGTGTGATGTGTCGTGTACGTGTTGTATGTGTTTTGTGGTTGGTGTCTGGCTTACCTTCTGCGCCGTACGCGTCCGTGCCTGTTCCGGTAGTATATGTAGAATATTGGTATGATCGGGACGAAGGGATTCATGGTTGGTTCGTGTCGTTCGTCCTTCTCGTTGCTTCGCGTCGTCCTCGTCGCTTCGCCTCGTCCTCGCCGCTTCGCGTCATCCTCGTCGCTGCCGTGTTCGTCTCGGAGCCGTGGATCATGTTGTGGCGCGAATCGGAGCTTATGTGCGCCTCTCCCGGATGCTTTGACGTGCCGTGTGTAGCTACGGGTTCGGCGCGTACGGAAAGCGCATCGTACTTGTCCGGCCGGACGGGGCTGCATTTTTCCTTCCGTGCGACTCGATTCGGCGTTTCCGGATTCGCCTCGGTCGGAGAACAGGACCTGGTTTGGGTGAGTACGGCTCGGCCGGATTCTTTGCTGTTGTGCGCATCGTACTTACTCGTTCGGTGTGCTGTACGGATCGGTCGGGAAACAGGCTTTCGCATGGCTTTTTTCCCGACCGAATGGTATTGGGTGCGCCTCCGACCAAGATCGGAATCGGCCCCAAAGTTTCTCAGCCTCATTATTGTCAATTAGTTAGGATTTTCATAATCCACTTTTTCCTGGAGGATCAGTCTATTGTGTGCCCCGGTAGGAATGAGAATGACAGTGGTGTTTATAGAATTGACTGGGAAGCATCATTCATCAGTCTTCTGGTTAAACACTATTCTACTAGAATCATTACTAAATTGTGTGTGAAAAGGTTTATACAACATACTGGTAAACCCATGGGCGCCTCCTGAATTTGGATCAATTAGTCAAATATCACTTTTTTAAGTTTACAGCTTGACAAAACCAGAAGCAAGCTGATTACCTTGTGATGGCAAAGTGGCCAGATCTACCCAGTGAATTATATTGTGCTAAGCATGAAATTATCGTTTCTTTGGTTGCTACCAAACACTGTCATATTTTATTAAATGCTTGTGTCTTTGTCTCATTTATGACAATAGAATCAATTTGCAGATGTGAACCTAGAGATGGCCAACATCAGAATCAACCAATTATGCTCCAATAGAGCTCTATAAAGATTGGATGTACTACATTTTGCCACTTCTGTAACAAAATAATGTATCACATAACAGTTCCTAAAAGTGAGGAAATATAACATAACAATGTAGAAATAAAGTGGAATGAAAACATCAAACAATGTGACGGTAGTCGGTTCGGCAGGGTAACAAGCGAGCCTATCAGATAAGGAATCCCCCTCAAAGGGGTTTTAGTTCTCTTTTCTAGACATATCTCGTGCTACCAGAGGCAATAAATATATGCAACTACAGTTCATTAGTTCCTTCCTCAATACAAAGTGCTCTGTTCTCATCCTCCTCTCTCCTTATTTTCCTAGGTCTCTGACTCCTTGTCCTGAGGCCTCGGCTCCACCTTTTTGAACCGTGTCTCTCAGAATAGAAAGGATTGCAGCGTGCACTTCATCGTTATGAAGAGTTTTGTCTCCTGCGAGGTCTTAAAATGAATGCCGCCAAGACACAGTTCATGGCTTTCAACCAGCATAGATCCTTTAAGGGGAAAATGATGATGGATGGGCTCCCCCTGGAGCAGGTTGATGCTTTTGTCTATCTGGGCATCAAATTGCAGAAGGATATGATGTGGAAGCCACACATCGAAGTCATGGCACTAAAACATCGACAGTTAGCTGGCACCCTTAGAAAGGAACTCAAAACCTCTCTGACAAAGCCCCTTAGCCCGGCACTCCAAATTTATAACAGCAAAGTGGTGAGCTCAGTCCTCTATGGGGCTGAGCTGTGGGGCTTAGAGAACCTGTGCCAGCTAACAATCGCCGAGAATACATTTCTGCGTGTGATTGCCAGTCTTTCACAGAGTACACCCACCCTTCCCCTAAGAAATGATCTAGGCAGGAAAGCCCTGACGGATCTAGCCAGGCTATGGCCAATTTTATACTGGCGCAGAATATGGTGTACGCCGGAAATGGCAGCATATACAGAGGGCTTAAAGGATATTATCAATTTGGATTATTTCCATTAAATCAGCTGGCTGCGAGATTTGAAAAGTCTGATTAATAAAATGTGCTTATCACACCTGTGGGATTCCCCTTCTACTTTAACGTTCCCGTCAAAAAATAGCCTCAAGGAAACCTATTGGGAAATGGTTGCACATGAAGAGTTTAGGCGCCATGACCCCACCTCACTCTCGGGGCTCTTTTTACAGATAAAACCATGCCCGAGCCTCGAGCCCTACTGGGATATCATTAAAAAGCCTTTGGACCGAAAACTTTACTTCCAATTCAGATCAGGATCTTTGCCCCTGAAGTGGTTTACATCCAAATGGTCTTCCACCGGGAACAATAAATGCCACATATGTGCCAAATATGTAGAATCATATTCGCATGTGCTTTTTGCCTGCCCCGCCTACGCCGGCCCACGGAAAGTTTGGCTGGCGCAGCTCTGTCAGAACATGGGTACAAGATCACACAGCAGAATCCTTTGCTCTGATCCATCACCCAGGTACGCAATCCTGATGGCAAAATTCTTGAGGTGGATGTGACACATTTGTTCCAAACAAATTATGGCTGGAAAATGAAAATGATAAAATCTCCTAACATCACGTAGGTGCATGTGGGCACAATGTGACTTGTGGGGCCCAGCACGATTGCAAAGGCTTATGAGACTGTCTATATTTTATGCTTTTAATCTTGTCATGTCATGTAATGTATCATATAGTGATAGCTCTGATTGCTTTTTTTGCTATTTTTGCACAAACATTTTAACCTAGATTTTAACTTTTGTAATGTTTTTTAAACTTTTTATCTGTAATGCTTTTATGACTTGCAGAGTCGAATAAAGCTTCTTTGACTGACTGGATATCAGTCCGGTAAGTGTGCATTTTCCATTTCTTATTTTACTTTTGTCTTCATATCTCATTTTTTTTCCTGCTTTCCTCTTATTTCCAACTGTCTTTCTTTTCTCAGTTTCTTAGCTTCGCTTGTGCACCCAGTTAACTTATCCTGTCTAACGATAGCTCTCTCTTCTATGGCATACTTAATTTCCTTTGGACGAGGTGGGTTACTGATTCCATTTACTTTAGAATGCAGTAAAGTGAGTAGGAATTTGTCTTTGCCCCGAACGGTTCTCTCTGCTTTCTATAGTATGGTCTGTGTCCAAACTTATCTCTTTAGCTTAGGGAACTTCACTTTATGCTCATTTTGTTTTATAAATGTCTTCCTTTCTTTCCCCTTTCTATCTAGCCATCACCAGGATACCGTCCAGTGTTTAAAGAATATATAAAGAAAAACAATGCTTTTGGAGTTCCATGCCCCAGTTAACTTTCCCCAACCTCCCTCCACTGTTCCCTTCCCCGTACCTAATCACTCATCTGACTAGGACGTGAACGTGTAGAGGCAGTATTCCTCCACAGAACGGTCAGGGCACTCCTGGTGAACATAGGGTTGCTCTCTCCACTCGAGCTCTTCCTGTGCTGTGGTCCCAGCGTGACCTCCCACTCAACTGGCCCCTGCGTCCTTCTCCCAGCACAGCCCTTTGGGTATTCTCCCTGTCAGCTCGCTCGCTAGGCAGTGAGATCGCATTCCTCCTGCCTCAGTATAGAAAAGTTTCTAGCTTTTTAGATTCCACGGAGGTGAGGATTATGCTTCTCATTCTTTACTAGTCCAAACACAGCAGCCAATAAAAAATTAAAAAACAGTAAAACATACTACATATCCAATGAGGCTTGGAACCATGCCTCTTCATCAACCCACCAATAGTGACTAAGCATAACATAAAAAATAGAGATGCACCATCTTTCCTGCCTCTTTCTTTGCGATAAAACGCAGTCTAACCAATAAGAGAACCATGTCCATAAAAGGAACGAAAAAACAGTTCAAAATGGCACTCAATGGTAAGTCACCCAAGTCTAGAACATTGACCTTCAACATAGAAAGGAGCTACGTAGTACTCCAACCTGAGCCTTGAACGCCGTCCACAGAAAACAGCAACTAAGAAGTGCTTCAGTTTTGCTTGGATTTGGATCAAGAAAACAAAAGTAGAAAATGAATCCAATCTCAACCCTTATTCAATCATAAGGGCGGGACAACATTAACAGTCTGTACATAACAGATACTTATAATTCAGTGATACCATACAGCTTACCTGTCCCAACAGATAGGATAATCCTCGCCTTCGTGTCCTTAATAGAATCTAAAATTCTTGTCACAAATGCTAGAAAAGTTTTTATTCTATGGCAGGACCGGAGGCTCTGATTATGCTGTTTCAAAGCTGATGAACCACAACAGAAAAAACATGCACAACAGCTTTATAAAAAAAAGTCTTAAACATAGAATCAGATGAAAAATCAGCAGCACGAAGCATATCTCCTAACCTAGAACCCAATGCAAAAGCTTTAGATGCCATGGCTCCCCTAGCTGAATGACCACGATACCTGGAGACAGCAATGCCAGCTTCTGACATGACCCAGTGGACTCAACGGGCCAAGGCTGCTGCTGAAACAAGACGGAAAGTCTTCTGGATAGCCAACAATAGAGGATCCGCCCTTCGGGTAAATGTGCGTTCTTCATACATTGTCAGAGATGTTACTACACATAACTTTGCATTGTGAGGAAAAGCACGGTAATCAATGGAGCGAGACATACTTTTTGTCCATTTTGAGATAAGAAAAAAAACACCTTCAGGAGAAAACAACCTACCTGCAAGGTCCAAAGCTCGTATATCCGATACTCATCAGCACGAAATCAAACATAAAAGCATAGTAAACTTAGCAGAAAGTTGTTTCAAGGATAATTCAGAATTTTCAGGCCATGACTCCAGTAACAACAGAACTGAGAATATCTAGGCTTTGGAGGGTGAGCCACCCTGATACCTTTCAATAACTTACACACCAGAGGATAGATACCTACTGGCTTGCCATCAATGAAGTCATGATTAGCAGAGAAAGCGGACCTGAAATTGTTTACTGACCTGTAGCATAATCCAGACACAGCACATTCCGAAAGGAAATTGTGATTTTTTTTTAACTCGGATCCCATGGGTCCACCTCCCATTGAAGCCAGTTACCCACCCTTTGCTTTCATGCAGAAGAATATCGTTTGTGGGTGGAAGGAGCCCAAGCTTGGTGTATAAAAGTACCCTCAATTTGCCCATGTCTCTCAATATCTTTCAAGCCATGAGAGTCAACTGGCATTGCAGAAGCAAAGGATGCGGGAAGCCCACCGGATACAAGAGAAGATGTGGGAATACAGGAAGAAGCATGGGAAGGGCTACTGATATTTCCAGAAGGGACAGAAACCAAGGCTGTGTCTTCCTGTCATGACTTGCTCTCTGCATTCTCATGTCCACCACCAGGGTGCTGAATTGTGGGGCTCTCCAGTGTTCTAATAAGCTTCCAGACCCTCCCCTTCATGCATATACTGACTTCCAGTCATTTGGATGCTACTTGCAAATTTCCATCCATGCTGGGTTTTGTGGAAGCTAGCCTGCTCATGCCTGAAACTCCATTACCTACAATTCCTTGCTCACTGCTTCGTCTCCACCCCTGCAGGCCAAGGATGAGTGGAGGACTCCTGAGCTTTAGTAATTCCCTGTTCCTGAACTAGCACTGCCTGCAGTGCTACCTTGACTCCTGAGCCTTAGCTTAATTCTTGTTCCTGCCCCAGCACTGCCTTCAATGCTACTTTGTTTTCTTGATTCCTGAACCTGCACTATTCTAGTATACCCTTGTAGCCTCCCCTTCTGTGTATCCTTTTCCAGTCCGTGCCTTTCTTCCCATTTCCTTGGTTCCAGTTCCTAGTTTGCTGTCTTTCTATTTCTGCTGTCTTGCTTCTGTTACCTTGTATGTTTGTTACCTGCTTTCTGCCAAGTGTGCCCTGTGATTTCCTTCCTTTCCTGTTAAGCACTCCTCCTTGCAAACTCCTTGTCTATTGTGCTTGTATTTAGTTCTACCCCCTTGCTGTTACTGCCTTGTGTGTTGCTGTTTGATCGCCAGGATCCTTGGGCACAGCTAACAACCTAGGTGGTGTTTCTTGTTTACTGTGAGAATTGTCTTTGAGTTACATTTATAACATCGCCATAGGTATCAGCTCCACAGACCCTGCCTTTGCATGCATATCCTATATGTGGGTATTTGCAGCCAGTATCTGTAACAGCAATTGTGGGTGAGGAATTTACTGAGCTTCAGTCTTACCATGTGGAGCTCCTGAGTGCTTTACCCCACATTCCCTTTATTGTTAATGTTGTTTTATATATATGTCTTGCATATCCGTCCTGTGTGTAGTTTTTCTGAATGCTAAATAACCTCTGAGGGCCTGTCCTTTCTGAACCTTAACTCTCTTATTCTCTTGTACAGAGCTTCCTCTTAGGAGTCCCTTTTTCCTTTGACTCGCTGTGTGATCTTGGGCAGTTCTGTACCCAGTAGTCTGCCTACTTTGTCTTCCCTGGCACCAGTCGTTGCCAGAGTCCCTGACACATGCCAGTGTCCCGGACTGAGTCCTGACACTTCCACACCAGAGTGATCAGAACAAGAGTTGCCGACTGTCACCTGGCCTGAGCTGTGACCCTCAGAATCATGGTAAATAGAGGGAACGCATAGTTCATCGGGCCTGTCTAATTCTGCAGAAAGGTATCTGTTGCCAGGGCCATTGGATCCGGTTTCCAGCTGTAAAATTCTTTCAGTTGAGCATTCAAGCTGGAAGCAAAAAGATCCACCTGACACAGCCCCAGGGAAAGCCCAATCTTCTGGAAGAAACAAGGATGGAGTTTCCATTCCCTGAAATCCACCAGGAACCTGGAATTCCAATCTGCCCCCAAGTTGTCCTTGCACCAGAACCAGTATCTTCTGGGAAAGGCAAAAGTGCCAAAACTTCCAAGCTATGTCTGCCAGAAGGCAGGATCTGGTTCCCCCCAATCGATTGATATATTGAATGGCTGAGACATTGTTCATCCGGAGGAGGATGAAGCAATTTTGCTTGACCGTAGAAAGGAACCGTATGGCGAAGGAGCCTACCAGGAGCCCCAAACAGTTTATGTGCAGTCGCAATTCTTCGGATGACCATCGCCCACGGTAGAAAATTCTCTGCATCTTGCTCCCCAGCCCAATTGACTGGCGCCTGACTCAATGACAACATCGGCTGGAGCCCCAAAAATGGCCTTGCTATTCCACACGTCCATATGAATGATCCACCACTGAAGTTATTCTTGGGCTTCGGGAGACAACGGAACCAAATGATCGTAACTGGAAACCTGTTGCAGATAAGGAATTTTCAAGTGTCGAAGAGCCCTTTAGTGTAACGGACCCGGGAAAACTGCTTGAATCAAAGATGCTAGCAATCCCACAATCTGAGCCAGGGATCTCAAAGACATCATGTGATTGGATAGAGTAGGTCTTAACTCCTGTTTGATGGATTTCACCTTCAGAGGAGGAAGCAGCAATTGGGCCTTGACAGAATCCACCTGAAACCCCAAGAATTCTATCTGCTGCAAGCAGGTCATCATGGATTTCTTGGAGTTGATCACAAACCCCAGGTCCTGGAGCAGAGACACTGCCCAAGACAGTTGCGTCAGCAGTTGATCTTTGTCTTGTGCCAAGAGAATCATGTCATCTAGATAGATGATCAGCAAACCCCCATCTTCCAAAGGCGGACTACCACCGGTTTCAGTGGTTTGGTGAACACCCAAGGGGCTGGTGAGAGGCCGAAGGGAAGGGACCGATACTAGTGCCACTGACCTCTCCAGCGTAATTGAAGATACCGTCTGCGAAAGGGACAAATGGAGACTGACAGATAGACATCCTTGAGATCGAGACGAACCATCCAATCTCTTTCCTGAAGAAGATCCCCCAGCTGATGGATGCCTTCCATCTTGAAGTGGCAATAAATTACAAAAGGGTTGAATTTACTGAGGTTGAGAACCAGACTCTGATCTCCACCCTTCGTCAGAACCAGAAACACATTGCTGCAGAAACCTTGCAGATGCTGGGATGGTGGTGCAATAGCCTGTTTTGTCAAAAGTTCAAAAATTTCAAGTCTATAAAAGACACATCTTGTTGGAAAAATGTAGAGGAGGGGGAAGGAAGGTTTGAATGGGAGTGTGAGACAGTTCTATATGATAGCCCTGAACTGTAACCAGCACCCAGCAATCCGATGAGATATTGGCCCAGTTGTGAAGAAAATGGCATAACCTGCCCCCAGAAGAAGAGTCGAAGGATAAGAAGGACTCATTACCTGAAGATTGTTTGTCAGGGCGCAATACCTCATGATGACGCCTCTGTTAGACTGACCTCGGTATCCCCTCGAGCTTGTGGGGTAGAAGCCCGCTAGGGCTGGCTCCTTACCAAAGCCTCTGGGTCTGGGGTTGAAACCTCGTGGAGGACCTTGTTGATTGAAGCGGCCAGTTGAGGGTCCTCTGCCATGACCGGCCTGGCCAAAAATGGGGTTGAACACCCACTTCAAGGATGATTGGGACTTATCAAGAGACGACAAATTTAGCAATGTCTTTGACAAAACAATCTCCAAATAACTGCCCCTCAGCTAGGCGACCTGGTTCAGCAGAAGCCAGTTCAACCACTTGAGGGTCGATCTTCAGCAGCAGAGATTTGCAGCGCTCTGAGGCAAGCGCACGGTTGGCGTTACCTAGGAGGCAGATCGCTCGCTGCGTCCACCCAGCCAGAACCTCAGGGTGAATGGAGGCACCCATCTTTTGTGCATGGAGGGCCAATTCAAGAATCTTAGCCAAGGGGTCTGAGACATCAAGAAGTGTATCCTGACAAGCCCAAAGGGCTCTATCAATACTCTTCTTTGGGTCCTTGTTGAACTTCTTTAGAAAGGTCAGCGTAGTGGCATCTATGTCAGGTGTGAGAGCAGTCTTGTGAGGTAAGTCAGGCCTGGGACATTTGGACTTGAGCCGGGACCAGACTTCTTTTCGAAGCCTCTATGGAGGTTTTGTTGCATATAGTCAGCAACTGCAGGAGCGGGGTTCAATCGGAGGATCTGGGGTGGACAAACTCTGATGGGTCAAATGTAAAAGGGGTAGGAAGGGAAGGGGTGTGTGAACGCTTGCGTTTCTTAGAGTTTAGGAGCCTGAGACTTGTGGGAAAAAGAAGGCAAATCAGTATCCGTGTCAGTAGTGGGGGAAATGGTGCAGGGAGGGGGAAGAGTTGAGTGAGTACCTGCACTGTAAGCGTGATCAGACAACTCTTCTTGTGACATTTTAATAATGGCATCCGAATGGGGCCAGGATTGCTCTGTGGAGGAGTTGGAAGGGAGGGACCACCAGATGGGGAAGGGGCGGAGGGGCATCCTTCAAGCTCAACAAGAAGTTTGGAAATGGGTTGTAGAGCCGATCTGACGGCCTTATTAAGGGATTTTTGGACTGATTTATCAATGACTTCTTCCATGCCCTCCTCATAATAATAATCTTCATCTTAGTTTGGGCCATAGATTTCAAGGTCCTGATCAAATGGCTCATAGTCAGACATGGTCACTGGAGGATAAAACCTCACAATCAAAATCCCCAGAGGGAAGCAAGAGTCTTCAAATAGGAAAGATGAACAGGAGGGAAGGGGCTAAAAGACCCTGAAACCAATAATTACTACAGCCCTGGGACTCTGAAAGTCAGAACTTCAATGGGAGCAAAGCTGGCAGCAGGGCAGCAGTTCCAAAACTATTATGGTGGTAGAAGCAGGGAAAAACCCTCTCCTTAGCCAAAGTCAGGAGTTTACGCAATAACTCGTGCCCCAACTGCTTAATTGCCTACAATATTCCCTGTTCTTGCAGCCCAGGAAGAGGTGGCTCCAGCATCTTGATAGGGGAGTTGCTGAGTGTGAGAGGAAGATGCGCAGGCAAACATCCCTGAGATATGTGTGTGCAGCCCAATTGGGATACACACGCGACCTCGCTCCTGGTAGGGGATGCAGCTCAACTGCGTCTGAGCATACACGCTAAATAGACCAAAGGAAATGGGGTCAAAGACGAAGAGCATGAAGTAAGGCGCAAAACGCACCTGAAGGGAAAAAAAGGAAGTAGACCGGACAGCAATCGCGCTCATGAACGGGCACGGAGCACCATACGTTAAACCTGAAACAAAGCAATATGAAAGGTAACCAAATACAGCGTTGAATGCGCAAACACAAAAATGTATCAATAACAGTAATTTAGATAAGAACAACCACAGAGAGAATCACAAAATGGAGAGGCACTTATCTTGACTGGGGAGCAGTAAAGAAAGAGGCAGGAAAGATGGTGCCACTCTATCTTGTATGTTCTGCTAGTCTTTATTGGTGGTTTGATGAAGAGGTGTGGTTTAAAGCCACATGGGATATGTAGTATGTTTTACAGGTTTTTTTTATTGGCTGCTCTGTTTGGAGTAGTAAAGATGGAGAAGCATAATCGGAGTCTTCGGTCCTGCCATAGAATCATCCCAGTCCTGATCAGGTAGGTAATACCCAGTGGTGGCTGCTACTGAACAGGGGTGGTGGGGCGGGGCGATTGAAAAAATCATAAAAGATCACTTACCTGTGAGAAGCCGCTGCCTCTCCTCCATCATCTTTTCTTTATGACTCCCGGCAACACAGAAGCCCACAGGCTCCCAGACTCCCCTAAGTCAATCACAACGCTGCTGTCACAAGCATGACAGAAGTGTTGTGATTGTTCTGAGTGGCCTGTTTGGCCACTCAGGCAGTGCCTGGGACAGTTCTCCACCCGGCTGTGCAACACAGCCAGGAGGAGAAATGCTAAGTGAGCATGTCTGTTTAGCTGGCCCAAGATGGCCGGCCAAACTGTCATGCACACTTATTGTGCACCAACCACTTCTCCTCCCTGTGACCCCCAGCCCCGCTGCACCCTAATCTGGCACCATAGCCCATACTAAAAATAAAATGATAATAGCGTTGTGTTATTTTCATTTTATTTTTCCTTTTTTAGAATGCTCCGAGAGCAGTGGGGCAATGCATCTCCGCTTTAGTTCTTCTCTCTTTCTTCTCTATTTTTCCTGTTAGTCCTTACGTTCTGTTTGCACTCCTTCTGCCCCACCCTTCTGCTCTTTCCTGGTTCCCATCTCCCTGACTAGGTTTTGTTTTCTCCTCCATGCTCCTATTTTCTGGACAGGGGCGTGTGAGAACCTCACCCTCCTCTGAAAAATGTGTTGCCTCCTTTCCACAGTGGCCACAGTAAGAAGAATCTAAAACATCACACAAAATAAAAGCATCAATAACATTCAGGCTAATAATGTGCAGCCCTTATAGTTTATGTAGATACAGGTAAAATGGTGGAAAGAATCAGAAGTGCGAAATCAGTAGTTTTCTTGTTCATTTATACTTTTCATTTATATGACTGTCAAAAAACAGGATTTCATTTTAGATTTCAATTTGGACTGAATAGAACAGAAACTGGGACATTAACGAAAGAATGCAAGCAAATGCTTTTAAATTACAGGAAAAGATCAAATAAGAGCATGGGGATGAGAAGATAAAACTATTGTAGTTATCAGTGGAAATGTTCCCTTTTTGGATTCTTGGACTGGTATTTCGGTGTATATTTAGAAATGAGACAAGCACCTGTATGAATATTGGTGAAGCCATGTTTATGAAACGTATTGTGTGCTGTGAGTGAATGATGTCTTAAACTGTCTTAAAGTGTGTGGTGACATGTGATCTGTCTCTGCTTCTGGGAAAAAGAAATAGTTTTGTAAAAATAGTTTTGATGTAACTGAAATTACCATGTGTGCACGTTATATGTGTGTTTTGTGATCTTGGTATAAGCGAGGATGGGTCAAATGTATGGTCAGCACCTACATATGTTTAAAATAAATGGGAGTTTGTGCATGCTATGTGAATGGGGATTTACATAGCACAGATCTAAACACATTGAAACAGAGTACTGTATGAAGTCTGAGTCAAATGGTGCAGTGTGAAGGAACAGAGAGGAGGGGATTATGAAAAAAAGAAGATGAATTATCAGAGAGGGACCATCATCCATTGGGCTTTCTGTTTTTTTGTGGATGAGTTATTACTTGAAGTGGAGAGCCGTTGGTTTCTTTCTGAATGTAGTGTTTTGCAAGTTAGAATTGACAGAACCTTTTTGGCTCCTGATAGACTCTGTAGGACTGTGACTTAAGTGTTAGCGGAATGCAATGAAGGCTGGTTTAGAATGTTGAGTTCACAGTTACATGCAGACGAATGAAGACGTGTAATTCAAAGCTCCTTGTGTGGCAAAGTCATTGGCGGGTACCCCAGCTGTGACTGACACGAGATAGGGGGTAAGTAAGCCAAAGATCGACAGTGCTCTCCGTGGGAGTTTGCTGTGGTCCAAGCAAATTGCTTGTGCGTGCCACAGGTAATATCACTTTTCTTCTCTCTTTCTGCTCTATTGCAGTTGAACTACAGAACTGACGCCTAATGCATGTGGAGTCAAAGCGCAGCTCTAGCAGTAGTGAAAACATTGAAAACAATGAAAGCATTGCCAGGAAATCTACATATTGGTGACCGAGAACCTGCTGGTCAGACCTTACATACAGGTAATGTGCTGCTATGCAATATAAAGTCAGATGTAATATGGAGCGTTAACGCTGAAGACAGATACAACCAGGTTTTAAAAGAGCAACTATTGATAATCACAAATTACAAGATAACACTGCAAATAGAAGCGCTGCCATGCGGAGATCAACCATGTGCCAGCGAGTACAAACTGATGTTCAGAAATAAAGAAATAATTGACTTACCGAATCAATTAAAGAGAGTTGTCCATGCCAGAACTGGCTTGCCTTCCAAGCTGCAGAGGGGGACTCAGAACAATGATGTCAGCCATAGAAGAGTGAGAGCTGAGAATGACTTTTGGAATAGTGAAAGGTTTGGAGAATGGAGGCAAGACTGGGGCCGTCATCTCCAAAGCTATCAAGGATGATCTAGAGGCCAGCACATCTCAAGGCCTTAGAGATAGCTCACAGGAACAAGTTCAAGATGAACAGCCATTGTCAAATGCTGATCCTCCACAGGATATTTCTATGCTGTGTTAATTTCTTGGCATGGCCAGTTACTGTTCCAGGTACATACAAGGCTTTGCCACTGTAAGTGCTCCGTTGAGAGACTTGACGAAAACAAATGTTTAATTTCATCGGTCAGATGAATGTGAGAAAAGTTTTAAGAAAATCATACAAGCCATTGAGAATGCTACCAAAATGGCATACTTCAATCCAAAGCTTCATACAAAGGTTATTGTTAATGCTAGCTCAGTTGTGTTAGGCGCTAAAATTGCACAGCAGAGCACACACCCAAATGCTCAAAGGCATATTGTGGCATATGCAAATAGAAGTGTATCCCAAACAGAACATGCTTACCCACAATCTTAAGAAGAAAGCTTAACTGTGGTCTGGGCTTGTGAACATTTCCATTTATTTCTGTATGGAAAACCGTTTACACCGGTAACTGATCATCAAGCTTTACTTCGCAATCCAAAGGCCAAAATGCCTCCTTGTATTGAATGATGGGGGCTACGGTTAAAATAGTACAATGATACCATTGTGCATCGTCCAGGGAAGGATCAGAATCCTGCTGACTACTTTTCCAGAGTGTCTAACAAGGTCATGGTACTCAATCCAAGACGGTTGAGGCCTATATCAATTTCATTGTAAGATCAAAAACACCAGCTGCCATTTCGTTAGCCCAGATTTTCACTGCCAGGAGCCATGATAGTCACATGTTTGAAGTTGAAGATATAATCACACATCAGTCATGGAACCAACACACTCAACCGCTCACAAAAAATACAAAAATGTTAAAGATGAACTGTACATAACTCAGAAAGGGGTTATACTTCAAGGATCGAAAATCCTGATTCTGGAGAGTGTGCGACAGGAAATAATTGAAGTGGCCCATGAAGGACATTGTGGAATCATTGCCACAAAACGAGCTCTCCGACACCGAATCAGATTTCCTTATCTTGATGACAGGGCTGAAAAGGAATTAAAGGCCTGTCATCTACATAACTGCCTTTCTTCAAAAACTACTCACCACACTTTGAACATGTCAGAACTCCGGAAACATGCATGGGAGAGAGTAGCTATTGATTGTTTCGGTTCACTTGACAATGGACGTCGCCTGATGGTGATTGTAGATAAATGCTCACAATTTCCATGAGTTGAAGATCTTTCATCTACCACTCAAGAACGGGTCATTGAAAGACTAGATGGCATCTTTGCGACATGGGGTGTTCCAGCCATAGTGAAGTCTGACAATGGCCCGCATTTCAATAGTTGAGAGTTCAAAGAATTATTGGAGCATTGGAATATAAAGCATCAGAAGAGCACACCTCTGTGGCCACAGGCCAATGACTGGTTGAGCGTTTTATGAGTACGCTAAAGAAAGCAGTGCAGTGTGCTACTCTTGATAAGCTTGATTTGTAAACTGTGCTGAATTCTACTTTGAGAGCTTATCATTTAACACCTTACTCGACCACAGGTGAAAGTCCTGCAACATTGATGTTCAGGAGAGCAATGAACACCAAGTTACCTCAAAGGACAAATCAGAGAAAGAAAGAGGAGAGAGCAACTTATGAGATAGACTTGGATAACAAACAATAGATTAAAGCATATGCTGACAAAAGACAACATGCAAAAAACATTGTCTTTTAAAAAGGAGATCGAGTGCTCACACAACAGATGCGAAGAAGAACATCTCATGCTCCATTTGATGCAGAACCTTTTCAAGTTGTGTCTTCCAAAGGACACATGGTGACTGCCAAGTGCCCTGGGAAGTCTATTACCAGGGACTTTTCTCATTTAAGGCACTTATCTAATCGTTCACTGGACCAAACTGTTGAAGGAGAGACTGGTTCTGAAACATCAATGACTAGGAGTGTTACAAGAGAAGACCTGACATTGTGTCATCTCCTTCATGTATTTTTGTGTCTCAAGTCTCATGGTCTTGCATGCCACAAGAAGTATAGTGCTCAAGTTTACTGCGTTTTAGATAGTGCAGCACACTGTGAAGCTGATGCAGGCTGGTAGACCAAACAAGATGAGTTATTTCATGGTTGTAGAGATTTTCCAAACTTCCTGACATCCTTCCTGAGACCCTTAATCAGGGCCACTGGAATTATGTAACATGTGAGCACCAAATTATGTGGAAAGAAAAGGCAAATTATGCAATCTAACATGTCATAATTTGTGGAGGTATTTCACGCATGTTAACACTGTGCGGCTGACTCACAAAGGTAAACTTATAATTGTGAGTAAGTTTACTTTTTTTTGGTATAAACAAACTACAAGTTCAATTTTACTAGTAGTATTTTTACGTCTGCAGAGGCTTTGCTCTCTGGGTCGAAGAACTCCACACTCAAAAAGATAAGACACACCAATCTTTTTATTAGGCCTGGGCGGTGAACTCTGCTCCGTTCGCTGAGTTTGCAGAATTTTCTTCACTCCGCGGAGCTAGCGGAGTGCAGAAAACTCCGCTTCGCGTAGTGCAGCAGAGTTTTTTCCCGCTCAGGTAAAATTTTTACCCGAGCAGCAGGAATACCAGCGCAAACGGCAGTTTGCACTGCACTCCGCACCTTGTGGAACTTCGCAGAGTTTTTTTGTCACTTCATGGAGTTTCGCGTAGCAAAACTCCCCGAACTACGCCCAGGCCTGCTTTTTATGTGCTGAGCCTTGCCACAAGTGCAGTGTCTGCAGTGATAAAATTACTATTAATAAAATTAACTTTGTAGTTTGTGAAAACCAAAAAATAGTAAACTTAAACAAAGGTTTAGGTTTACCTTTGTAAATCCAGCCCTGCATGAGCAAAGATTTCACTTCATTAGTATCAGTTTACTGCATAAATACAGCTATCAGTAACTAAACACTGACTTGCCACTGAAGGACAAAGGGGCTGCCACTGTCCAGCACAACGTGCCACAGCAATTTTAGTAATGCTTGATATGTTTGAGCTAGAAACTATTTTTTTTGTTAAAATCTGCAAATTATGGAGAAAATGATGGATTATGTGGCAAGTGTGGAAAAGTCATAATTTTGTGGAAAACATTGTGTCCGCAGAAACACAGAATACTATGGCTCTGCCTCTAATCAATGGGGCAGCTGGGTGAAGGATATTCTTCTAGGGTCAGATGTTAATCTGGAATGCTGGCTAGTAGGACAATGTCTCCCTTGGATAGAAATAGGACTAAGGCTTGTACAGGTGTTCTGTTTTATTTATGTACCATATTAAAGCCAAACAGACACAGCGCAAAATAGCTCCGTGCCATGCAAGCACCTTTGCAACCCTTAGGAAATAACTCCCTCAGTTTTCTGCATCTTGAAAGATAAAAGTGAGTATGGTGTTGGAGAGTATGACAACGTTTCTGTGTAAATATGTGTTTTTTGTCTAAAATACAGTTTCCTTTATTGACTGTTTCATGTGATATGTCTACCACTACCATAACATTTGATTCAAGTATATTTTCTTACCAGGACCACAGACTGTGGAACCCCACAACACATCCATAATGGTTCTGCTCATCCACTCTTCATGATACCCATGAAAACCAACATTATGAAAAAGACTTTGGGACTGATTACGAGTTTGGCGGTCGATAAGACTGCTAGACCCATGGTGGCAGTCTGGCCACTGCCGCACTGGGGGTTCCCCCATAGTATTATGACTGCACCGAAACTGCCAGGGGTCCAGGATCCCGCGGCCTTCACGCGGCGGTCAGAGGTAGAAATATGCTGGCGGTGCTGCAGCAGCACCACCGAGCATATTTCAAGTTGCCTCATCACCACCCTTTTCATGATGGTGAGCCTGCCATGAAAAGGGAGGCAGTGAGGCAGCCAAGGGGGCCCTAATAGGGCGACCTGCCACCTGAGGGCCCAGGGGGTGCATGCGGGGGGCACATGTAGTGTCCCCCTGTATTTGCACCCCCACTTCCTGAACACTGTGGCATGTATGCCACATTGTGCAGGAAGCTACATTTCAGTGGTCTGACTGCGGCAGTTTGCATTATAGACTCTTCTATGAGCCTTGCAGACTGCCACAACTCTGCCCCACAGACCAGGATTTAACTCCTGATCTGGCAGGCGGTCACACCACAGGTTTGGCGGTCATACAGCAGACGGTGGCAGACTGTTGCTGCTGTAGGACCGCCAAACTCATAATCAGGCCCTATTACTCTTGAATACTGCGTAGACAGATTCCATCTGTTTAAGGCCCTCCTCTTTTCTTTTTCCTCAGAAATATTGGACTCATGTAAGCCTTGTCTTTCTCTTCCGCCTTCACAATGGTGCCCTGATCCAAAGGTTTCAACACCTCTAAATTCACAAACTTCTGATGATCCTTCTGAAAACATAACCCTATTGGTTTACCAGAATCGAACTTTCTAAAAACTCTACCTGACACAATTTCATGCACCAAAAGACTGGCTGCTATTGTTTTTCAGTTCTCAAAACACCTTTTATAGGGAAGCAGCAAAAGTCGTCTCCAGACCTCCCATGGGCACTGTTTGCATTTGATTTTGCCCTCTTGAGTCTTTTCCTCTAATGCCTTTCTCTTTTTCAGGAAAACATTCTTTTGCTGCCTGAAATCTGCAGAAAATCTTCTGTTTTGAAAATGGAATTGGGAACTTTGAACTCCGACCAGAAGAATGTCCCCTTGAATCAGCCCTCTCACAAAATATTTTTTCCTAAACACTCTCCTCATTGAATTCTGAGCTTTATCCAGAACTGTAAGGAAATGCACATATTTTCACATACTTTTAACAAGCCCTTCACATAACAGTAATCACTTTGTTTCATGGCTGAATCTTTATTGGCTCAAACAACCAATTTTGGGCTAGTTTTCATTTGAATTGCCTTGTCTACTTATGCAATCAAAGCAGAGTTGATGTTTCCTAGAAAACAAATTGTCCTTTGTTTCCATCCTCTAAAACGTGTGACAGAAATCTAATAGCTCAGCCTGACACTGGCTCAATTTTCGCGTACTGCTCCTGTGTATTTTACATTTAAATTAAATAACCATTTGATTTTTGTGTCTATGGAGACAATAGGTATCTCGCTTTTGGCTTCAGCACACTCGATGGAGACTCACCTCTGCGCACCTGGGAGATTATTACCTACTACATTGTGTCAGGTAAGATTGGCACTGATTTATCAAGGTTTTGCGTCAGCGCAAGGCAACGCCAAGTGACACATAGCGGCACGTGGAATTTGCTATCCAGATTAAAAAGCGTTTTCTGTTGGAAAGGTCTCCTTTTCTTAGTGCAAAAATGCAACTTTGTGCTGCTTTGCATTACTTTCCTTCAAGTGGGCGTTATTGGGGCAGAGCAGCACAAATACGCCGATGTTTGATGCAAAGCCCAATCTACTAAATTAGCTTGACCGGACTTTGCATCAAAATTAACATCTAGTTGAAGCAGGCTTCAAAACGTGGAAATGTGTTAATTTCTCCAAAAAATAATACATCGCATGTGTGCTGCAATGCAGAACACGCATCCATTGCATGATATTCTTTTGAGTTTATCTAGGCACAGAAATTTGTACCAAAGTTTTATTCATGAATTACAAATTCAATGAAAGGCAGCACTGACTCACCTCTATGCCGTAGTGCAAAGCTATGTGTCACTCAAGGCAGCCTTGTTAGAGAACCAGCTCAAAGAAATGAATGCAGCAATAGGCCAAAAATAATAGACATGGCTCTGCATTCTGCTTTCCCCTTGCCCAGTGCAGCACAGCTCAAAACTATTGCTATACTACAGGGTTGTATGCCCAAATATCGACCACAAGCACAACAAGATGATGGACGGAGTGCTGAAACATTTCAAACACTCACCCCCAGTCAAAAGATCAAGGTTAAATCCATTGTTCTTTTGCTCACCACGCCTCCCCAGTTTAGACCCAGCCATATGCAAATCCGACTTAACCCTGCTCCCCATGGAAACAGTCCAGCCCGAACTGCCAGGCCAGATCCTCCCTGGACCGGAAATAAGCATCCTGGGACTAGTTTCGGGGTATCACCCCTCATCAGCCAGACTAGCTTGAATCCAGTGGCACAGTGAGCAAAATATCGTTGTCAAAATTTCCTATTCTAACTTCAATATAATGAACATTTGGGAAAGTACAAACAGTTGGGGGGAGGGTAGATGAATATACATTCTAACCCCATTCCAGCAACCATTTTGGAAAGTGCATACATTGGGGTCTACAATTTCGGAATCACTATTTTGTCTCCAGACAAATAGGCACTGGGAAGCGTGTTTACATTGAATCGGAGAGGGTCATATTTATTATTCTAAACGTACTCTAACAAACATTGAGAAAAGTGCTTGCATTGGTAGAGGGTCTGATTTACCATTGTAGCTCCAATATAACAAACATTGTGGAGAGTGCATACATTTGGAGAGGGGAAGATAAGATTACTATATGAACTCTAGTCTAACAAACATAGGTAGAAGAACATATACTGAGGGGCAGATTTACTATTCTAACTCCAATCTAACAAGCACTGTGGTAAGTGCATGCATTGGGAGAGGGGGCAGATTTACTAATCAAACTCCAGTCTAACAAACATTGAGGAAAGTGCATACTTAAGAGAAGTAAGATTACATACACCTGAATAATATAAGCACAAAAATGTAAGTAACTTTCAAACCCCTCCATTTTAAAATTATTAACTATATATAAAACATTTTAAGTATTTCAGAAATGCTACAAATATTCAAACGATTGTATATATTTTTTAAATATTTTAAATAAACAATACACCTACAAATATCACTTAGAAATCAAAAAACAAAAAATCAGTATGATTTTTTAAATAAAATTTGAATTTCTGAAATATTACATATTACATGTATACAATAATTATAATTTAATGAGCTCTACCAATTCCCTCAATATACCCAACATTCAATTTTATTAATTCATTTTTGTATAAAATAATCATATATTTACATATTTCAATCATTTGAAAAATCTATAAGCTAGATACCAAAAATAAATAGTAATATAATTTTAGATAGCGTAATTAATATACATTATTTATATATTTTCTATTAAAAGCCTTCCATCCCAGTCCACCAATAAACCCTACAATCCCAAAAATAAAAATAAATAAATCGAATATTATAGAATTTGTAAACAAAAACAACATGGTCAAACATTGCATATGAAAATATTATGAATAGTAATATGCACTTTAAAAGTAACTCTACCACAAAAACCCAATCAACTCATATCTCATAAAGAAATTATTACTTTTTTCTAAAACTATATAAATAGTTGTATATTTTGAAACTATTTAATAAATAAGATAAATACTTGCCATAATTAATGTGTTCATCAATTATTATCAATTTATGAAAACCTCATTTAAAACACTACCCACTCAATTGCCTAATAGCCCAACAACCCAACATTTAAATATATTATATAATTAAAAATGTTATTAATCATGTAAACTAATAATTAACAACTAAAAAGCATATTTAACATAGAAAGTATTTAAAATTAGTATAGAATTTAAGAAAAGTGCTGCTCATCCACTCGCCCAATAAACCCAACAACCTGTACAAATAATGCATAATTATAATATATTTTAAACATAATCACACTTCATTTCACAAAAACATTAATTATGAAAAACTGATATAATTACTTTCAATATATTTGCCCATGATATTTTTGTAGCCACAGTATTTTGATCACTATAATATGGCCAACAATATTTGTGAGTCAATATGTAGGTGGAATCTCCCTCCACAATCACATAAAAAAGGGTTTGCAGAAGAGCATAACCTGTGTTCACCAAAAATCCTTTCAAATCTACCATGTACAGTTTACTGTACTTAGCTCCTTTCCTACTTCACTGACCACAAGAATAATTTAATTTATTGCAGCTGATATGTTACTATTCATTCAATTTTAACATGTGCCATCTTTCTTATTGTCATTGGAAGGACAAGACTGTTGAGATTGGTAACATGAACATCAATATTTTATCAGCACAAGCTAATACTCTATTGTCACATTGTTGAGTGTGAATGAGCCTGCTTCCATTAACCTGCTGTCTTCCCATTGTTAATGTAATAGTTGAACTATAGAGACTTTGATGAAAGATGCTGGAACCTTAACATGGGCCAAAGAAAACAAGATACACAATCAGAAGTATTGCTAATTTGCAAAAGAAGATACAGCAAAAATATATTGACAATAATTAACTCTCACTTCAATTTGGTGCATTAATGTTCTTTTTGTAAAAGTTGGAAACTTTCTGCCACTTTTTTATTATATATCTTTATGGTTAGTGATGATCATCATAAACTAGGAGAGAGAGTACAGCCACTGTTTCTTTTCTGTCATTGACACAAAATGACATCCCTCAAGCAATGTATGGTGAGATGCCCCAGAGATTATGGCTTCAGACAGATATATAAAAGGTCTTGGTTGAGTGGACATCGCCCTAAAGAGTGTGGCCCTTGTGTGCAGCAAGAGTAGTCTGTGTCGCAACACTTACTTTGTGTAATGTATTTTATGGTGTTTTAGAATTAAAAGGTGGCAGCAAATATTGCAGTTCTGCAAATTTATTGCTTGCATTTGACAATTGCCCAGGAAATATAGTGCAAATATGTGCTAGATTTCATTAGGGTGACATTTTGTAATATGTATCTTATATACTGCCTACATTTTAGATGAAGTGCTTACTTAACTGACAATGGATAAACAGTATCTCAGAAGGTTTTACTAGATGAGTGAGCAGGTGTTGTGATACCGAGCTCTGTAGGAGATACAGGTAGAATGGAGAAAGTAATGGGTTTGTCAACAGCCAAAACCAAAGTGATGGGCAAAAGGGTGAAGATGGATCTATTAAGAGTGAACATGAGGTCTTCTTATGTTTGGGGAGTCAGGAGAGCTGCATTAGGTTTAGTAGTGGACAGTGCTTCTTAAGGTACTTCCATCTTATTTATACGCCTGTACCAATCGGAATTGAATTGTCCTTTAGGACATTATATGAGTAGTGAGCAGACATTCACCTGGCAATTTGGAAAAAAAATATTTGTAAAGAACTGTGTATGATGGATGTCTATGGATAAGAGGAAGCAATATGGAGCTGAGAACAGACCAAGCTAAAGAAATGAAGGTGAGTTTAAGTGAACAGATGGAGTGTCTAAAATAGTGCACTTTGAAGAAGATCTTTGTAGTGAGGAGTACTACAAAAGTATTCTTCAAAATGCACTATCTTAGGAACTCCATCTATGCCAACTTCTTTCAAATATATGTCTAGGTGAGTGGTGTTACACATGCTAGATATTAGTGGTGTTATATATTTGTATGGATTCCATTGCTTATCAATGTGTGGTGACTGATTATTTGTCAAGGAAACATCATGAAAAAGGAAAGTGGAAATTGGGCAAGTAAGTTGAAGGCTCTCAATGGTCGGATGTTGATGGAATCATTATTTGTGGTGGATGAGCACAAGAAAGATAATTCAGGTATGGGATGTGTATCTATAGTGAGAATGATAACAGTGAGATAACAAGAGACTAACATTTCTGATTTGTTTAATGTATGCTTAGAGTATGCTATGAATGAATTGTTCTTTGGGTAGCAAAGAGCAAACATCTCAATATGCACACATAAACAATCATTCTATGGGAGTATTTAAAAAATTTAGCATTATCTATATATTATTTCCATTCATCGGCAACATATTAACCTTTATATTATCAGTCAATTTAGGGAAAAATATTTTATACCTTCCAGCTCTCATTTGAAACTGGTATTTATTTTCTCCATTGTTGGTGAAGATTAACTAAGCAAATTTCTCAGCATAATTTGAGTGTGACACCAGAACAGTTCTATCCTCTCTGTTAGGTTGGAAAAATGTGTGATCATTATCTATGCAGGGAAGAGAAATTAATTATTAATCTCTTACAGCTTTCTTCACATTTACAACTATTGTCTTGGTAACTATTCTAAAGCTGGGAAAAAAGTTCTTATAAAACCCTTCTTTGCCAAAACCTTCTCCCTCTTACATTATCAGAATCATAGATTTTCCTGATGACTAAGCAATAGGAAAATAATGATCCTGGCTCAAGTCATTTTCCAAGTGATTTATGTGCCTTGTTGTTAGACCTGTCATCCCTAGGGTGGTCTCCCCCCACCTTTTGCTTGCTTACCTCCTCTTTTTGCTGTTCTCAGGTTTACTCACGTTTCTGCAGGAATGCCATGCAAATGATAAAAGGTCCTCAACCTCTCCTGGTCACATATTGTACCCAACTGAGTCAAAGTACCAATGGTAACTCGGGCAAGAAGGGAGAAAACAAGGAGGAAAACAAAAGGTCCCACTCTGGTATAAAACCAGTCAGCCAAGAGAAGTCTCTGTTAAGAGAAAGGACAGAAAATGAGGTAAGTATGCCAGATATTTCTAATCCTACATGTAAGTTTGTTCTATGTGTGCTTATATCTACCTGAATAATTCCCTTCTTCCATGTATTCTGGTGATCGGTGTAAGCGAAAGGGTGTTGTATGTCTAGAAAGGAGAAAGGTAAAAAACAATAAAGTGTTCTGAGTTGAGGAATAATGAGTAACAAATGTGCAAAAGAAAATCTACACAAAAACCCACATAAAAACATGTAGTGGCTGACTAGATATACTCCAGCATAAGGTTCTCTGTGACGTTATATAATGCACTTTACGACATCCACTTTAGCTTCAGGTAGACCCAACAATATTCCTTAAATTTTCAGGAATGTACAGGACTATATATATATATATAAAACAATCAGCAACAAAAGCGGACCTCCACAAACTCGGAGCCTATGTCAGATAATTAGAGAAAATGAGACAAATTATATTTAGTATAATCAGCGCTACAGCGCTGTTACCGGAAATGAAAGTATGCAGCTTTCCTCGGTTTTGTTAATTAGGTTTCAGGTATAAACTTTACTGGAGCCTACAGTCAACTCAACCGGGACCCGGAGATGAAGTGCGGAGCCAGGAAAAGGAACGCCGATCCAGGGAACGCCGACTCGATGAGAAGGATGCCGACACCGAGGGACGAGGACCTGGAAGTGCAGGTGAGACACAGATGTGAACTACTCTTTCCCGAAGCAGGAACGCGAAGCGTCTCTGCTCGGGATCTACGAGTATTTGGGCTCCCTGGCTGGCTCCCGCGCATGCGCGTTAGCGGGAGCTGGCCATTTTTGTAGTTCGCCGGTTGTGGGCCTAAGGACTCTGAGCACTTTACTACTGCTGACCAGTGCTAAAGTGCATGTGCTTCTTCCCTAAACATGGTAACATTGGTGTATGCACAATTGGCATATTTAGTTTACTTGTAAGTCCTTTGTAAGGTGTTATACCATATACCCAGGGCTTGTGACCTAAATACTACTAGTGGGCTTGCAGCACTGATTGTGCCACTCACTCAAGTAGCCTTTCAAACCTGTCTCAGGCATGCCATTGCAGGGCCTGTGTGTGCATTGTACTGCCACTTCGACTTGGCATTTAAAACTACTTGCCAAGCCATAAACTCCCTTTTTATTACACACGAGTCACCGCCTTGAGACCCTCACGGGTGAGTAGTGCGCTTACAATTCCCCTGATTGATTGAAAGGTAGGCTCTATGTAACCCATATGACAAGGTGCTGTGTAAGTGAAAGGTAGTACATGTACTGTTATGTTTTGCATGTTCTAGTAGGGAAAAACACCCACATTTGCTTTTCACTACTGTGAGGCCTACTCCTTTCATAGGTTAGCTTTGGAAATTTCTCACAACACTTTTAAGCTGCAATTCCTGATCAGAAAGGAGTAGCTGCATCATGTTTTATATCTTTGGAATGGTAATGGTACATTCACTTTAATGGGAAAGTTGGATTTAACATTAGTATTTTAGAAATGCCACTTTTAGAAAGTGCACAAAAAATGCACAAAAAATGATCGAATGCACTCCTTGCAATTTTTTACTTATTTACTCCCATAGATGGCTCAAAAGCGCTCAAGGCAACATTTTTGGCGTGCAAACTTGAAGTGCATAACCCCAATAGCACAAGTAGAAACTGGCGATCACTGGTGCGCCGTCGCGCCCCAGCCTCAAGATGCACTGTCGGTATTGGCAAAAGCCGGTAATCTCATTCTGTCAATCCAATAAACAATCAGTAATCCAAGTAATCCAAGTAATCCACTGTTGTTCAATTTTTACGACATTCACGCAGAGCCAAAGTGAATTCAAATCTTTAATGTAGAAGAAATGCCCATCCAGGCGTTTTTCTGGAACATGTACAAATACACTTTTAATTCTGGGTAACCATGCGAACAATTTACCCAATGCATTTCGGGCTAAAAGCCCTTTGTCAGGGATAGCTATGATAAAGAAAGGGAAGTTACATCAGAATAAAGTAATTGCATCTTTTGAAACATATTGTCACAAAATTACATCTGTGAACATACAGTCACCATATAAAACGATATAAAACATTGGTTAATAATAAAAAAGCGCCTGCAAATTTAAACCGTCACTTGTTGCAAAACAAACAATTAAACTGCTGCAGCAAAACTCTGCCTATTACAAAAAAGTGATTAATCTTATTACATCCGTGCTAAACCCAGTCATAAGTTATGCAAACCAAACAGTAAAAATCAAAAAAAAGAAACTCACGTCGCAACAATCTGAGTGATCTAATTTTGAATGAAACATGATCGTGACCCACGGTTCGCTCCAACTGACATCCGTGTAACCTGAAAGTGGGCATTTCTCTGCTTTGACTGCTCTGTGTGCCTGCAGCCCGTCTCCAATACAAGTCTGAGGTAGGTGACAGCTACACTTTGTGCATTCCATCTAGCCAGCCACATACACAGGAATGGCGGGTGTGACAGAGAACTCGCCTGCATTAATCTGCATTCTGATAGCTTACCTGGGCAGGAAGAGGGGAAGGGAGCTGACATTCACATTTGAATAGGCAGTGTCTTGTTTCTCACACCAAGGGTTGATTACCCCCTACTGATAGTCTGGAGTCAGGGCTGGAAAGAAAGAACCAGCGTGCACTTCAATGACTCTTCTTTAAAGTCACCCACACTTGAAAGGCCCAACTGGGTATAAGTACTGGGGTCTGACACTACTGGACCTGGGAAGAACTCTTCTGTGCTGCAGGGATTGCAACTCAGCTTGACTGCTGCTCTGGAAGAACTGCTTTTCTGCTTTGCTGTTCTGCCCCGCTGTCTGCTGATCTCTGCCCTGCTGAGGACATGGACTGGACCCATCTCACTTTAACCCAGATTGGCTCCAAGTGCTTGCTGGCTTTCCCCATGTTCTCAAGTCTCAGGGCCATCAAAGACTTCCTTCAACCCTGCAACAGCACTGGACTCTCCTATCTGTGAGTCCGGTCCTGCCAAATAGTGCCAATCCAGTCCTAGGCCCTTGAAAGTGACCTTCAAAATCGATGCAGTGACAACATTGCTCTGATTGGAACCAAGGCATTGCCCTTTCATGCCAAAACAGGAGCTGATCAACGACATCGCTTTGAGGAACTGCGTGGCTGGACGATAACGGACAGCATGGAATAAAGACGCATCACCTGCATCGTAAAGGGTTTCGTCGACAAAGCCCTCAGCGCTTGCACGGATTGGATCCGATGCATTGATTCTTCAACGTCCACTCTTCCTCCATCCAAGGTACTTTTTCAGCTGGACCTGCATGAGTCCTGTAGTCGGCCTGCCCTCCATCGTGGCCAGCCTGAACTTTGGATTTACCCCTGTCCAGCATGACCTCAAGTAATACCTAAGCGCTATTTGCTTCTAAACACTATATTTGATTTATTCTTTAAAAATTTGTAATCTCTCGTCCTACTTATTGGATTTTTGCCTTTTGGTCTTCTTTTACTCTTAAAAATACAATCTATTTCATTCTAACCCTGTGTGGGGTACTTTTGTGGTGTTTTCATTGTGTTACTCCGTGTGTGTGTTGCACAAATACTTTACACATTGCCTCTTTAGATAAGGCTGAATGCTCTGTGCCAAGCTGCCACAGGGTGAGTACAGGTTATCTTTTAGTGTGTATCTAGCTTACCCTGACTAGAGTGGTGGTTCCTGCTTGTACAAGGTGCATACTCAAATAACCAGAAACCCTAGATCTAACACTTGTCTATAACACCTAAGCATTTCAAAGATAGCTACTATTATTTTATCGAAAAATTTCCCACCTCGGATTCCTTCGAGTTCCACCTATCCTAATATTGTATCTCATTTATTTCTCTTATAGATCTGTATGGTCTTGATCTTGGTGCACTCTCCTAAGTGCGCATGACTGCTTGGCCGGCCGTCTCGGGCCGGCTAAACCGCCATGCGTACTTGGCATGTTCTCAAATGGGCTGTGTTGTACAGCAAGATGGAGAACATGCCCAGCCTCCCATTCCCTGAGTGAGCGCTGAACCACGGCGCTCAGACCAATCACAACGCTAAGACGGAGAAAAGTGGCCAACGGGAAGGTAGGTGGTTTTTTTATTCTCTTTGCCCCTCTTCTTCTTTTTTTTTTCAAAGATATGTTTATTAAGTTTTCTCAACATGTTTCTCAAAACAATACCATCACAGTATCCCTCGCAGGGGAGTGGCAAAATCTAACAGGACTATGATTAAGTTGCAAGATACATCGTCAAACATTAATCCAACTCCTTTCGAAATACAATGCTTAAAGGTCGGTACAGTTGCGATGATAACGGAGCTTGGAGTGAGTTTGTATACGCAGAAAGCGCGAGCCTGTGGTCCCGCATGTGTTTCATCTTCTATCTGCGATGGTAAGTTCCCTACGCCTTCCAGCCGGAAGGTGCTACATGGAGTGAACAAAAATCATATAAAAACAACTCCCAATCGGGAGATTAACGTAAACAAGAGAAAAAAGAACCCCCCTCCCTTCCCACCCTCCTCCCCAACGGTGGTGGCGGCTACATTAACTTAGCTGAGTTATCTAATGGTACTGAAGCTCGACTCAAAATTGAAAGAGATGAAGGGCCCTAATGGTGGGAGGACACACAGCAGATGGAAGACCATGTGAAAGGAAAGTGACTAAGGGGCCCCATTGGAATTCAAAGTTCTTATAGTCATCTCTGAAGATGTCGGACATACGTTCCAGGCTGAGTAATCTCCATAGACGTGAGTGCCAAAGGGAGATAGCTGGTGCCTCCTTCCTCTTCCAGGCGTCCGCCAGGGTGGTCTTAGCTGCTCCTATATAGAGCCACATAATGGTTTTATCAGCTCGGGTCTGATGCTCTAGGGAAGAGTCGCGGAGCCCCAAAAGGACACCTGCCATAGGAGAGGGGATGGGGTATCCCAACATGTCCTTGATGTGTGCCAGTATTTCTTCCCAAAAGGGGCGGATAGTTGGGCAATCCCACCATATATGCTGAAAGTCCCCAAGTAGTCCGCACCCTCTCCAGCACCTGTCAGAGGTGGCAGGGAAGATCCGCTTAAGCTTGGATGGGTGTAGGTACAAGTCCATCATAGTTTTCAGATGAGCCTCGCGAAGCTCTGTGGAGTGGTTAAATCTTGTGATGTCGGACCATAAATGTGTCCACTCGTCGTCTGAAATAGAACGCTGTAGCATGTCTTCCCACATTGACATATACCGTGGACGCGGGGAGCGCGTGGTGGTGAGTAGAAAGTTATATATAAATGAAATCGTCCCTTTCATAGAAGTGGTCTTAGTGAGAAAAGCTTCGAACCTTGTGAGGGGGCGTGTGGCTGCCTCTCGAACCTGAGGAGTAAGAGCCCAGTGCATTAATTGAGCATAGTGGTAGCTTTCTGTGCTCCCCAGTTCATAGTCGCGCTTGCAATTATCAAAAGTGAGAGGATCAAAGTTATGAAACAGATGTGTCAAAGCTAAGCATCCTCCCTCCCTCCAGGTGTCAAAAGGTCCCTCATGTATGGCCGGGGGAAATGCCGGGTTAAAGTGAAGTGGTGTGAATGGTGAAGGGAACGAAGTCCACCTGTCGTCACTCGTGACTGAGTCCCATACCCTTAAGGTTGTGCGTGTGGGAGTACTGATGTAGGTATTCTGAGGTCTGTCTCTCTTGGGGCGCCAAATGAGATCCCAAATGGTCCTTCCCGCCACACTACGATCCATATGTAGCCAGTGCTTATCGGAGTCTTGCTTCGACCATTCGACCAAAACTCTCAGCTGTGCCGCTTTATAGTATAAGTGGATATCCGGAAGTCCAACTCCCCCCTCCCTGCGAGAGCGACGTAATAAAGAGAAGGAGAAGCGGGCGTGTCCCCCCTGCCAGATAAAGCGCAAGATCATGGCCTTCATTCGACGAAAGAAATCCCCCTCCAGCTCTATGGGCAAAGCCTGAAACAAATAAAGAAGTTTAGGAAGAAGTGTCATCTTCACGGCGTGGATCCGGCCTAACCATGATAAAAAGAGGGGCTTCCACTTTGCGAGTTCCGCCTGGATTCGCTTAAGGATGGTGGGGAAATTACCAGCATAAAGCCCCTCTACTTTCGGTGTTAACTGGACTCCCAGATATTGAATAGAGGAAGTGGATCATGGCAGAGATGTAAGAGGCTGGAGCCTGTGAACTTCTGATTGTGAGAGAGTGAGGTTGAGAATATATGATTTGCCCAAATTTATTTTAAAGCCTGCTACAGCTTCAAAGCGTTCAAGTTCCGATTGTAGGGACGGGAGGGAAGTGGCCGGATTGGAGAGGGACAAGAGGACATCGTCTGCGAAAAGGGAAATTTTGTGTGACTCTCCCGTGAATGGTAATCCCTGAATGCCAGGGTTAATCCTAACCGCTAGCGCTAATGGCTCGATACTAAGAGCAAAAGTAGGGGTGACAGGGGCACCCCTGTCTAGTGCATCTGGCATGGATAAAGGAGGGTGATAGCACCCCGTTGACCACCACTCTAGAACGGGGTGTAGATAATTGGCTCGAATCATAGTGAGAAATTTAGGCGAAAACCCGAATGCCGTGAGTGTGTGGAATAGGAATGTCCAGTCCACTCTGTCAAAGGCCTTCTCAGCGTCCAGCCCTACTAGTACCGCGGGAATTCGACGTCTGTTGGCCTTCTCTATCAGGTGAATAATTCGACGTGTGTTGTCGTGTGTTTGACGACCTTTAATAAATCCCGACTGGTCAGCGTGGATGAGCTCAGGCATGAGGTCATTCAAGCGCTTGGATAGTATAGAGGAGTACAATTTCGCGTCGAGATTTAACAAGGCAATGGGTCTATAGGAAGCACAGTGTTGGGGGTCCTTTCCTGACTTGGGTATCACAGATATCACGGCTTCGGACATAGTGCCAGAGGTCTCGCCCTCGTCTGCCATCTTGTTGAAGAGTCGCACAAGGTGAGAGCTGATGTCGGGGGCAAACGTCTTATAGAAGAGGGCGGTATACCCGTCCGGGCCAGGGGCTTTATGGGACTTTAAGGCGTTGATGGCAGAGGTAACCTCATCTACAGTGACAGGAGCGGTAAGTAATTTGTTCCATGCAGCAGACACCTGGGGTAGAGGTAGTGGCTGGAGATATTCCCGTTGGGCGTTCGGGTCTAGGGCTTCACCCCTATAAAGGTTCTTGTAAAAGGATCCAAAGATCTCGGCTTTAACCTCGTCCTTATGTGTAATGTCCCCAGAGGGTCCCCGAATGCCTCCCACATATTCTCTCTCTCGTTTGTCCTTCAGTTGTCTGGCCAGATGCTTACCAATTTTGTTGCCCTGAGTATAGGATAAGTGCCGTAATTTGAGAAGCGTGAACTCCGCCCTATTATTATAAATTGCCTGGAGCTTGCCTCGGAGCGCTGTTAGGTTGCGAAGGGTGTGTCTTGTGGGGTTCGATTTGTGAGTGCGTTCAAGCGAAGTCAACTCCGTCTCCAATTGTTCCCTCTCCCTAGTGCGCTGCGCATTTAACGCCGAGTTAAGGGAAATGCATCTCCCCCTGAAAACCGCCTTAAACGTGTCCCATGTGGTATACTCCGACGTGTCCTCCGGTTTATTAATAGCAAACAATTCAGTAATGGCTTCCCTTAGCCTGGTACAGGATTCCCTGTCACGGGCAAGCGATGCTGGGAAGTACCACCTAGGTGTAGTCGAGGCTTTCCCATCCCACGTGAGGCATACAGCGAGTAGACTGTGATCTGAAACTGAAAGGGGGAAGATCTTGGCCTCCTGAAGGGCACCCTGCAGGGATTGGCTAATAAAGATGTAGTCTAGCCGGGAATATGTACGATGGACATAAGAGTAGAATGTGTAATCTCGGGTCTGCGGATAGAGATTGTGCCATGTGTCTAGGAGCCCCATGTCGTGCAACCGTTGTTGTGTGTCCGTGGAGAAGGAGCCCATGGTGGAGCGTTGTGAATGCGTACTATCTAACTCATTCTGCCATATCAAATTGAAGTCACCCATGAGGATCAATGGTCCCTCTGCAAAGTCCGTTAGCCTCCCCAGGAGTGTGTGTAAGAAAACCGTCTGTCCCGTATTAGGGGCATATACTGCTACAAATGTGCATATTCTCCCTCTCAGACGGCCCTTAACCATAACCCAGCGGCCATCTTTGTCATTTTGCACTCCTAATGGTTGGAATTGTATGGAAGAGTGGAACATGATCACCACTCCTCTGTGTTTTGTGTGAGCCGAGGACCTATAAATTAGTGGATATTGTTTGTGTCTAAGGCGAGTGTCTTCGGCCTGGCTAGGTGCGTCTCTTGTAAGGCTATTATATCAAGATGGTGGTCGAGAATGTATTTCCATACCTTTTGGCGCTTTTGGGGGGAGTTAAGACCCCTAACGTTCCAGGTTCCGATCGTAATTGGCATTATGGTGGAGAGAAAAAGCCAACATTCTTTATGAGCACTAATACCTCCTCCAGGTGCCAGGACTTCGCCTGTTCCTGAAGAGGCGAGTGACGCCATTTCACGTCAGCTGTGAGATTGCAACCATCATAGGTCCCCTGAGAGTCGGTCAGTAAAAAGCTGCCACCACGTCCCTCCCACTCTCCCCCGTACCTCCCACAAAATATAAACAAACATATTCAACTTAACAATACAAAAGCTACTACTGGATCCCTTTATGGGACTAAAAAGCCCCCTCAGGGACCAGGGGGGACGACAGGTCCGAGGACCCCATCCACGCCTATCCCGGTACAAGAATCTTAAGTAACCAAAATAGCTCTGTGCGGCTAATTAAAAAATGCCCCAATGCAAAACTGTGATTAGAAGAACGAAAAAAGTGAGCCATCTGCAATGGAGGCCTAACCCGTAATGTGCCCCCGCTAACATTATATGGGCAAGAGTAGCTATGATACTAAGATCCAATCCCACCGTACTTTAAACAGAGAAGAAAAGAAGAAACATCACTGTTCTTACTTATGTTGCCAACTCAGTTCATCGCCTCCCCACCTCCCGAACAGATGTCTAGAGCCGTGGAGACAGGGGCCGCAGCTGTGTCCGAAGGTGGGGGATGGCAAGCCGAAGCAGGGCTTTATCTGCTGTCACTGGGTGGGTGAGAAGGCCTCGACGTCCAGAGGTATTGTTCATAAGTCTGTGAAATGCAGCCCTAGTGTTGGTGGTTGATCACTCAGCACGCATGGTGCGATCTTACAGTGGTCATCGGCGGCCTCTGCGCGAGCCCGCAGACCAGGTGGAAGTCGATGCCGAGCCCCGAGAAGGCCCTCCTTTTGTACCTCTGGTGGGGTCACCCTCCTCGGGAGGAAGGCCCAAGAGGTCCAGACCCTCCTGCAGATCCGTAATGTGGCGTCTCTTGTTCTGAAATTCAAAGCTGAGTCCAAACGGATATGTCCATCGATATCTGATCTTGTCGTCTCGCAGTTTAGTGGTGACGGATCTGAACATTTGCCTCCGTGCCAGCGTAGACGGTGCCACATCCTGGTATATGGTGCAAGAATGACCCTGAAAGGAGATGGAGTCCTTCGATCTGGCTGCCTGAATTATCGCTTCCTTAACTTTGTACGAGTGGAATTTCGCCAATATGTCGCGGGGTCTCTTCTGCTCGCCACCCTGTACATAGCCCACCCGATGTACTCTGTCCAACTTTATTTCAAGGATCTGGGGACTTAGGATCTCAGCAAAGAGCCCATCAACGAAAGCCTCCAGGTCCGGTCCCTCCACACCTTCCCCCAGGTCCCTGATTCGTATGTTCTCCCTCCGTGCTCTGTTTTCAAGGTCCTCAGCTTTGAGCTGCACCCGTTGCAACTGATCCTTAAGTATCTGGACATCCTCGTGTACCTCGGTGGTGAGTCGTTCCTGCTCCTGATGTTGCGTCTCCAGGTCCAGCACCCTGGTGCCCACCGAGTCCACATCCTGTTGGAGGGATGTCAGACGCTCCATAAGGTCGGAGCGCAGTTGGTCCATGGAGGCTTTGATGTCATGGCTGAGGTCGTTGCGCAATTCAGTTTTAAAGTCCTTAAACATAACCAATAGATCTGCCTTCGTGAGGGCCATGGCTACAGCACCTGCGTCTCCGCGCAGCGTCGGGCGCTTGTCGGAAGTCGCGAAGAAGTCCGAAACCTTACTTGGCGTTTTGCTCGTCACCTTCTTCGGCAGCATAGGGATGAGGCCACATGGACCCCTGCAGCTCCGTCAAGAGTAAGGGAGACCCTCCAGGTTTGGCCACAAGTGAGTCGGTATAGCCGAGATGTGAGAAGACCACGCGGCATTGAGAGTCGGCACCTCCAGAGCAATGACGTTGTCACCTTAGGTCGCCAGCCAGATCTGTTGACGGGCCTCGATGAAGTCGACAGCTCACTGTGGAGATAACGGCTCCAGATAGGATGTAGGCCGCCGTCTACGCAGAGCTCAGCCGGGAGGAGGGAGGAGGAAAAGGTCCCACGGAAGCATAGGTGCACTCCCGTGCGAAACGTCTAGCGGTGAGTACGGGCAGCAGGTGTGGGATTAACCACTGCGAAGGGCGGTGTGGAGGCCCCCTCTCCACCTCTCCGACCGGATGCCCATGCAGGTGTTGTGGCGTATGCCTGTGCAGCGTGCTATTTCATGGGGCCATAAGAAGCTGCATGCTGTTGTCTGTTCCGCGGTGGTAAGACAGAAGAAGCCCCGGGTTGCACCTCCAAGCACGCCGTCCGGTATGTTAAACAGAGGGGCCCACAAGCCCAGGAGTGCAGAAGGCAGCATCCATCGCCGTGTTGCCAAAACCAGCCGCCATGTTAGAGTCAGGCATAGACGGTGGGAATTACAGCCGTTTCATCCGCTCCCAGTTGGGAGATTGCAGGCTTTCGTCAATCCCGCGGCGGTCAAACCGATGCGCCCCCACTCGGGGCCCCCAGGTGCACTGTCAATTCTGGCAAAGGCGGGAATTCTGGGGCCCAGAGAGTCAAGCGCCAGCGCCCGCCGCTAGTGCGCAAACGCTCCTTCAATCACAGCGCGCCGTCCGGAAAGTCAAGCTTAAGGGCCCGTGAGCCCGGGAGATCAAGTGCCAATGACCGCGCCTCGGCTCAAGGACCGGCTGCCATGTCAGGGTCAGGCATAGGCAGTGGAACGTTCCACAGCTTCTCCCGCTCCCAGGTACGGGCGCCTCATGTAGCTCAAGGCAGCCTGCAATGTGAGTCCCAGCGCCACTCCTGAATCAAATTCGTCGGACCGTACCTCACTCAGAGGAGCCAGGACGCCTCCCTCCTCAGCCGAGCTCTGGCCGCCATCTTAGACTCCGCCGGGCCCTCCCCTCGAGGCAGTGAGAGACAGAGCAAGGCCAGTTCAGGCAGTTCGAAGGCATCCGAAGGGGCTCATCCAGTGCCGCAAGTCTTCCGACACAGGTAGGAGCCGTTTGCGCCGACCTAGATAGCCGGTAGCCGCCAGAGTTGGGTCCGGGACAGCGCGTGGGCCGGGAGCAGAGATGGTCTACGTCCGATCGGCCATCTTGCCCGGCCACGCCTCCTTCTTTTTTTTTTAACTGTCTCACCACTACTGCCCAGTAGCAGCCGCTACTGCAACCTATTGTTCTCCCCTTTTTCGGTCAAAGATAATAGAGTATCCAGTCTATTATAGACTCTCTCTGCTTTGGGAAGAAATTTCTATCCTCCCCTTATCCTTGGCAAATCCCTGGCAAGCTTCTGTCCAATGCATGGGTTGGAGTACCTTTAATTTTTGTACTTCATGATCACTATATGACTTTACATGACTTCAATTCATTAAATCATAGTTTGGATAAAATATAAGTTATTATCTTAGCTAGAGCCACTACCCTGTTGTCAGACACTTCGTGAACCCCTACCACAGGTCCATATAGGTCTCTTAAGAGAGTACATTTATTGGGCTTCATTTTTGTATAATGAGTTGTCACTCATGTTTCAAAATAATAAACTAACTTATTCTTTTTTCCACTACATTAAACATGTTTTATAAATTTCTTCCTCTACTCCCATTTATCATGGCAATATTCAGGCCTTGGTAACATCTCATCTTATTTAAAGTAAGGCCTTCCCAAATGCCTCCTGGCCCAGAGTTGGCCCAAAATGCAGAAACAAGACTCATTATCTCACACCACCTGTTTGGTTTGCACAGTGACTAAAAAGTAATTATTCAAATGCTCCTGCACTGGCCAAAGAGCTGTCCACAACACAAGGTCGCAGATTCTTTAATGTCCTTTTCAAAGAGATGTACCAGTTTTTGCCTTCATCCCCAAATTCCCAACTACTTTTTGGTAGCATGAAGGAGAATCTGCCCTCTGATACCTTGCCTCTAAAGCCTGGAAAATTGTTTCCTATCACTAAAGAGTTACTCAAAATATGTATTTGTCTGCAAGCAGTTAACGATGTCAGTGCTAATCCAACTGTCCCATTTCTAGAGTGCTTCTGACCCTTCATTTCAGTTTTCTGATATAGTACCAGGATATCTGTGTCACTGTGGTTAAATGCTTTACAAATTGTTATCATCATTTAATCAACTGCAGAGAGGGCCTAAGTCTCAGTCTATGGCTCCTCATAGACTAAAGGTTTCCATTTTTTCATATGGAGTGTATTTGTTTTTCATAATGTTTAAATGCCTACAACCGAATTTCTTAATTTTTGGGGTAATTTTCAACATTATATTTTGATTATTCCACCAAATTGGTTTGGGTGTTTTAAAGCATTTATTGTGCACGTTTAATGTTGTTGTTTTGGCTGTTGTACATGTACTGCAAGGTTGCTGCCATGGTACCAAGGGTGAGCCTGATACTCCTCACAGAAATCTGTTTACCTAACATGAATCCTCTTGTTTTTGCATTGTGGGATCTAAGCTACAACTGAGCTCAAAATGTTCCCTCATAGCTTAAACATCTGGTTTTAGGTCTCAGTTACATGGTTTCAATTACATACCATATACATACGGTGAGGTTTGTTTCAAGTCCATGCTCCTGATTGGATAACTTTTTTGTATGTCTCATTTCCCGGCTTTTGATAAGATAGATTTCCTCCCTCTTCTTGTTGCTAAGCAAGAGCATTTTTTTAAAGGGACATATTCACAAAGGTAAATGTACACAGGTATACTTAAGTGTTTATTTACTTCTACACCTGGGTGTATCTGTTCACGTTTTTACAATTCACCATTTCTGGATGTAGAGTTATACCAACAGGGGCATAGCTTAGTCAAAAATGTTAGGGTAGTGTGAATCTGAAATTTCCAAACAGGCAATGAGGTGTACCCAACTAAAAATGATATGGCGGGCTGGAACCACTGGATATTGTTAATGGACAGGGTTATGGGTATTCTTTTGCAATCATTTGGAAAAGGAAAGCCATTCAGCGTAGGGCCTCAGTAAAATAGTCTGGACTACGTTGTCCACTAAACCTCCCTTACTCCTCACAGGAATGTCCCTTACACAAAAAGGTACAGTCTGGCATTAACAGTGGAGGTTTCCATTCCTAATGGAACAGGTACAGCATGGTCAGAAGTACAAGCTTCCTGCCTTCAGCGAACAGGTGCATCATAGTAAGAGCAGCGCAAGCTCCTCTCTCTGACACAACAGCAACAGTACAAGCTTCCTGCTGTCACAGACCAGAACAAATAAAACTCAGGAAGTATTATTGAAGTCTCCTCTCAACTAACAGGTACATCACAGTCCGTATATTTCAGTATGGTTAGTATTTGTAAGTGCATGGATGGTTGGGTTCAGCAAGTAAAGTGGTTAAGTATGGATGGTTGTGATTAAATATCTGTTATCGCAGCACCAATATGCCCAAGGCTTGAATGTTCGCTTACACATATATATGTTGTGGTATACTGTGTGTCGAGTTGTAAAACGGCTGTATTGATACTGTAGTAAATGGAGGGATAAGTGTTTGGTTGCCTCAGTTGGTGGACAGATGGATGAATGGAAGGCTGAATGTATATTTTGATGAATGCTGAATTTGTGTGGACAGATGGATGTGTAGATGAATGGAGAATGTGGAAAGAGATGATTGTGAATTAAAAATGTCTGTGGATCGATGGGTATTTGTGCAAGGATGTTTGGTCAGTGTGAGTAAGGGTGGATTAAAGGTCACTTTGTGTATATGATTACACTTGAGGCTGCATTTTTGCTGCAGTTGGGGGTGGAAGTGATACTAAGTCCTCGGCCATAACTCTCAGACATAGATGAGCAGCCACCCTCCTGTTGTTGCTCTAGCCCTATATGGACTTCAACAGGCGCCATTGGTGGCCTCTTCTTCTGGCCTTGCAGTCGAGCCCTCTACTGTGATGAACAACAGGCCTGTTAGTAAGTAGTGTAATCAAAGGTTTTCTCTAGTTTGCTAGAGCATAGTAGGTCTTTTTGCCAAACTGGTTGACCCAGAATGGGGCGATTTTATTGATAGGTTTGACCTGTGTGTGTTTCAGGAGACATGGGCCACAGGAAGTGAACATAGGGATGGTTTTCTAAACTATAGCAAATCTGCTATTCGCTCAGCATACTTGCGTCCTGGCCCCCACCTTGTTTTTATTATTTATTAAAGGTTGTGCGGCTGTTTTACTTGATTGCCACAATTATTCTCCCATTTTAGCTGGAACTAAAGTCCCTGCCCTGTTGTTTGCTGATGACACCCTTCTGCTGTCAAAGACTGCCAGGGGGTTGACAACTTTGCTGCATCAATTTTCCGTCTTTTGTGACCAGCGAGTTCTTGAGTTGAACACAGCCAAGACCAAGTGCATGACCTTTAACCCACGTAAAAAGTGTCTGTCTAGATAGAGAGAGGGACTTTGATTATCTTGTATCTGGCTATCAGATTCCAATGAATGGGACTCAGATAGAAAAGTGTGTCGCTATATTAAAACACAGGGCTGGCGCAATGCTTAGATTTGTGAACCCTTCCAAATTTCATCCTATTATCCTGCCCATTCAAATATATAGGGCGCTGGTTCTAACTGAAGCACTATACGAAAGCGAATTATGGGTCCATTCTGATTTGACTAAACTGGGTTGCGAGGAAAACAAGTTTGTTCGATCATTGCTAGTACTCGCCCAGAGCTGTCCCTTGTTACCTGCACGACCTGATCTCGGGTTGAGGTAATTGGGCCTGGTGGCTGAGCTACATCCATTAGCTTATTTCGTGGGTATCTTGAAGCTGGTTGTGCTGAAGCCATACAGGGAGGGTCTTGGTAACATCTTTGGAAGACCTGGTGTTTTAAGGAAGATTTCTTGGTTAAGATGTATCAAGGTGAACCTGATGGAGCTTGGCCTGGAGGATCTGTGGAATTCGCCTGAAACTGTTGACCAGGCCACCCTAGAATTGTTAAAAGTGAGATTTTGGGAAAGGCACAATGCTAAACTTACGCCCCCTGAAGCTGCAGGTGTGTTAACCCAATCCTTTTTAACCTTTAAAGTGTCTTTTTTTAATAAAAATATTTTAGATACCATTTGCCCTGCTCCTGGGCGATCTCTCTGCTTAAAATTTTGCTACTGCATTCTTCCTATCTAAAATATGATGACAATTAGTTTATGCGTGATTGGTATATTTAGTTTACTTATAAGTCCCTAGTAAAGTAGTATACCATATACGCAGTAGTTAATATGTAAACAAAAAACGTCAGGAGGCAGCTCATTTCTGCTGTAAGCACTGCCTAAAACAGAACTCCCGTGCCTACCAAAAATGAATATGTCTGTGCTCCAGTACCTTTGGGTCGAGTTTGCGCTATAAGCGCTGATGTTCGTGATAAAGTGCCGGTGCTGAGCACTGGAAACCACTGGCTCAAATTAAGTACCACTTATACCCAGGGACTGTAAACCAAATGCTACTAGTGGGCCTGCAGCACTGATTGTGCCACCTACAGAAGTAGCCTGTCAAACCTGCAGGGACTGTGAGCGCAGTTTATTGCCACCTCAACTTAGCATTTCCAACTACTTGCCAAGGCTTAAACTCCCTTTTATTACATATCAGTCACCCCTAAGGTAGACTCTAGGTAGCCTAAAGGCAGGGTGCTGTGTAAGTAAAAGGTAGGTCATCTACATTTTTGTTTTACATGTCCTAGTAGTTACAATAACCCAAGTTCGTTTTCACTACTATGAGGTCTGCTCCTCTCATAGGTTAACATTGGGAATTCCTTAAATATTCTTTTTAAGTGTAATTCCTGACTGCAGAGGAGTAGCTACTTTTTGTTTTATATCATTGGATTGGTAATGACAAATCCTCTTTAGTGGTAAAGTTGGAACTTGTATTTCTAATCTAGAAATGCCACTTTTAGAAAGTGGACATATCTCTGCTCATTGCTGTCTTGTGTGCCTTACACCCAGTCTCCAATACACATGCGGGGTGGGGTGACAGCTATACTTTTTGCATTCCCTCTAGACAGCCACAAGTGCAGGACACTCAGCTGCATCTCCATTCATCTGCATACTGATGGGTCTTCCTGGGCAAGAGGGAGGGGAGGAACTGACACATACACCTGAATAGGTAGTGCCCTGCCCTCACACAAAACACTAATTTAGCCCCCACAGACAGGCTGGTAGACAGAGTTGGGCTAAAAGGAGACTTGTGCACCACAAAGTCTTGCTTTGTAGTCACCTCTACTTCAAGGACACATTTGGATATAAGTATTGGGACTATGACCCCCTCTCACTAGTTCATTTTGGCGTCCCAAGGAGACTGCCAAGAGAAGGAGCTGTCCTACTGGAGGAATGGCCACTTTGCTACCTGCTCTGCTGTGTTGGCCTGCTGCCTCTGACCTGGGTGGTGAGAAGGACTGGACCTCTTCTCTACAACCTTTTGCAATCTAAATAACTCCAAGGGCTTGTTGGCTTGTTGGCTTGCCCGCTGTTCAGGAAATCTCAGGGCCATCAAAGATTTTGTTAGCACAAACGACCGATGATGGGCTCTGTTAATCCGGAGTCGGACACTGCTTGACTTGACCTCTACCAGTCCTGGGCCTTCGCAGAGTGTCAGCTGCTGCTTTTGGGCCTCTACATGCATTAGCACGGTGCACTGATCAAGAACCGCTGTGTCTGTCTGCTCGAGCGCAGACCATCGTGTTTGTCTACTTCGCCGAAGCCGCAACGCCCAAAGGCTGTCTAGTGCGACCCAGCGCACTCTGCATGCATCAAGGAAAGGTGGGTGTCTGCTCTCCTTGAGTCCAATCATTGCATTGTTTCCAGCAAGGGGAGACTCCAGCAAATCAGGTCCTGATCCTGAGGCCGACGGCACTGCTGCAATCCCCTGAGAAAGGTACTGTGCACTCTGGGACTTACAAGATCCCTGTAGCCACCAGCGCTCTCGCGGGCGGCCCTGAACAGAGCAGGTAGATCAGTCTCCATCAAACCTGACATTGCATTTTAACCATAATAACTTTGGAAGCATTCATTCGCAGTAAGAAAGTCTGCTCCCAATCCACAGTGAGGATTGCTATCATTTCTCCAGCGTAACCATAAAGAACCCACAGAAAGAGCAAGGGCTCTGTCAGCATTGTACATTCTTGAAGTGTCCATAACTTGAGATGCTTTAATTGTATTCTTATCGATTTTATCTTGCTCTGAAGAGTAAAATAGATATATTTGTATACCTCATTGTGGAGTCTTTTTTGTGGTGTTTTCACTGTGTTACTGTACCCACATATGTACAACTACTTTACATATTGCCTCTTATGTTAAGACTGACTGCTCTGTGCCAAGCTCCCAGAGAGTGAGCATGGGCAGATTTAATTGTGTGACTGACTTACCATGGCTAGAATTGTGGTCCCTTCTTGGACAGGGTGCATACCTCTGCCAACTAGAGACCCGTTATCTAACAATGACCTTGATGCTGCTGCATTTGAAGCTGGTTCCCTGTGCACATTATGAATTTTAAAAAGGAGCTAGTGACTTTGAAGGGAATGTACATCTATCTGCTGGGCAACAAGGCACAAGAAATCTCTTTGATGGGAAAGCACTATTACCGAATCTCATCAAGAATCCTGATACTGCACAGTTACTCGGAGTTGTCTTATGTGCACGTAAGAGTCATACCCCAATAAGTTAAGATTACTCAATGCCAAACATGATGTCTTTGATATGATACTGTGACTTGGCCACTGCTGGCTTTAAGAAAAGCCTATGACAGAAAGGACAGCAGTGAGACATCTCTTAATGATGTGCAACATGTTGGTGACACGTAAGTTCCAGTTCTGAGGTCACAGATGCAAATGTGACTTTAGAAATTATGTTCACCATGTGCCTCAATTTATAGGAACATTTATTATTTATAGAACTTCACAATGACACAACATTTAGCGCTATAAAAACTAATCTTTGGGGTGCTAATGACCTGTAAGTAAAGTTAACCTGCTCGCTCTATTATTCTCTGAGTAGATAGGAACCACCTCAAACACTGGTGCCATGACCAACTGACATATTACAGAGACAGATGGGTGATAGTCGAGGCCTAAGGGAAGTAGATGATGCTATTCTAGGGGCTTTGAAGAGCAGGTTAAATCTGGTGAAAATGAACAAAGCTGAACTTTGGTAATACCATACAGCGCCAGATAAATTAACTGGAATGCAGATCCTAAATCTGATAGTACTCATAATCACCTACAGATTCAGATAGAGGAAAAATGATGCTGTGGTGGGGAAAAACATAATCTAAGAGCCAATTTCAATTGTAGAAGCACTGTGTCCTAAGGGTCCAAGCATACACATACAGCCTTAGAGGGGCATGAAGGTTCAACACTGTATGTTGATCAGATCACTGTGGTCATCATACATAGGTGGCAGTGCTTTAAGTGGGATGAAAAAAGTGGGGAGTCTTTAAAAGGGATATTGGCAAAGAAGTGTAACTAGGAATCCTTTCCAAGAGGCGTGGCTTATGTAATCAAGGATGTGGAAAACGAATATCCTGTGCTTTCATTTCCAAAGCATACCACCTGGCCAGTATCTGGGTGCCTCTCTCTGACTTGTATGGTATTGCATCCAGACATATGACACAACAATAGACATACACCTAAAAAGCAAGCAAGACTTATTGGCTTGCAAATATTTTTTAGCAGGATCAAATAAATGAATAGCAACAGCGATTTTGCTATAAATTATTAGAATTGAAAATGCTTCAGTTCGGAGAATTTGAGACTGAATTCAACATTGCTAAGAACTGTAGAAGAGAAGGTGGTCTTCAGAGTGTCTCAATCAGTTCTGTTTCCAGTCATGCCACTTTCTTCTGCCGTCTCCTAGTCTGTTACACACTTACTCCCTTTTTCTTCCCACATCTTTCTGAAATCATCTGCATATCTCATAACACCGTCTTCTCACTCTTGTCTTCTGCACATACTTCTGTTCATCTCCTCATTTGACAATCCCCTCACACACACAACCCATCAATTCAGATTTAAACACTTGATTTTCTTTTCTTTTGATGCTGTCAATATTTTGAGTTGTGAAACTCCTTCACACACTTTGCCATAAAACAACAATTAGAAGTGGCACATATGTGACCGTCATTCCGTGCGCTTTGGATACTGTCCAAGGATTGTATGAGCATGAGGTCTGAACGGCTTCATGACTCACTGGCAGGTACAACACCTACAGACTCTTGCTCTCACTCTTGTCCCATCATGAACCCTTGCCCACAACTAGAAAGCACTCACATGTCTAGAGGTGACTTGGTTCATGTAAATAGGAGATATGTTAAATGAAAAAACTACAGAAACACTGCTTGTGGGGGAAACAAATACTTTTTGGGAATATAAGAAGAAGTTAATATGAAATGCAAACAGGGAATGCATCATTGTTATGGTTTTGAATTGCTGGTGCATGTGAGACCAGACGGGACCTAACTCACTTAAAGCCCTGCTGTTGGAACGCTGATGTGAAGGGAGTGATGGGTTGGTGCCCAATTTGATGCGTACCCTCTGTCATGCCTGCACATCATGCACATGTTCTTAGCTCACAAGGACCAATCCCGAATTACCTCCTTGAACATTTTGTGTGATCCTTGGCAAAGATTTTTTTCAGCAAGCCTCCTTTTCTTCATTATCACATATAAAGTACTTTGAGTTGCGTGAGTTCAGTAAGTGTGCTGTACAAAAACCTTATGTTTGATTCAAACAACTATAATATTTCTCCATTTATAATAAGAATCTAGGCAACATACTAGTTACACATGACAAATGGCTTGCCCTTGATTTTACAAGGGCTGGGGGGCATGAATATTTCAAAGAACGCTTTAAAATTATCACTTTAATAAATGTCTCTCAATGTGGGGATATAATCTGAAGTACCCAGGTGAAACGCTTTTGCATGTTAAAGAAATATACGTTTCTAAAATTGGAAGCAAGTTTTCTTGCATGATGTTTGTTGCATGATTCTCTTGGCAACAATTTTCTTGGCTTATCCGACTGTTATTGTCAAGCCAAGACTCAACTAGATAATTCTTTTGGGGGTGTTCCTCCCCACACCCCCCCCTGATGCTACATCCCTGTACACCAAGGTTAAGACTTAAATGTCTCCATCCCCTCAAATCAAGGTAGAGATTCCACCAACATTATTCATAAATGTGAAGTTACTACTTGTGACTTTGCATATATAGGTGGCGGAGATCTCCCTAAGTGTAGGCAAAATTCTTAAAGTTTAAAACTCTTTAATAAAATATTTGTGTTTAAAAAAATAGTTATAATATTTTAATGTAAACTATAACTGTAAATTATTTTTAAATATATTATATAATACTTTGAAATATTTATTTTTAAGATAGAATTAAAAAATAAAACGTTACAGCACATAAACTGACCAAATTAAACATTTATTAAATAATTATTCAATGTAAATGTATTGATTTAATATAAAATAATAATTTTTAAACAATAATGACAAAAATCTTCTATTAACATTTCTATTCTTATTAAAAATTTACGAAAGTGTGTTAAACATTCAGGGTCTGATTCACAAAGGTAAATTTACACTTTTGTGAAAGTTTATGGTTGTTTGCTATTCACAAAGGGATTTAAAAGTAGTATCTTTATGAGTGCGGAGTCTCTGCACATAAAAAGATAGGTCTTTTTATGTGCGGAGACTCCGCACTCGTAATTATACTACGCGTAAATCCCTCTGTGAATAACAAACAGTCGTAAACTTACACAAAAGTGTAAGTTTTTGTGAATCAGGTCCTCAGTGTTGAATTTATATTATCTACTGGCGGTCGCCAGTAGATAGTTATAGTTAGGACCTATTATCCATAGGAAATCCGCGACATTCTATTTGAAATAACTCTTGCGCCGGTTGACGAATCTTCGCGAAAGCTATCAACTTGTTGGGGTGCTCCGCTCCGCTCCTACCCTGAAAGTCTCGGGTTGATTCGTCAAGTGGGGGCCGAGAAAAAAGGGGGGTCCCAAAACGCGTTTTCCCCATTCATTTTTCCATAGGAACCTTTAGTCGCAGCTACAGCCCGAACTGCTGAACGGAATTACACCAAATTTGGCAAAAAGGTAGCCCTTCGTTCAGTGTCGTGCCTTTTGCTTAAATGGTGTAAATCCGTTCAGTAGTTCCTGAGAAAATCAAAAGTAAAGTCACATATATATCTATGGGCGAGTAGGGTCCGCGTATCCTGAGCGCACCCTGCGCGCACCGTCCCGATCACGAGCTGCATGCTAATTGGTTGTCAAGTGGCTGTCAACACTCCAAATCAGGAAGTGTTGGCAGTTATTTTGTCCCTCGGTAGAACCGAGGGACAGAAACAAGTGCGCAAAGCGCAAAAGGGGGCAGGGTAGAAACACCCTGACCCCTAGGCCTGCTCAGGGGGTCCCACAAGGACCCCCTGGGCAGAAGGGCATTTTTTTTAAACGGCGGGATGCGCTTAGGGTGCGCGGATCCCGCCGATAAAAAAAAAAAGCACAAGAAACAAGTGCGCAAAACGCACAAAGGGGGCAGGGTAGAAACACCCTGACCCCTAGGTCTGCTCAGGGGTCCCACAAGGACCCCTGGGCAGAAAAAAGCAACAAAAAAAAACAACAACAAAAAAAAGACCGGCATTGTGCCGAGGCCCTGCCCCCTCCCTACAGCAGTCTGCAAACGCGCCCCCTGGCGCGTTTTAAGAAGGGGAACGAATTCCCCTTAAATACTGGGGGTCCTGGGGCCAACTAGCCCACCAGGAACCTCCAGTATGCGCCAGGGGCAGCGTTGCAGAGAGGTGTACAGAGGCCACGCCCCTTTTACACCTCTCTGCAACGCAGCTCTGTGGCGCTTTTGGAGGTACATGGTGGGCTAGTTGGACTCCAGGGACCCTCAGTATTCAAGGGGACTTAATCCCCCAACTTAAAACGCGCCACGGGGCACGCTTGCACAGTGGTGAAGGGAGGGGGCGGGGCTTCAGGTGACATGTGTGCAAACAGGCCCCGTGGCATGTTTTAACATGGGGAATTAAAAATCCTCTTCAATCCTGAGGGTCCCTGGGGGCCAACTAGCCTACCAGGCACCTCCAGTAAGCGCCACGGAGCTGCGTTGCAGAGTTTTGTAAAAAGGGCGTGGCCTCTGAACACCTCTCTGCAATGCAGCTCTCTGGCGCATACTGGAGGTACCTGGTGGGCTAGTTGGCCCCTAGGGACCCTCGGGATTGAGGAGGAATTAATTCTCCAACTTAAAACGCGCCACAGGGCATGTTTGCAGACATGTATCCTCAGGCCCCACCCCTTTATTCACCATTGTGCAAATATTCCTCTAAAATCAGCCGAACTACGAATTCCGATTTACTCACCTGTTATCAGGAGAGACCGCAGTGCTGCATCTTTGAACCCAGTACTGATCCTGAAAAGTAATTTTAACCGTACTTACCAGTAACTTGAATTTCCTTACATAGGATATCATTGCCTGCTTTTTGCTGAAAAGGGAGGGGGCGGGGCTTCAGGTGACATGTGTGCAAACAGGCCCCGTGGCATGTTTTAAGATGGGGAATTAAAAATCCTCTTCAATCCTGAGGGTCCCTGGGGGCCAACTAGCCCACCAGGTACCTCCAGTAAGCGCCACGGAGCTGCGTTGCAGAGTTTTGTAAAAAGGGGCGTGGCCTCTGAACACCTCTCTGCAATGCAGCTCTCTGGCGCATACTGGAGGTACCTGGTGGGCTAGTTGGCCCCTAGGGACCCTCGGGATTGAGGAGAAATTAATTCTCCAACTTAAAACGCGCCACAGGGCGTGTTTGCAGACATGTATCCTCAGGCCCCACCCCCTTTATTCACCATTGTGCAAATATTCCTCTAAAATCAGCCAAACTACGAATTCCGATTTACTCACCTGTTATCAGGAGAGACCGCAGTGCTGCATCTTTGAACCCAGTACTGATCCTGAAAAGTAATTTTAACCGTACTTACCAGTAACTTGAATTTCCTTACATAGGATATCATTGCCTGCTTTTTGCTGAAAAAGTTTCTAAGTGTCGATTTTTGAAACTTACAAATATTCCTCTAAAATAAGCAGAACTACGAATTCCGATTTACTCACCTGTTATCAGGAGAGACCTCAGTGCTGCATCTTTTAGCCCAGCACTGACCCTGAAAAGTAATTCTAACCGTACTTACCAGTAACTTGTATTTCCTTCCATAGGCTAACATTGACTGGTTTCACTTGGAAATTCTTCTAAGTGTGGAGTTTTAGAATTTTTAAATATTTCTCTAAAATCAGCCGAACTATGAATTCCGATTTATTCACCTGTTATCAGGAGAGAACCCAGTGCTGCATCTTTTAGCCCAGCACTGACCCTGAAAAGTAATTCTAACCGTACTTACCAGTAACTTGAATTTCCTTCCATAGGAATCCATTGTCTGGTTTTCAGCAGAAAAGTTTCAAAGTGTCGATTTTCACAAACTACAAATATTCCTTAAAAATCGCCTGTGTGACTTAAACGCATTCTTTCAACTGTTTACAGGAGATGCACCAGTGCTGGATCCAGGATCCACCACTGAGTAAGAAAAAGTAACGATAACACTACTTACCTGCTAAGTGAATTTCCTCCCATAGGATAACATTGGTGATTCTATGTGAAAAAGTTTCTGTGTCAACTTTTAAAATACAATAATATTCCTTAAAAATCACTACTGTAACCAAAAGCTTTTACTCAACTGTTTACAGGAGATGTCCCAGGACTGAATCTAGGATCCAGTCCTGTGGTTAGAAAAGTAATCCATAAAGTAACTAATTGCATTTAACTAGAAATTCACATTGAGCTCAATGTTGCATTGTTTTTGAAATTGTGTTGCCCATTGCAACAACTGTAACTACTGTACTTAAAAGTCTATTGCCTATTTGCAAAGTATTTAAACTAAAGTAATTCATTCTGAGAAAGTATATTTTGTAATGTAATGTATAATGTAATTACAATGTAATTTAAAAAATAAAATATCTAAAAATAAATAGTTTAAAAAAATGTTGTAAATCAGTATCAAAAAAATAAATATAACAATTAATACATTTAAAAATTGTCATTTACAAAACCTTTGAAATTCACTGAAAAAACCATAGGTTTCAGACACGTTATAGTTAGGAATTAGCATTTAAAAAACCTTTGAAATTCACTGAAAAAACCATAGGTTTCAGACACGTTATAGTTAGGAATTAGCATTTAAAAACCTTTGAAATTCACTGAAAAAACCATAGGTTTCAGACACGTTATAGTTAGGAATTAGCATTTAAAAAACCTTTGAAATTCACTGAAAAAACCATAGGTTTCAGGCACGTTATAGTTAGGAATTAGCATTTAAAAAACCTTTGAAATTCACTGAAAAAACCATAGGTTTCAGGCACGTTATAGTTAGAAATTAGCATTTAAAAACCTTAGAAATTCACTGAAAAACCATAGGTTTTAGGGACAGTTATAGTTAGTTGGACATTGCACTCGTACAAAACCCGTGAAATTCCCCCGTTATAGTTAGTTCAGGAAACTATAACTGTCCCTAAAACCTATGGTTTTTTCAGTGAATATATATATGGATATATACATATGAAATCGTCGTTGTACTCCTTCCGCCCCACAGACCCGTTGGTAGTTGGTGCGCTGCGCCGGCGAAGCCCACCGAACGTCACTATTCCAAGTTAAACCAAGTAAGCACTCACTCAGGGGATCATTTACTGAGCCAAAGACTTTATTACCAGGTAATTAAATCTTTGGCTCGGTAAATGATCCCCTGAGTGAGTGCTTACTTGGTTTAACTTGGAATATATATATATATATATATATACATATATATATCATATTTGTGTATATATATATATATTGCTGGCTTCGCCAAAGAACCTCCAATACCACTCGGGAAAGACGAACGTGGACCCAAAGTTCCTAGTGCAAAGGTGAGTTTATTCCATGCCCTGCATCTCCGCCATTACGCTTTTCAGCCCCACACGGGCCTTGATCACATGACGCGTTGCCTAGTGTTTAACCAGTATTTAAAGTGCTAGTGCATAACATTATGTGTACAAACAGGTGACAAACAGGTGACTTATTCATAGATATGGAAAAAATACATATAGCATTCATTTTCTTATGAGCGCTAAAATAAAAGGTACATCATGTGCAAAATGAGCATACATTATAAATCAATAAATACATAAAAGTATCCGTGAATTTCTAAGGTTTTTTAAATGCTAATTTCTAACTATAACGTCCCTGAAACCTATGTTTTTTCAGTGAATTTCTAAGGTTTTTTAAAAGCTAATTCCTAACTATAACGTCCCTGAAACCTATGGTTTTTTCAAAGAATTCCAAAGGTTTTTTAAATGCTAATTCCTAACTATAACATCCCTGAAACCTATGTTTTTTCCAGTGAATTTCAAAGGTTTTTTAAATGCTAATTTCTAATTTTAATGTCCCAAAAATGCTTTTTAAAATTTTTTAAACTTTTATAAAAATAATGTGATGTTTTCTCCTTTCTAAAATATGCATTGACATTTTCTTTTTTTTTTTTAAGTGGATTCGCGTACCGATCATGTACCAGTCACCGTGGTTGCGTGAATCTAAGAATTTTGCCGCCATAGTGGTTAAGTTGTGTACGATGCGCATTTGGTATGAGAAGGGTGCGCGGTTCTCAGCCCCGCACAACGTCACGTACGTATTTTCGGGGGTCGCACAAGGTGCACGAATCCACCGAAAATTGTTTTGCTTTAAAAGTACATGTATATAACTTTATTATATATATTATACCAAGAGATTATTTAACATAATTGTAAACATCATATATTTGTAACTGGAATAAAGATATATTATTGTTAAATATATTTTTGGGAAAACGCGCCGGGTGTGCGCTGGTTGCGCGCCGGGTGCGCGAATCCCATTTGACTTTAAAAGAAAGCTTTTAATTGGTTAAGAAGCTTTTTGTTCTAGAATTTACAGCACCCCATCCAAATTTCTCATTACTCCAACAACAGCCTCAGGAGACACAGCTTTTGTGTTTGCTGCTCTTGTTTGTATTTTTTTGGTGTTTGTTTTAAAAAACAACTAAAATGGCATCTTCAAATCCACCTGACAACATCCTTGGTGAAGAAGATGCCTTGGAGGAACCAACAAAACAGCAGAAGGAGAGTGTCGTCTGGGCCTTCTTTTCTTTTCCACCCGGTGAAAAGAAGGTCAACGCAAGAAAGGTGACCTGCACTCTGTGTCAACGAATCTTATCTCAGGGCTCTGAGAAGAAATACTCATGCGGTACTTCGTCCATGTTGAAGCACCTGCAAACTATGCACCATCGTCACCTAGTACGAGAAGAACATCGACGTGAGCTGGAACGTCAAGCACAGCAAGGTGATGAGGTCGCAGGGCCTAGCACCTCAGCGGGTACATCATCATCAAGTAGAGGACCTCACATTAGACCAGAGTTTGCTGGTCTTGAACAACGCTGCATCAAGTGTAAAAAATTATTTGCTATGGTGAGCAGTCAGTAGATGCTATTGTTTTTGCAGCAAAGAAAACACCATTTTTTATTTTTTGCAATGATTTTTTAATTGCAAAATGTTAGAGAAAGTTTTCTCAGTTTATTCTGTTGGTTTTTTCATTTTGTTTTTTAAAAACACCAAAATAATACAAAAAAGAGTTGAAAAAACACAAAAAAATATAAAAGAAGAAAAAAAATGGTTCTTTTTAGAACCGCCTATTTGGTTAAAAATAGCCAAATTTGTAAGAGTTGTATGAATTGTGGCAAGTGTAATATATGGAGAAGTGTATGGGTAGTGCATATGTGATTGCATGAGTGGTGCCTGAGTGATTGGAGAAGTGGATGTGTACTCCCTGAGTGATTGCATGAGTACATGGGTAATGCCTGGGTGATTGTAAGAGTGCATGGGCAGTGGATGGATGATTGCATGAGTGCAGGGGTAGTGCCTGCGTAATTAGAGGAGTGCATAGATAGTGCCTGAGTGATTAAAGGAGTGCATGGGTAATGTTTCGGTGATTGCAAGAGTGCATGGGTAGTGCCTGAATGATTGGAGGAGTGCAAGGGTAGTGCCTGGGTGATTGGAGGAGTGCATGGATAGTGCTTGGGTGATTGGAGGAGTGCAAGAGTAGTGCCTGGGTGGTTGAAGGAATGTATGGATAGTGCCTGGGTGATTGGATGAGTGCAAGGGTAGTGCGTGGGTGATTGAAGGAATGCATAGATAGTGCATGGGTGTTTGGATGAGTGCATGGGTAATGCCTAGGTGCATTGAGGAGTGCATCAGTAGTGCCTGTGTGATTCAATGAGTGCATAGGTAGTGCCTGGATGATTTTATAAGTGCAAGGATACTGCCTGAAAGATTGGAGGACTGCATAGATAGTACCTGGGTGATTGCAGAAGCGCAAGTATAGTGTGTGGGTGATTGAAGGAGTGCATAGCTAATGCATGGGTGATAGGATGAGTGCAAGGGTAAAGTCTAGGTGATTGGAGGAGTGTATAGATAGTGCTTGGGTGATTGAAGCAGTGCAAGAGTAGTGCTTGGGTGATTGCATCAGTGCATAGGTAGTGCCTGGATGATTTTATAAGTGTATATGTACTGACTGGGTGATTAGAAGAATGCATAGGTAATGCCTGGGTAATTGTATGAGTGCAGGGGTAATGTATGGGTGATTGCAGGAGTGCAAGGGTAGTGTCTGGGTGATTGGAGTAGTGTATAGCTAATGCATTGGTGATTCCATGAGTGCAGGGGTAATGTCTGGGGATTAGAGGAGTACATAGGTAATGCCTGGGTAATTGCTTGAGTGTAGGGGTAATGTTTAGCTGATTGCATGACTGTAGAGGTAGTCCCTGGCTGATTTTATAAGTGCATGGGTATTGCCTGGGTAATTGTATGAGTACAGGGGTAGTGCCTGGGTGATTGGACAAGTGCAAGGGTAGTGACTGGGTGATTGAATGAGTGCATGGATAGTGCATGGCTGATTATAGGAGTGCATGGGTAATGCCTAGGTGCATCGAGGAGTGCATCAGTAGTGCCTGTGTGATTGCATGAGTGCATAGGTAGTGCCTGAATGATTTTATAAGTGCATAGGTACTGCCTGGGTGATTGAAATACTGCATGGGTAATACCTAGGTGATTGCATGAGTGCAGGGGTAATGTCTTGGTCATTGAAGGAGTGTATGGGTAATGCCTAAGTGATTGCATGAGTGCAGGGGTAATGTGTAGGTAATTGGAGGAGTGCATGAGTAATACCTAAGTGATTGCATGAGTGCAGGGGTAATGTCTCTGGGATTAGAGGAGTGCATAGGCAATGCCTGGGTAATTGCATGAGTGTAGAGGTAATGTCTAGCTGATTGCATGAGTGTAGGGGTAGTGCCTGGATGATTTTATAAGTGCATGGGTATTGTCTGGTAATTGTATGAGTACAGGCGTAGTGCCTGGGTTATTGGAGGAGTGCAAGGGTAATGCCTGGGTGATTGAAGGGGTACATGGATAGTGCATGGCTGATTGGAGGAGTGCATGGGTAATGCCTGGGTGCATTGCGGATTGCATCAGTAATGCCTGTGTGATTGCATGAGTGCATAGGTAGTGCCTGGATGATTTTATAAGTGCATGGGTACTGCCTAAGTGATTGAAGGACTGCCTAGGTAATACCTAGGTGATTGCATGAGTGCAGGGGTAATGTCTGTGTCATTGGAGGAGTGCATGGGTAATGCCTAAGTGATTGCATGAGTACAGGGGTAATGTGTAGGTAATTGGAGGAGTGCATGGGTAATGCCTAAGTGATTGCATGAGTGCAGGGGTTATATCTGGGGGATTAGAGGAGTGCATAGGTAATCCCTGTGTAATTGCATGAGTGTAGGGGTAATGTCTAGCTGATTGCATGAGTATAGGGGTAGTGTTTGGGTGATTTTATAAGTGCAAAGGTACTGGCTGAGTAGTTGCATGAGTACAGGGGTAGTGCCTGGGTGATTGGAAGAGTGCAAGGGTAGTGCCTGGGTGATTGAAGGAGTGCTTGGGTAATGCCTGGGTGATTGCATGAGTGCAGGGATAATGTGTGAGTGTTTGGAGGAGTGCATGACTAATGTCTAGGTGATTGCATGACTGCAGGGTTAATGTCTGAGTGATTGCATGAGTCCAAGGGTAATGTCTGGGGATTAGAGGAATGCATAGGTAATGCCTGGGTAATTGCATGAGTGTAGGGGTAATGTTTTGCTGGTTGCATGAGTGTAGGGGTAGTGCCTGGGTGATTGGAGGAGTGCATGGGTAGTGCCTGGGTGATTTTATAAGTGCAAGGGTTCTGGCTGAATGATTGGAGGACTACAGGGGTAGTGCCTGGGTGATTGCAGAAGTGCATCGGTAGTGCCTGGGGGATTTTCTAAGTGCAAGGGTTCTGGCTGAGTGATTGGAGGAGTACAGGGGTAGTTCCTGGGTAATTACAGGAGTGCATAGGTAGTGCCTGGGTGATTTTATAAGTGGATGTGTACTGCCTGAGTGATTGAAGGAGTACATGTTTAATAACTAGGTGATTGCATTAGTGAAGGGGTAATGTCTGGGTAATTGGAGAAGTGCATGAGTAATGTCTGGGTGATTGCATGAGTGCAGGGGTAATATCCAGGTGGTTGCATGAGTGTAGTGGTAGTGCCTGGATGATTGGAGTAGTGCATAGGTAGTGTCTGGGAGATTTTATAAGTACATAGTTCTGGCTGAGTGATTAGAGGACTGCATAGATACTGCCTGGGTGTTTGAAAGAGTGCAAGGGTAGTGTCTGGGTGATTGCATGAGTGCACGGGTAAAGTCTGGGGGATTAGAAGAGTGTATAAGTAATACCTGGGTGATTGCAAGAGTATACGGGTAATGTCTAGCTGATTGCATGAGTGTACAGGTAGTGCCTGGGTGATTGGAGGAGTACATATGTAGCGTCTGGGTGATATTATAAATGTATGGGTACTGGCTAAGTGATTGGAGAAGTGCATGGATAGTGCCTAGGTGATTGGTGGAGTGTGGGAGTAGCGCCTAATTGTACTGATGAGTGCATGGGTAGTGTTGGAAAAAATGAATGAGTGCAGTAAAAGCGACTGTAAACATTAGTTCACATTATCATGCTTATTACATTATTTCATCTTACCTTTTTACTAAAGAAGATACTAATCTCAGTGGAAGTATTTTACAGTAGTTTTGTTGTAAACTGAATTTAAAATCTTTTCAAACTTTACCATTACCTTCTGTAAAAAGAAGAAGAAAAACTGTTATTGCATATAATATTATACTTTTAAGAACACAACATAATTTCAGAATTACATAACATACTCACATTCACCTTTTTTGCTGTTCTCAGATTCTACTTAATTTCACCACATACAGTGATTTCAGTGTAGATCATCATACAACAGCGGGGGGAAAAAACAATCAATGAGATTGTAAAAAAAAAAATCTGCGTTGAAAATATTTACAAGTGTAACTATCTGTTTACATATCTAGTTTCTAAATTACATTCTTCAACTACATTAAATCTTTTATTTCTCTCAAGTACATTTTGTAAAATATACACTCTCCTTTACATTGCGTATAATATAAAGATCAAATATATAAACTACTTAATTCAAACACAATTTTACAAATGCAATAAGAATTAGCACAAACAATAATCCAAACAGTAATTTTTCACATCTTCCCAAAAGGCTGAATAATGTTTCCAAATCCATTTGTATTGAAAATATCCAAAATAAACTCATTAATTCGTGTTCACATCTTCCCAATATGCCGAATGATCTTTTCAAAACTTTGGCATCAAAAATATCAGATATGAATTTGGTAATTCGTAAGGCAACCTGCATTTGAATTCCAAATTGACATCATTGCAATGTGTCCATCCTTTATCGCACTTTAAATACACGGTATAGTGTCCAGATGTTTTAGTAGGTCCATCATGGAAAATAATAGCCACTGCTTTAAAAGTTCTTCCTGAAATTGATACTTGACTTGCCACAAAATTTTTAATTTTGGTTTCCAATTTCTTCCATTTGCTCTACAACGTTGTAGCATTAAAATGACATATTTTCCAAATCTTTCTATATATAATGTTGACAACATTTCTGATTTACAATGAGAACATTTCATATCTTGATTAGCTGTTTTTACTAATTTGTTAAAAGATACTTATTTTGAATCTGGTATCGTCAAGTATATGAATCATTCAGTGTCTATTTCAGTGGTAGAAGAAAATGAACATTCTTCACATTTATGATCCCATCTGTAACTTAGTCCAAATACATTTTAGATTTCTATTCCTTCATCTTCCAATACTGCAAGCATAAACATAAGAAATTCTTGTGCATCTTGTAGTATATTGAGTGTAAATTGCGAAGAACCAGTACATATATCCAAAAGATGCCGAATGCCAGAAGCAGTATGATTTTAGTTCTATCAGATACCAAATTTTGAAAAATATGATATAGTAAAGAACAGAATCTTTTTTCTCGATTTTCCATAATTTAATTATGAAGATCCTCTAGACAAAAAACAACATTCACAATTACATTAGCATAGCAGTTGATACCTGAACTATTTTCTAACTGGTATCCTACAATATCATCAAAAGTGTCCATTTTCATTTTCTTTGCAGTTTCATCATTCTCTTCAATTGTTTTCTTTTTTTGAATCTCAGTGGAATATTTATCATATTTCCGTTTTGGACACACTACACATTTCTCATATACGGGATATTCATGTAAGTTAGGAGCATAAAGTCTTCTTAACCGATTGTACTCTCTTACACAATTTACATCAGCACTAATTTTTTTCTCATCAAATTCAATCAAATAAAAACCAGATAATGTTCTTACTCGAGACAATGCAACGTATGCCATGCCTTCTTTAAACACTGTACTTCCAATATTTACCAAAGCACTGTCTACACTTAAACCTTGAGATTTATGAATGGTTACTGCATATGCTAAAGAAAGAGGAAACTGTTTTCTATGAACATACAAGTCTTTTACAAGCAAAAAACTAACAGCACAACGTCCAATCTGTTTTACCTCTTCAATATGATCAAATTTAATCTTCAAACATTCAATTACATCTCTGTTCTGATAATTAACAAAATCAACAACTTTTCCCATTGCTCCATTTACTAAACCTTTTTCTACATCCAAATTACGCTGTAAAATTACCCAGCAGTTTACACATACATATAAAGTCTTTTCTAAACCAGCAGTCCTAGATACAGACTTCTCCAAAGAATCCAATTTTGACTGTAATTTCTCTAAGAGAAGAATAGTAACTCCTTCGTGTTCCATTTTATCAATGGCTTCCATTTTCACTATTGGTTGTTTTTCCAGTTTCAAAAGTTCTTGACTGAATGTTGAACACTCTTGCAGTGTTGGCATTAGGCAAACTATGGACTTATTTTCTCCAATTTTTTTGTACATTATTTCAGGTGCAATGTTTTCATTTGGAAACAAGTTCATTAGTAGCCGACTTTGTAAAGCTTCTTTACCATGTTTTGTCGCAACACCAATTCTTATATCTTGAAGAATATTTCCCAAATGTTCATCACTTGCTTGTAGCATATTCCTAATAAGTTCTTTATATTCAAAATTAGACCAAATGTTCACATTTCCAATACTTCCCAAAGATTTCCTAGTGTCTTCATGGACAGTGTTTTAAAAACTGGTTGTCCTTTCACAGCAGTAAGCTGTAGTAGATTGCCAAATACAATTACATGTTTTCCTCCAAATAATACATCATAATCTGTTTTTAAAATATGTTGCATTCTTAAATGTACAAAGGCAAGCATTAAGTTTGAGACCATGCTCACCTCATCAATGATCAGAAGTTTCATTTTCTTCAGTACTCTTGAGACTTCATAGCAAGCTTCTCCAGATAGCTTGTGATATTCCAACTTATTTTCATGTTCAACTGGTAGCATGAGTAATCGATGTAATGTAATCCCTTTAATGTTGTGTGCTGCAAACCCAGTTGGAGCGGTTACAACACAAGATAAATCTTATTCAGTGGTTTTGTGTAGATAACTGGTCAAAACTTAAATTAATAAACTTTTTCCTGTTCCAGCTTACCCACTGATGTACATTCGAATAGGTTTAAATGATGTGCATTGACATTCTTTTTTTTCATGCTGTAAACCATGCTGTATCTGTTGTGTCACTTGCTGATATATTTCTTTTTGTTCAATATTTAGTTTTTCTTCTAAGTTTCCCAACTCAATAATATCCTGTTGTGCTTGTTGCATTGCTGTTTCTACTTCATTCATGGCTACTGCTGCTTCATTTTCAAGAATTGGTTGTCCTAGTGGATCTTGACTTAGTGGAGCAGAACTTTGACTATCTTGAGAACTGTCTCTAGCTATTTCAGCTGCAATAGTAGTTTCTTGTTCAATCTCTTCATTTAACATTTGTAGATAAGTTGGAAAAATTGTGCATTGAATGCTATCTTTACAAGTATTAAAAGAATCTTCATAGCAGTCAAAATCTCCAAGTAATTCCATTTCACTTCGCCAAGGCTTGAAGAGTTGCAGAAGTGCTAAATATAAAAATTCCCTTTAATCTGGAGGTTCGCAGCTGAGTTTCCTGTGGTTAATAAGATTTCCTTTGGCATGTTTTGCCAAACATCCATCACATCCAATTACTGCATATTTTTCTTCATTTATATTTTCAGTAACATTTCTCTTAAAGCTGTAATGTTGCAGTACTTCATAGAGACATATGTTTTCCAGATGTAGACTCCTTTTGGGATAGTACGCATCCAACATATTAGTTTTAACAATATCTGTACTTTCTGGTTCATTCAATGCTAAGTATTCAATTTCTTGTAGAGATTTCAATACTCGATTTCTTGTTGCAGCAAGGCCTAGACTTACCCAAATGATTCCTCTTGACTTTGAATATAAACTTGCAGAGGTCAACCGATCCGAACATTCGTAGGATCCAATCTCTCGATGGGAAAGCATCTTCAAACTAAAGCTGTACAATTTGTTACTAAGAGTCTTCTCTTGTGAAATATCTTCCCGCATTTCTTTCAACTCCGTCTTTTCAGATTTCGTTATTTATGACGTAACATAGCGAGCAACAGCAATCGAATTATCTGCAGCATCCTGGATATCCATGTTTGCATTCCACATTATCAAAATCACTGGATTGTAGTCATTAATATACTTTGAATCTTCAGTTCTTTTTATGTTGTAAGTATTCTTCGGAGACTTTCGAGTTATAGTATGCCTTACTGCTGACATGAAACTATTGACTCTTCCTTTTGAAAGTACTGGACGCGGGAATCCAAAACAACATTTTGTATAAAATCTTCCCTTTGACGTGTATTTTCGTCGACAATATTTTCCACATCGATTACTTTGAAACCGTAAACCTTGTTGTCTTAAGCTGTTTTCTCCTCCTCATTTTGGAATGGCACAGGTAACATAGCCTTCAATGAAAGACAAAACAGTTTCATCAGAATTGTTCCAAATTTAGGTGCATTAATGATCCATAATAGCATATGTATATGAGGAGCACCTCTGGCTTGGTACTCCTTTCGCCAAAAGAAATCAATGACTTCTCCAAGAGGTGGGTTATTTTTGTTGCAGATAAAAGACATCATAGCTTGAAACCTATGATTAAAATATCTGCACACATTTACAGGATCCAAGGAACACAGTTCTCCAGCTGTTTTCAATTCAATATTTTTTACATTAGAATGTGCTTGTCGTAGAAATCAAGTAAATCGTCCCATGCGTATTCAGCACAGCTAAGCGTAACAAACCACATAGGAGTTCCTAAGTTTCTTAACATACATTTAAGTTCTCCGTGATGACGATACCAATACCCATTAGTAACACGTTGACACGCCATCAAATTAATTAACTGAGATTCTAAATGATCATCTCTTTGTTGAACTTTATCTGAAAATTCCTTTGCAGAAACATGTGTAAGATGAACTCCTGTTTTTAAAATGTGATTCACTGCATATGAAAGTCCAGACAAGTCACTTTCAAACAGAAGATGAAATAAATATGGAACACACTGTCGAAATCTTGGATCTTCTGAATACAATCTTGTTGAACGGTATGCTGAAGCTGGAATCTGTACTGGTCGTTCATCATATCGTCCACCTTTTCCAGCGGGGAAGAGCTGTGGAAAACAACGAGCTTCTAAACTTTTTTCTCATACACTCATGGGAGTTCCCTTTGCTTTCTTCATTTGGAATAATTCAATAGTGTTTCCTATAACTTTTTTTGAATGTAGAGGATGTATACTGTACTGTTCATAAATTTCTTCACTCCTGGAGTTGTCCACTTTTTCTATTTGGCCAGTTGAAATTTCTCTATCATCTTCTAAAGATATTTCTTGTTCTTCCACATATACATTTTTATAATAAATATTGCTTTGTTCAAGATATAATGTAGCCTTTTGAAGTTTGGTGACATCTACTAACTCTTGCCATATTTTCTGACTCTTTGTTGGTACACCATTAACTAGAATAACTACAGGTTCACTTTCCTCTCTCTCTACACCAATAGTTTCAATATTTTTCTTAAAATCTAAAGGTAAATACACAACTCTTCCTTTTAGACATCTTTGTAAATCTGTTGGAGGCAGCTTACCTGTTTTAGAGGCTCCATACGAACTATAGCCTGAAACGGGTGCACAGATTGAATAAGAATGGACTCATACGTATTTAAATCTACCATTTCCGGAGGAAATGCTACCAACTCTAGGATGTTATGTACAGCTCTAGCTAGCATTTTGTTCTCTTCTAATTTGTTGTAACAATATTTACAAAAATGTTGATCACTACCCAACACAAAACGACATTCTACCATCAAATAAGCACCAAATTGCTCCCACTTATCCTTGTTTTCCTTTTCACTTTTTAAATACAAATCTACATTCTTAGTTTGACTTCTATAGTGAGTACGTCGACAACAAACATAGGGGCCGATTATGATGGCGGGCGGACTTTGTCCGCCCGCCATCGCCCCGGTAAATGGGACCGCCCGCTATGTGTGCGGCGGTCCCGCACATGTGATTAGGATGCCACCGCCACGGTGGCGGTGGCATCCCCATTTCCAGCATTGTGGCGGGCGGTGCTCACAACACCGCCCGCCACAGTGCTGGAAATGCATGTTGTGCATCTGCATGCACAACGTGACAGGCACCGCGCGGTGCCTGCCACCTTGTGCATGCAGATGCAGGGGGTACCATAGGTACCCCCCATGTGCAGCCCCCACCCCCCAACACCCTGGGGCCCGCAACGGGCCCCCAACAGCAAGAACGCGAGCCTTTCCATGGCGGCGACGCCACCATGGAAAGGCTCATCTCCGCCGGCATCATAATATGGATGGCAGTGTCTTGCAGACACCGCCACCATATTAAACCCTTTTCCGCCCGGTCGACTGTTCGGCCGGGCGGAAAACATGCGGACGGTCTTACCGTCTGCCGGGCTCCCCTCCGCCATGGTAATATGGCGGGGGGAATTTGTTGGCGGACGGGCGATTATGGCGGGCGGATCGCCACCGCCATGCGGGCGGTGGCGATCCGCCCGACATCGTAATCGACCCCTTAGTTTGGTTTTTCACAAGAAAGTTCCTTAAACTTTGTAATTTCTTCTACAAACTTCTCAGTACTACTATCTTCCACCTCTTCTTCAACACCACACATATCAAACTTTCACTTTCTGTACACTCCTCTTCAGGACCAATGAAACAAAACTGTATATCATCAGAAACTTTTTTTACATCCAATACTGAACCATGCAAAAGAGCTATGTTTATTTCATTTAAAGATAATGCAGGACTTTTCACATAGTACAATCTTCTTACTAACTTCCGCATTTCTGAGTGATATACTGCTAACATTCTTAAATGATGAAAGGTACTTCGACACACTTTTCTTCAAAGACAAGCCAGAGAATGACCCTGCAAGTTAGTATATTTTCTCACTTTACAAGGATCTGGTCCTTGCAACATCTTAATCTTCTGTTTAACACATTTTTTTTACCATAATCTCGTAAGAAAATTCTTAATATATCAATAGATTCCTCTCGTATACTACAAATACTACTACAATCCCACTTATAAACTGGAGCTTGTGTACGTCTCCCTTGAACTTCTTCAGCTATTACTTCTACTACATTTCTAGGAACCATCTTTTCTCTTTCAATTGGACAACCATTTTTTACCTCATAGCAACGACCACTGGTATCAACTGCATGAACTAATGTATTTTGTTGAAAATAGCTTTCCTCATTAAAAAAAGGTTCAGTGCTAGAAGTGTGCTTCCATTCACCCAAATTTGTTTTGCAAAAGTTACTTCTATTAACCAGTCTTTTTCTTTTTCTTTTCTCCTTCATAAAGTGCCTTGTTTTATTCAATGTTTTCATTCTCTTCAATACCAATATAAACAATTTTCTTTTCAATTCAAAAGCCTTTTCAACTACACTTTCAATCTGTTGTTTCTTCTTGTAAAATGCTGATCTTCTTTTATATTTTTTGCAATCTTTCAATACATTTTGTAGTACTCTACTTTTATATATTCTCTTTCTAATGTCTTTATATTCTTTCATCCTTCTTTCAATATAGATTGTTTTCCCATCACCTGATTTTCCATTAATTTGTCCTTTTTTCGTTTCTCTCTGATTGGTTGTACACTTTTCTTTCTCTTTTCCCCATTTAGAAAATTCATTACATTCTTTAAAAGTCTTTTAACAAATTTTTTAGTTCTCTTACTAGAAGTTTTTTTCTTCATTGTCACATGTTGTACTTCATCTAATTTCTGCTTTTCTCTCTCCTTTAAATAGTACTGTTTTTTTGTTGTCTTTTCTTTTCAACTTTTCTTGTCATACCGAATCTTTCTTAATAATAATGGAGAATATCTGAAAAAAAAGAAAAGTTTAAAAACTTTCTACAAATTATTTAATATTATTGAAATATTTATATACAAATATTCTCATCTATTACTAAAGAAAAACCTTCAATTTAAAAGGTACAGACATATGCATATATAGTTTTCGGAATATGGTGAGACTTACACCTGAGACATGTCATAGGTTTTTCGTTTATATTTGCCTAGGCCCAACAACCTGAGCATTACTAGAATGGTGAAGCAGCAGGACAAAAGTGACGTTTAAGGCATGTTAGGAGATGGATTAGTTATTACACTACTTTGTATAAGTCTGTGAAAAGGAACAATTCAAATATACCACATAATTTTCATTATCTGCTTCAAATATGAAGTATAGTCTGTTAACTTTTAAGATCTACATGCTGTTGTGACTAAGGTATGTCACTACTTCAACATGTATTCTGATACGTATTATGCATATGAATATGCTACACATATAAAACACAAGTATACATCTAATTTGATGTTTCTTTTGTATATGATGCTCCTAGGAAAAGGTACAGACATATGCATGCATACTTTCAGGAATATGGTGAGACTTATAGCTGACATATATGATACATTTCTACAATGTATTTGTCTAGGCCCAGCACCATAACGAATCACAGAATGATAAACCTCCAGCACAAAAGCGAGGTTTAACACATCTTAGGAAATGGATTAGTGATTAAGCTAATTTGTATGAGTGTGTGGAAAGGTACTCTTAAACTACACCGCATAAATGTAGTTGTGTGTTTAAAATGTGAAGAGCAGTCTCTCAAGTTATAAGGTCTCTATTGTATTCTAACTGAAGTATATGTCTGTTTACACATCTATTTTGATATGTGTTATGCATCTGAAGATGCAATATGTGTAAAACACAGTTATACATCCATTTTTATACTTCTTTTATATATGAAATCACTAAAAAAAGGTGCAGATACATGCAAGCACAGTTTGAGGAAGATGGTAACACTTACAGCAGATACATGTGAAACGTTGCTCCTTTGCCCGTAACTATGCTCAATACTTGAATAGTAGTACAATAGTGAAGCAGCAGCAGTAGAAAAGTGATGTTTAAAATATGTTTGGTGAGAAATTAGTAATTACGCTACTTTGTATGAGTCTGTAGAAAAGTTCACTTGAAGTATGCCACATATGCAATCTGTCAACTTTTAAAATCTTTATACTCTTGTGACTGAGGTATGTCTCTACTTCCATAGACATTTTAATACATATCATGCATGTGAAGTTGATAGACATATAAAACACAGATATACATCTATTTGTATATTACTCATACATGAATTTGCTAGACAAAGGAACAAACATATGTATACATTATTTCAGGATTGTGGTGAGACCTACACTGAGACATGTGATAGTGTCTGGGTGATTGAAAGACTGCAACGGTAGTGCCTGGGTTATTGCATGAGTGCATAGGTAGTGCCTAGGTGATTGAATGAGTGCAGGGGTACTGCCTGGGTGATTAGAGGAGTGCATAGGTAGTGCCTGGGTGATTTTATAACTGCATGGGTACTACCTAAGTGATTGAAAGAGTGCATGGGTAATGCCTAGGTGATTGCATGAGTGCAGGGGTAATGTGTGGGAGATTGGAGGAGTGCATGAGTAATGTGTGGGTGATTGCATGACTGCAGGGATAATATCTAGGTGGTTGTATGAGTGTAGTGGTAGTGCCTGGGTGATTGGAGGAGTGCATAGGTAGTGCCTGGGTGATTTTATAATTGCATGGGTACTGGTTGGGTGATTGGAAGAGTACAGGCATAGTGCCTGGGTGATTTGAAGAGTGCAAGGGTAGTGCCTGGGTTATTACATAAGAACATGGGTAGTGGCTGGATGATTGAAGGAGTGCTTTGGTAAGGCCTGTCTGATTGCATGAGTCCAGGGATATTGCCTAGATGATTGCATGAGTGCAGGGATAATGCCTGGGTGATTGCATGAGTGCAGGGGTAGTATCTGGGTGAATGCATGAAAACAGGGGTAGTGCCTGTGTGATTCTATGAGAACAAGAGTAGTGCCTGGGTGATAGGAGGAGTACTAGGGTAGTGCCTGGGTGATTGCATAAGTGCATACGTAGGGCCTGAGTGATTATTTAAGTGCAATGGTACAGGCTGAGTGATTGGAGGAGTGCATAGATACTGACAGGGTGATTGGAGGAGTGCAAGGATAGTGCTTGGGTAATTGAACCAGTGTATAGCTAATGCACTGGTGATTGCATGAGTGCAGGAGTAATGTTTAGGTATTAGAGGAGTACATAGGTAATGCCTGGGTGATTGCATGAGTGCAGGGGTAATGTGTGGGGGATTACAGGAGTACATAGGAAGTGCATGGGTGATTTTATAAGTGCATGAGTACTGCCTGGGTGATTGCAGGACTACTGTTGTAGTGCATGAGTGATTGAAGGAGTGAAAGGTAGTGCCTGGGTGCTGCTTGAGTGATTACATAATTACAGGGATAGTGCGTGCGTGATTGGAGTAGTGCAAGGGTAGTGCCTAAGTATTATCTAAGTGCATAGGTAGTGGCTGGGTGATTGAAGGAGTGAGGGGCAGTACCTGGGTGATTGCATAAGTGCATAGGTAGTGCCTGAGTGACTTTATAAGTACATGGGTACTGACTGAGTGATTGAATGAGTGCATAGATACTGACAGGGTGATTTGAGGAGTGCAGCGGTAGTGTCTTGGTGATTGAACCAGTGTATAGCTAATGCATTAGTGATTATAGGAGTAATATCTGGAGGATTAGAGGAGTACATAGGTAATGCCTGGGTGATTGGATGAGTGCAGGGGTAATATCTTGGGGATTACAGTCGTACATAGGAAGTCCCTGGGTGATATTATAAGAGCATGGGTACTGCCTGGGCGATTGGAGCAGTACTGTTGTAGTGACTGATTGATTGAAGGAGTGCAAAGGTACTGCCTGGGTGATTTTATAAGTGCATAGCTACTGGCTGAGTGATTACATAATTACAGGGATAGTGCTTGCATGATTGGAGGAGTGCACGGGTAGTGCCTGAGTGATTATATAAGTGCATGGGCACTGGCTGAGTGGTTACATGATTACAGGGATAGTGCCTGGGTGATTGGAGGAGTACTAGGGTAGTGCCTGGGTGATTACATAAGTGCATAGGTATTGTCTGAGTGACTTTATAAGTGCATGGGTACTGGCTGAGTGATTGGAGGAGTGCATAGATACTGACAGGCTGATTGGAGGAGTGCAACGGTAGTGTCTGGGTGATTGAACCAGTGTATAGCTAATGCATTGGTGATTGCATGAGTACAGGGGTAATGTCTGGGGGAATAAAGGAGTATATAGATAATGCCTGGGTGATTGGATTAGTGCAGGGGTAATATCTGGGGGATTACATGAGTACATAGGAAGTGCCTGGGTGATTTTATAAGTGCATGGGGACTGCCTGGGTGATTGAAGGAGTACTGTTGTAGTGCCTGAGTGATTGAAGGAGTGCAAAGGTAGTGCCTGGGTGGTTTTATAAGTGCATGGCTACTGGCTGAGTGATTTCATAATTACAGGGATAGTGCTTGTGTGATTGAAGGAGTGCAAGGGTAGTGCCTGAGTGATTATATAAGTGCATGGGCAGTAGCTGGATAATTAAAGGAGTGCAAGGGTGGTGCCTGGGTGATTGCAAGGGTAGTGGCTTGGTGCTTGCATAAGTGCATAGGTAGTGCCTGGGCGATTTTATAAGTGCATGGGCATCGGCTGAGTGGTTACATAATTACAGGGACAGTGCCTGCGTCATTAGAAGAGTGCAAGGGTAGTGCCTGACTGATTATATAAGTGCATGGGTAGTGGCTGGGTGATTAAAGGAATGCAAGGGTAGTGCCTGGGTGATTGCATGACAACAAGGGTAGTGCTTGAGTGATTGGAGGAGTACTAGGGTAGTGCCTGAGTGATTGCATAAGTACATAGGTAGTGCCTGGGTGATTTTATAAGTACATGAGTACAAGCTGAGTGATTGGAAGAGTGCATAGATACTGACAGGGTGATTGGAGGAGTGAAATGGTAGTGTCTGGGTGATTGAACCAGTGTATGGCTAATGCATTGGTGATTGCATGAGTACAGGGGTAATGTCTGGGGGATTAGAGGAGTACATAGGTAATGCCTGGGTGATTGGATGAGTGCAGGGGTAATATCTGGGGGATTACAGGAGTAAATAGGAAGTGCCTGGGTGATTTTATAAGTGCATGGGTACTGCTTGGGTGATTGGAGGAGTACTGTTGTAGTGCCTGAGTGATTGAAGGACGGCAAAGGTAGTGCCTGGGTGATTTTATAAGTGCATAGCTACTGGCTGAGTGATTACATAATTACAGGGATAGTGCTTGCGTGATTGGAGGAGTGCAAGGGTAGTGCCTGAGTGATTATATAAGTGCATGGGTAGGGGCTGGATGATTGAAGGAGTGCAAATGTAATGCCTGGGTGATTGCATGAGTGCAGGGGTAGTGCCTGGGTGAATGTATGAGAACAGGGATCGTGCCTGGGTGATTGGAGGAGTACTAGGGTAGTGCCTGCATGATTGCATAAGTGCAAAGGTAGTACCTGAGTGATTTTATAAGTGCATGGGTACTGGCTGAGTGATTGGAGGAGTGCATAGATACTGACAGGCTGATTGGAGGAGTGCAACGGTAGTGTCTGGGTGATTGAACCAGTGCATAGCAAATGCATTGGTGATTGCATGAGTACAGGGGTAATGTCTGGGGGATTAGAGGAGTACATAGGTAATGTCTGGGTGATTGGATGAGTGCAGGGGTAATATCTGGGGGATTACATGAGTACATAGGAAGTGCCTGGGTGATTTGATAAGTGCATGGGTACTGCCCGGGTGATTGAAGGAGTACTGTTATAGTGCCTGAGTGATTGAAGGAGTGCAAAGGTAGTGCCTGGGTGATTTTATAAGTGCATGGCTACTGGCTGAGTGATTTCATAATTACAGGGACAGCGCTTGTGTGATTGAAGGAGTGCAAGGGTAGTGCCTGAGTGATTATATAAGTGCATGGGTAGTAGCTGGGTAATTGAAGGAGTACAAGGGTTATGCCTGGGTGATTGCATGAGTGCAGGGGTAGTGCCTTGATGATGGCATAAGTGCATAGGTAGTGCCTGGGTGATTTTATAAGTGCATGGGCACTGGTTGAGTGGTTACATAATTACAGGGATAGTGCCTGCGTCATTAGAAGAGTTCAAGGGTAGTGCCTGAGTGATTATATAAGTGCATGGGTAGTGGCTGGGTGATTGAAAGACTGCAGGGGTAGTGGCTGGGTGATTGAAGGAATGCAAGTGTAGTGCCTGGGTGATTGCATGACAACAAGGGTAGTGCCTGGGTGATTGGAGGAGTGCAAGGGTAGTGCCTGAGTGATTATATAAGTGCATGGGTAGTGGCTGGGTGATTGAAGGAGTGCACAAATGTGCCTGGGTGATTGCATGAGTGCAGGGTAGTGCCTGGGTGATTGTATGAGAACAAGGATAGTGCCTGGGTGATTGGAGGAGTACTAGGGTAGTGCCTGCGTGATTGCATAAATACATAGGTAGTGCCTGGGTGATTTTATAAGTGCATGGGTACTGGCTGAGTGATTGGAAGAGTGCATAGATACTGACAGGGTGATTGGAGGAGTGCAACGGTAGTGTCTGGGTGATTGAACCAGAGTATAACTAATGCATTGGTGATTTCTTGAGTACAGGGGTAATGTCTGGGGGATTAGAGGAGCACATAGGTAATGCCTGGGCGATTGGATGAGTGCAGGGTTAATATCGGGGGGATTACAGGAGTACATGGGAAGTGCCTGGTTGAATTTATAAGTGCATGGGTACTGCCTGGGTGATTGGAGGAGTACTGTTGTAGTGCCTGAGTGATTGAAGAACTGCAAAGGTAGTGCCTGGGTGATTTTATAAGTGCGTAGCTACTGGCTGAGTGATTACATAATTACAGGGATAGTGCTTGCGTGATTGGAGGAGTCCAAGGGTAGTGCCTGAGTGATTAAATATGTGCAGGTGTAGTGGCTGGGTGATTGAAGGAGTGCAGGGGTAGTGCCTGGGTGTTTGTATGAGAACAAGGGTAGTGCCTGGGTGAATGCATGAGTACAGGGGCAGTGCCTGGGTTATTGTATGAGAACAAGGGTAGTGCCTGGGTAATTGGAGGAGTACTAGGGTACTGCCTACATGATTGCATAAGTGCATAGGTAGTGCCTGAGTGATTTTATAAGTGCATGGGTACTGGCTAAGTGATTGACAGAGTGCATAGATACTGACAGGGTGATTGGAGGAGTGCAAGGGTAGTGCCTCAGTGATTGAATCAGTGTATAACTAATGCATTGGTGATTGCATGAGTGCAGAGGTAATGTCTGGGGGATTACAGAAGTACATAGGAAGAGCAGGGGTGATTTTATAAGTGCATCGGTACTGCCTGGATGATTGGAGTAGTACTGTGGTAGTGCCTGAGTGATTGGAAGAGTGGAAAGGTAGTACCTGGGTGATTTTATAAGTGCATGGGCACTGGCTCAGTGGTTACATAATTACAGGGATAGTGCCTACATGATTGGAAGAGTGCAAGGGTAGTGCCTGAGTGATTATATAGGTGCATGGGTAGTGGCTGGGTGATTGAAGGACTGCAGGGATAGTGGCTGGGTGATTGAAAGAGTGCAGGGGTATTGCTTGAGTGATTGCATGAAAACAAAGGTAGTGCCTGGGTGATTGGAGGAGTACTAGGGTAGTGCATGGGTATTGGCTGAGTGATTGGAGGAGTGCATAGATACTGACAGGCTGATTGGAGGAGTGCAACGCTAGTCCCTTAGTGATTGAACCAGTGTATAGCTAATGCATTGGTGATTGCATGAGTACAGGGGTAATGGCTGGGGGATTAGATGAGTACATAGGGAATGCCTGGGTGATAGGATGAGTACAGGGATAATATCTGGGGGATTACATGAGTACATAGGAAGTGCCTGGGTGATTTTATAAGTGCATGGGTACTGCCTGGCTGATTGGAGGAGTACTGTTGTAGTGCCTGAGTGATTGAAGGAGTGCAAAGGTAGTGCCTGGGTGATTTTATAAGTGCATGGCTACTGGCTGAGTGATTACATAATTACAGGGATAGTGCTTGTGTGATTGGAGTAGTGCAAGGGTATGCCTGAGTGATTATATAAGTGCATGGGTAGTAGCTGGGTGATTGAAGGAGTACAAGGGTAGTGCCTGAGTGATTGCATGAGTGCAGGGGTAGTGCCTGGGTGATTGTATGAGAACTAGAGTAGTGCCTGGGTGATTGTAGGAGCACTAGTGTAGTGCCTTGGTGATTACATAAGTGCATAGGTAGTGCCTGGGTGATTTTATAAGTTCATGTGCACTGGCTGAGTGGTTACATATTTACAGGGATAGTGTCTGCATGATTGGAAGAGTGCAAGGGTAGTGCCTGACTGATTATATAAGTGCATAGGTAGTGGCTGGGTGATTGAAAGACTGCAGGAGTAGTGGCTGGGTGATTGAAGGAATGCAGGGGTAGTGCCTGGGTGATTGCATGTGAACAAGGGTAGTGCCTGAGTGACTGGAGGAGTAGTATGGTTGTGCCTGCATGATTGCATAAGTGCATAGGTAGTGCATGAGTGATTTTATAAGTGCATGGGTACTGGCTGAGTGATTGGAGGAGTGCATAGATACTGACAGGGTGATTGGAGGAGTGCAATGTTAGTGTCTGGGTGATTGACGCAGTGAATAGCTAATGCATTGGTGATTGCATTGTCTGGGGGATTAGAGAAGTACATAGGTAATGCCTGGGTGATTGGATGAGTGCAGGCATAATATCTAGGGGATTACAGGAGTACATAGGAAGAGCCTGGGTGATTTTATAAGTGCATGGGTACTGCCTGGGTGATTGGAGGAGTACTGTTCTAGTGCCTGAGTGATTGAAGGAGTGCAAAGGTAGTGCCTGGATGATTTCATAAGTGCATGGCTACTGGCTGAGTGATTAGATAATTACAGGGATAGTGCTTGTGTGATTGGAGGAGTGCAAGGGTAGCACCTGAGTGATTATATAAGTGCATGTGTAGTAGCTGGGTGATTGAAGGAGTGCAAGGGTAGTGCCTGGGTGATTGCATGAGTGCAGGAGTAGTGCCTGGGTGATTGTATGAGAACAAGGGTAGTGTCTGTTGATTGCAGCAGTGCATAGGTAGTGCCTGGATGATTGGAAGACTACATGGATAGTGCTTGGGTGATTTTATAACTGTATGGGTGTTAGGCCTAGCCAAATATAAACCAGCAGTCTATTACATTACTCAACTGTAAGTCACCCCATATTGTTAAAAGCATGCATGCATATGTCTCTACCTTTTCAAATCATCATCATCATATCTAAAAGAAATATACAAATAGATGTATACCTGTATTTTATTTGTCTAGTATCTTTACATGCATAGCAGACATGAGAATACATGTGCAAGTACAGACATACAGCAATCACAAGACCATGCAGACTTTAAACTTAAAACTTAACAGACTGCACTTTACATTTCAAAGAGAGACCTACATTTCTGCGCTGTACTTCAAGTATACATTTCCGCAGACTCATAGAAAGTAGCCTAATCACTAATCCCTCTCCCAACATATCTTAAAACTCACTTCTGTGCTGCAGCTTCACCATTCTACACATACTCAGAATGTTGTGCCTAGCCAAATATAAAACAGCAACCTATCAGATATCTCTGCCATAAGTCTCACCATATTCCTAAAACCATGCATGCTTGTATCTGTACCTATTGCCAAAACCATAACAATACATGTGTAAGTAGAGACAAACCTCACTCACAAGACCATAAAGGTTTTACAACTTGACAGACTACACTTAAAATTTCAAACACACACCTAAAATTATGCGGAATATTTCAAGTGAAGTTTTACACAGACTCTAATAAAGAACCATTATCATGAATTCCTCACCCAACATATCTTAAACATCATTTATCTACTACTGCTGCTTCACTATTCTACTACTAATCGGCAAGCAACCCTTCACATATCTCTGTGGAAAGTCTCCTCATATTTCTAAAAGCATGCATACCTGTGTCTGTACCTTTTCCTAGTGCTATCATATATAAAAGAAACATACAAATAGATGTATACCTGTATTTTATAAATCTAACATCTTCAGACGTATAACACATACCATAATACATTTGCAAGTACCCACATACCTCACTCACAACACCATCCACATCTTAAAACTAGACAGACTGCACTTTAAATTTCAAACAGACACTGAAAATTATGCGGTATATTTCAACAATAGCTTTTCACAGACTCACAAAAATTAGTCTAATAACTAATCTCTCCACAAACATGTGTTAAACCTCACTTTTGTGCTGCAGCTTTGCCATTCTACAACTACTTAGAGTGTTACACCTAGCCAAAAATAAAGCAGAAACCCTTCACATGTCTCAACTGTAAGTCTCACCATATTCCTGAAAGCATGCATGCATATGTCTGTACCTTTTGATAACAGCATCATATATAAAAGAAACATACAAATAGATACATACATGTGTTTTATACATCTACCATCTTTAGATACATAACACACATCACTATATATCTCCTAGTAAACATTTTCTTCAATCACACCACTATCCACACCTCCAAACTTCACAGAACACACTTTCCATTTCAAACAAACACCAAAAATTATGTGGCACATTTCAAATGTACCTCTCTACAGACTTATAAAAAAAGTAGCCTAATCACTAATAGCTTATGTAAACATATTTTAACCCCTTAACTGCTGGGCCTTTTCCCCCCTAGTGCTGAGTCCTTTTTTGGCTATTTGGGGTAGTTCGCGCTTAGGCCTCTGTAACTTTTTGACCACATAAGGTATCCGTGCCAAATTTGCGTCCTTCTTTTCCAACATCATGGGGATTTTAAAGGTACCCAGGGTTTGTTGATTCCCTTGGAGGGGACCCAGAAATTAGCCAAAATACAGCTATATTTTGTTTTTTGGGGGGATAAATGGGAAAAAAGGGCTACAGATGAAAGCGTCTGGTTTTTTCCCTGCAAATCGTATCAACAAAAGGGTTGTGGTGCTGAACTTACCATCTTCCCAGCTTTCAGGGACAAGCAGACTTTTGTCAGAAAACCAAAATTTGTTACACAGTTTTTGCATTTTTCTGGGACACAGCCTATTTTTGCTATTTTTTGAGCTTTCAACCTCCTTCCAGTTAATGGTAAAAATGGGTATGAATGCAATGATGGATCCTGGAAAGCTATACATTTCTGAAAAGTAGAAAAAAAATTAAATTCATCAAGCGGTCATTTGTGTAGATCCTTCAAGGTTTTTGTATAGAAAATAACAGTTGAAAAAAGAAAAAATTGAAAATGAGTTAAAAAAAACAGCCATTTGTGCCAACGTTTTCAGCTGTAACTTCTTCTAAGTATGACAGATGTTTGAAAGCAATATACCGTTACATCCGCTGGACCCCTCTGGTTGTGGGGATATATAGGACTTGTAGGTTCACCAACAACCCGAGGAACACAGAGCCAATAACTGAGCAGCATGTTGCAATGGTTATTTATTGTGTACCGGGTATATAGCAATTCATTTGGGAAAATATAATCATGGAAAAATCGGTATGAAAGTCACCTGTGTATTTCTGAAATGGGAACAAAATATAGAGTTTAGAAACAGTAGCTATTTGCACATCTCCAAAATTGTAGGTACCCATACCAGCATGTGAATTATAGGTCAATTTTCAAAGTGACTTCTTTTTTACACATTGTCTTACATTTGGAAGGCAGAAATGCATTGAAAGTCAATAGATAATAACAGATGGTCTACAATTTTGTGTTTTCCTCAGTCTCCCGATAAAAATGGTACCTCACTTGTGTGGGTAGGTGTAGTGCCCGCGACAGGAAACGGCCCAAAACACAATGTGGACACACCACATTTTCACAGTGAAAAAGGACCCTTTTTTTGCAAAGTGCCTAGCTGTAGATTTTGAACTCTAGCTCTGCTGGCACCTAGGGAAACCTAGCAATCCTATACATTTTTGAAAACTAGACAGCCAGGGGAATCCGGGATGGGGTGACTTGTCTGGCTCTCACCAGGTTCTGTTACCCAGAATCCCTTGCAAACAAAAAAATTTGTCAACAAAAACACATTTTCCTCAAATTTCTGTGGTGGAAAGTTCTGGAATCTGCGTGGATCCACAAAATTGCACCCACCCGGCATTCCCCAAAGTCTTCCAAGAAAAATGGTACCTCACTTGTGTGGGTAGGCCTACCGCCCGCGACAGGAAACGGCCAAAAACGCAACGTGGACACACCACATTTCCACAGTGAAAACGGACCCTTTTTTTGCAAAGTGCCTAGCTGTAGATTTTGAAACCTAGCTCTGCCGGCACCTAGGGAAACCTAGCAAACCTATACATTTTTGAAAACTAGACACCCAGGGAAATCCAGGATGGGGTGACTTGTCTGGCTCTCTCCCGGTTCTGTTACCCAGAATCCTTTGCGAACCTCAAACTTTGTCATAAAAAACACATTTTCCTCACATTTCTGTGGTGGAAAGTTCTGGAATCTGCGTGGATCCACAAAATTCCACCCAACCCGCATTCCCCAAAGTCTTCCGAGAAAAATGGTACCTCACTTGTGTGAGTAAGCCTAGTGCCCGCGACAGGCAACGGCCCGAAACTCTACGTGGACACATCACATTTTCACAGTGAAAACGGACCCTTTTTTTACAAAATGCCTAGCTGTAGATTTTGAACCCTAGCTCTGTCGGCACCTAGGGAAACCTAGCAAACCTATACATTTTTTATAACTAGACTCCTAGGGGAATCCAGGATGGGGTGACTTGTCTGACTCTTTTTTTTTTTTTTTTTTTTAAGAAAGTAGAAATGTATTGACTGTACAATTAATTAAAATCATTACAGTAAAACAGTTGGCGTAAAAGAGACTAAAATGCTTAAAATGTTAAAATCTTCAGTTTTTAGTGCGCTAATGTGCCCCTCTCCGCTCTTGCAAAATATGTGGCTGCCGGGGTTAAAGTAGAAATAGGGTGTCCTCTCACAGGTTTATGAGCCCCAAGTGACCTTGAAAATGGACTATTTAAACAGTCTGTGGACCGTTCATCATGACGCTTCGTTGGGACCATACAATAGCACTGTGTTAGTTGTGCGGGTGGGGCGAGGGAGTGCCCTCAGTGTTGTTGGGAACCATATTGCAGTCTTCCACTGGGCTTCCAGTGCTCGTTGCCTTGATCTGATTGTTGCCGTTCGCGGCCTTTAGTGCTAACCTAATCTGATGCGTGAGTTTCCCCAGTCTTGCAAGTATCATTGTGTTTGTTGTTGAGAAGCACAAGGCTGATGCTTCGCTGCAGGTCTTTATCCCTTTACTGATGCAGATTGGGCGCAAGAGCCGCCGGCGTTCGATGAAAAGGTTGGGGCAACAACATAGGAGGTGCAGCCAGGATTCCCTCGTATAGGGGCACAGTCTGCAGTTGATGGTTTCCCCCCTGCGGGCCCATGTCGGGTTAAAGTCAGCGATACCAAGTGTGCTTAATCTCATGAAGAGGATTTTACTTCGGGCTTGTGGTGTCAGAGCCTCGGTTAGGTAGGGCTGTGCTTTCCCTACCATGTAAGATTTGTTCAGCGGGTCCAAGTTGGAACTTACGCGAAGGGTTTTGGAGTCTAGCTCAAAGGAAATTTCCCGCACTTGTCTATTTATGGCCTTTTTCCACGCGTTCAGTGGGATTTCCAGCATCGGTATGCTTGCTTCCTCAATCTTTAACGTGTTGACCACTTTGCCAAGGCCGTAGTGCCAGGCCGAGCTTGGCCCCTCAAAAATAGATCTTAATTGATGTTTTAGAGAATTGACCGGGGCCCTTGAGATCCTTAGGTATAGCATTATGAGCTCCCCCTGGCACTTCAAATCTGGTCTTGCCAGGCCCAACTCCAATCTTAATCTGGATTTCCTCGCGGCCCTCGGGATATAAAGCACTGATTTGTATGCCTTTGCTTGGGCTATGGTAAGGAGGGCATCCTGTAGCCCAGGGAAGGCCAGGTGGCCATAGCTGATGGCAGGGAGCAATTTTGCCTTTAAGACAGTCAGTATTGGGCCTGCAGAAGGACTTAGCAGGTTTTGGCTCAGTTGTTTTAGTAGGTGTGTGATCTTATTGGCCTTGATGGACTGCTGTTTCAAATGGACATTCGCCTTGGCCCGTTCCGTGAGCCACACCCCCAGATAGTTATACGAGGCCACAGTGTTAATTTGTTTATTTCCCATTAACCAGTGAGCTGTCTTTTTCCGGTGGAAATTTCCCAAAATGACGACCTTGGTCTTCCCCTGGTTAATTGTCATATTGTTGTCGTGGTTAAAACTATTCAGTGCATTTATGGCTCTTTGTAGGCCCACCTTCGTGTGGTCCATTATAACTGTGTCATCCGCGTATTGTAGCATTGGGAGCCTCACGCTTCCTAGTTTTGGTGCTACTAGACTGGCTCCTTTCAATGCGTCACCCAGATCTGCAGTGTACAGGTTGAATAAGAGGGGAGCCAGCACGCACCCTTGTTTCAAGCCGTTGTTCGTTAGAATTTTGGGGGACACTGTACCGGCGCTCGTTTTGACCCTCACCCAAGTGTTTTCATATAGCGATGTAATTGCCCTCAGGAGGTTTGATGGAATGCCCCAATTTTCTAGTTTCCACCACAGTCTTCTGCGTACAACTTTATCGAAGGCAGTGTGTAATCAATGAAGCAACAGAAGAGTGGAGGGTTGTTCTTCTTTGTTGCCTTGAGGGATAAGTGCGCTAACGCCAGGACATTGTCCATGGATGGTTGAAGACTGTGGCCTGAAGCCGGTCTGGTAGAATGGGATGATGCTCTTTTCCTCAGCCCAGGTTTCCAGATCTCTCAATAGCAGGCGTGCATATGCTTTGGCTTCAAGATCTAACAGGGCTATGAGCCTGTAGTTTGATGGTTTTAAACGATCCCCTTTTTTGTAGATTGGGACTAGAATGGAGCCCCTCCAGGAATCCGGGGTGTGACCTGTCAAGAAGGCATGATTATAAAGCGGGGTTAGTATTGTTGCCCAAAGTTCGGGGTCCTTTTTGAAGACCGGGGCTGGTATCCCATTGGGCCCGAGGGGCCCCGTCATTCCTCATGTTCTTGAGGGTCCTAATGACTATTTGGGGATTAATTTGGGCTAATGGCAAGGGGGACGTCTCGTCCTCGGCGCTCTCTCCCATGGGGTGGGAGCCGTGGCTAGTCACCGATTCTCCTAACTTCACCATTGTGCTCTGTTTTTGGGACGCGGGGTGGCTGGATTCTTCTGAGCTGCCTGCGTTTGAGGGGGAGATTTAATATAGGAGCTTTACGTGAGTCAGCCAATCTTGTCTGACTCTCACCAGGTTCTGTTACCCAGAATCCCTTGCAAACCTCAAAATTTGTATAAAAAACAGATTTTCCTCACATTTCTGTGGTGGAAAGTTCTGGACTCTGCGTGGATCCACAAATTTCCACCCACCCCGCATTCCCCTAAGGCTTCAGAGAAAAATGGTACCTCACTTGTGTGGGTAAGTGTAGTGCCCGCGACACGAAACGGCCCAAAACGCAACGTGGACACACCACATTTTCACAGTGAAAACGGACCCTTTTTTTGCAAAGTGCCTAGCTGTAGATTTTGAACCCTAGCTCTGCCGGCACCTAGGGAAACCTAGCAAACCTATATATTTTTGACAACTAGACACCAGGGGAATCCAGGATGGGGTGACTTGTCTGGCCCTCTACAGGTTCTGTTAAGCAGAATCCCTTGCAAACCTCAAACTTTGTCAAAAAAACACATTTTTCTCACATTTCTGTGGTGGAAAGTTCTGGAATCTGCGTGGATCCACAAAATTCCACCTACCCTGCATTCCCCAAAGTCTTCTGAGAAAAATGGTATGTCACTTGTGTGGGTAGGCCTAGCACCCGCGACAGGAAACGACCACAAACTCAACGTGGACACACCACATTTCCACAGTGAAAACGGACTCTTTTTTGCAAAGTGCCTAGCTGTAGATTTTGAACCCTAGCTCTGCCGGCACCTAGGGTAACCTAGCAAACCTATACATTTTTGAAAACTAGACACCAAGGGTAATACACTATGGGGTGACTTGTCTGGCTCTCACCAGGTTCTGTTACCCAGAATCCCTTGCAAACCTCAAAATCTGTTTTAAAAAAACACATTTTCCGCACATTTCTGTGGTGGAAAGTTCTGGAATCTGTGTGGATCCACAAAATTCCACGCACCCCACATTCCCCAAAGTATTCCTAGATGAATGGTACCTCACTTGTGTGGGTAGGCCTAGTGCCAGCGACAGGAAACGGCCCAAAATGCAACGTGGGCACACCACATTTTCACAGTGAAAACGGACCCTTTTTTTGCAAAATGCCTAGCTCTAGATTTTGAACCCTAGCTCTGCCGGAACCTAGGGAAACCTAGAAAACCTATATATTTTTGACAACTAGACACCCAGGGGAATCCAGGATGGGGTGACTTGTCTGGCTTTCTACAGGTTCTGTTATGCAGAATCCCTTGCAAAACTCAAACTTTGTCAAAAAAACACATTTTCCTCACATTTCTGTGGTGGAAAGTTCTGGAATCTGCGTCGATCCACAAAATTCCACCCACCCCGCATTCCCCAAAGTCTTCCGAGAAAATTGGTACGTCACTTGTGTGGGTATGCCTAGCACCCGCGACAGGAAACGGCCAAAAATTCAATGTAGACACACCACATTTCCACAGTGAAAACGGACCCTTTCTTTGCAAAGTGCCTAGCTGTAGATTTTGAACCCTAGCTCTGCCGGCACTTAGGGAAACCTAGCAAACCTATACATTTTTGAAAACTAGACACCCAGGGGAATCCAGGATGGGGTGACTTGTCTGGCTCTCACCAAGTTCTGTTACCCAGAATCCTTTGCAAACCTCAATATTTGTGAAATAAACCACATTTTCCGCACATTTATGTGGTGGAAAGTTCTGGAATATGCGTGGATCCCCAAAATTCCACCCACCCCGCATTCCCCAAAGTCTTCAGCGAAAAATTGTACCTCACTTGTGTGGGTATGCCTAGCTCCCGGGACAGGAAACGGCCAAAAACGCAACGTGGACACACCACATTTCCACAGTGAAAACAGACCCTTTTTTTGCAAAGTGCCTAGCTGTAGATTTTGAACCCTAGCTCTGCCAGCACCTAGAGAAACCTAGCAAACCTATACATTTTTGAAAACTAGACACCCAGGGTAATCCAGGATGGGGTGACTTGTCTGGCTCTCTCCAGGTTCTGTTACCGAGAATCCCTTGCAAACCTCAAAGTTTGTCATAAAAAAACACATTTTCCTCACATTTCTGTGGTGGAAAATTCTGGAATCTGTGTGGATCCACAAAGTTCCACCCACCCCGCATTCCCCAAATTCTTCCAAGAAAAATGGTACCTCACTTGTGTGGGTAGGCCTAGTGCCCGCAACAGGAAACGGCCCAAAACGCAACGTGGACACACCACATTTCCACAGTGAAAACGGACCCTTTTTTTGCAGAGTGCCTAGCTGTAAATTTTGAACCCTAGCTCTGCCGGCACCTAGGGAAACCTAGCAGACCTATACAATTTTTAAAACTAGACACCCAGGGGAATCAATGATGAGGTGACTTGTCTGGCTCTCACCAGGTTCTGTTACCCAGAATCCCTTGCAAACCTCAAACTTTATAAAAAAAAAAACACATTTTCCTCACATTTCTGTGGTGGAAAGTTCTGGAATCTGCGTGGATCCTCAAAATTCCACCCACCCCGCATTCCCCAAAGTCTTCCGAGAAAAATGGTACCTTACTTGTGTGAATAGCCCTAGTGCCCGCAAGGAAAGGGCCCAAAACTCAACGTGGACACATCACATTTTCAGAGTGAAAACTGACCCTTTTTTTAAAAAGTGCCTAGCTGTAGATTTTGAACGCTAGCTCTGCCGGCATCTAGGGAAACCTAGCAAACATCTACATTTTTTAAAACTAGACACCCAGGGGAATCCAGGATGGGGTGACTTGTCTGGCTCTCACCAGGTTCTGTTATCCAGAATCCCTTGCAAACCTCAAAATTTGGAAAAAAATCAGATTTTCCTCACATTTCTGTGGTGGAAAGTTCTGGAATCTGCGTGGATCCACAAAATTCCACCCACCCCGCATTCCACAAAGTCTTCCGAGAAAAATGATACCTCACTTGTGTGGGTAGGTGTAGTGCCCGTGACAGGAAACGGCCCAAAACGCAACGTGGACACACCACATTTTCACAGTGAAAACGGACCCTTTTTTTGCAAAGTGCCTAGCTGTAGATTTTGAACTCTAGCTCTGCCGGCACCTAGGGAAACCTAGCAAACCTATATATTTTTGACAACTAGACACCCAGGGGAATCCAGGATGGGGTGACTTGTCTGGCTCTCTACAGGTTCTGTTATGCAGAATCCCTTGCAAAACTCAAACTTTGTCAAAAAAACACATTTTCCTCACATTTCTGTGGTGGAAAGTTCTGGAATCTGCGTCGATCCACAAAATTCCACCCACCCCGCATTCCCCAAAGTCTTCCGAGAAAAATGGTAACTCACTTGTGTGGGTATGCCTAGCACCCGTGACAGGAAACGGCCAAAAATTCAACGTGGACACACCACATTTCCACAGTGAAAACGTACCCTTTCTTTGCAAAGTGCCTAGCTGTAGATTTTGAACCCTAGCTCTGCCGGCACCTAGGGAAACCTAGCAAACCTATACATTTTTGAAAACTAGACACCCAGGGGAATCCAGGATGGGGTGACCTGTCTGGCTCTCACCAAGTTCTGTTACCCAGAATCCTTTGCAAACCTCAATATTTGTGAAATAAACCAAATTTTCTGCACATTTCTGTGGTGGAAAGTTCTGGAATCTGCGTGGATCCACAAAATTCCACCCACCCCGCATTCCCCAAAGTCTTCAGTGAAAAATTGTACCTCACTTGTGTGGGTATGCTTAGCTCCCGGGACAGGAAACGGCCAAAAACGCTACGTGGACACACCACATTTCCACAGTGAAAATGGACCCTTTTTTTGCAAAGTGCCTAGCTGTAGATTTTGAACCCTAGCTCTGCCAGCACCTAGAGAAACCTAGCAAACCTATACACTTTTGAAAACTAGACACCCAGGGTAATCCAGGATGGGGTGACTTGTCTGGCTCTCTCCAGGTTCTGTTACCGAGAATCCCTCGCGAACCTCAAAGTTTGTCATAAAAAACACATTTTCCTCACATTTCTGTGGTGGAAAGTTCTGGAATCTGTGTGGATCCACAAAGTTCCACCCATCCCGCATTCCCCAAATTCTTCCGAGAAAAATGGTACCTCACTTGTGTGGGTAGGCCTAGTGCCCGCGACAGGAAACGGCCCAAAACCTAACATGGACACACCACATTTCCACAGTAAAAACGGACCCTTTTTTTGCAAAGTGCCTAGCTGTAAATTTTGAACCCTAGCTCTGCCGGCACCTAGGGAAACCTAGAAAACCTATACAATTTTTAAAACTAGACACCCAGGGGAATCAAGGATGAGGTGACTTGTCTGGCTCTCACCAGGTTCTGTTACTCAGAATCCCTTGCAAACCTCAAACTTTGTCAAAAAAAACACATTTTCCTCACATTTCTGTGGTGGAAAGTTCTGGAATCTGCGTAATTCCACAAAATTCCACCCACCCCGCATTCCCCAAAGGCTTCCGAGAAAAATGGTACCTTACTTGTGTGAATAGGCCTAGTGCCCGCAAGGAAAGGGCCCAAAACTCAACGTGGACACACCACATTTTCACAGTGAAAACTGACCCTTTTTTTACAAAGTGCCTAGCTGTAGATTTTCAACGCTAGCTCTGCCGGCATCTAGGGAAACCTAGCAAACATCTACATTTTTGAAAACTAGACACCCAGGGGAATCCAGGATGGGGTGACTTGTCTGGCTCTCACCAGGTTCTGTTATCCAGAATCCCTTGCAAACCTCAAAATTTGAAAAAAAATCTGATTTTCCTCACATTTCTGTGGTGGAAAGTTCTGGAATCTGCGTGGATCCACAAAATTCCACCCACCCCGCATTCCACAAAGTCTTCCGAGAAAAATGATACCTCACTTGTGTGGGTAGGTGTAGTGCCCGCGACAGGAAACGGCCCAAAACGCAACGTGGACATACCACATTTTCATAGTGAAAACGGACCCTTTTTTTGCAAAGTGCCTAGCTGTAGATTTTGAACCCTAGCTCTGCCGGCACCTCGGGAAACCTAGCACTCCTATACATTTTTGAAAACTATACACCCAGGGGAATCCCAGATGGGGTGACTTATCTGGCTCTCACCAGGTTCTGTTACCCAGAATCCCTTGCGAACCTCAAACTTTGTAAAAAAAACCACATTTTCCTAACATTTCTGTGGTGGAAAGTTCAGGAATCTGCGTGGATCCACAAAATTCCACCCACCCCGCATTCCCCAAAGTCTTCCGAGAAAAATGGTACCTCACTTGTGTGGGTAGGCTTAGCGCCCACGACAGGAAACGGCCCAAAACGCAACGTGGACACACCACATTTTCACAGTGAAAACGGACCCTTTTTTTGCAAAATGCCTAGCTGTAGATTTTGAACGCTAGCTCTGCCGGCACCTAGGGAAACCTAGCAAACCTATATATTTTTGACAACTAGACACCCAGGGGAATCCAGGATGGGGTGACTTGTCTGGCTCACACCAGGTTCTGTTACGCAGAATCCCTTGCAAACCTCAAACTTTGTCAAAAAAACACATTTTCCTCACATTTCTGTGGTGGAAAGTCCTGGAATCTGCGTGGATCCACAAAATTACACCCACCCCGCATTCCCCAAAGTCTTCCGAGAACAATGGTACCTCACTTGTGTGGGTAGGCCTAGTGCCCGCGACAGGAAATTGCCTAAAATGCAACGTGGACACACCACATTTCTACAGTGAAAACGGACCCTTTTTTTGAAAAGTGCCTAGCTGTAGACCTTGAACCCTAGCTCTGCCAGAACCTGGGGAAACCTAGCAAACCTATACATTTTTTATAACTAGACACCTAGGGGAATCCAGGATGGGGTGACTTGTCTGACTCTCACCAGGTTCTGTTACCCAGAATCCCTTGCAAACCTCAAAATTTGTCCCAAAAAAATAAATTTCCTCACATTTCTGTGGTGGAAAGTTATGGAATCTGCTTGGATCCACAAAATTCCACCCACCCCGCATTCCCCAAAGTCTTCTGAGAAAAATGGTACTTCACTTGTGTGGGTAGGCCTAGGGCCCGTGACAGGAAATGGCCCAAAACGCAACGTGGACAGACCAGATTTCCACAGTGAAAACGGACCCTTTTTTTGCAAAGTGCCTAGCTGTAGATTTTGAACCCTAGCTCTGCCGGCACCTAGGGAAACCTAGCAAACCTATACATTTTTTATAACTAGACACCTAGGGGAATCCAGGATGGGGTGACTTGTCTGACTCTCACTAGGTTCTGTTACCCAGAATCCCTTGCAAACCTCACAATTTGTCCAAAAAAACACATTTTCCTCACATTTCTGTGGTGGAAAGTTATGGAATCTGCGTGGATCCACAAAAATCCACCCACCCCGCATTCCCCAAAGTCTTACGAGAAAAATGGCACTTCACTTGTGTGGGTACGCCTAGTGCCCGCTACAGGAAACGGCCCAAAACGCAACGTGGACACACCACATTTCCACATTGAAAACGGACCCTTTTTTTGCAAAGAGCCTAGCTGTAGATTTTGAACCCTAGCTCTGCCGACACCTAGGGAAACCTAGCAAACCTATACATTTTTGAAAACTAGACACCCAGAGGAGTCCAGGGAGGCATGGCTTGCGCCGACTCCCCAACGTTTTCCCACCCAGAATCACCTGCAAACCTCAAATTTAGCTGAAAAAATCACTTTTTGCACACATTTTTGTGTGGGAAAGTTGTGGGATCACCGGGCTGACACAAATTTCCTACCACCCAGCGTTCAACCAGGTCTCCCAATAAAAATGGTACCTCACTCGTGTGGGTGGCCCAAGTACCCTCGACAGGCAAGGACTCTGAACGTATTGAGCACGGGGCCAAAAATCCAGGTGACCCCCCCTTGCAAAACCTGCTAAATCCTTCCAGTTTGTGGATGCCAGTTGGGGGGTGCCCGAGTATGCCGAAAAGCCATTCCTCGAGCTGAGCAAGCATATCTACCTTTAAAACTAAGGCAAACATGCTGGAAATTTTCAAAAGCTTTCTAAAGATAACATCATAAACTATGAAGAACGGTTGAATGTGAAACACGGGTAGTCCGTGACAACGTAGCATATGTCCAATCCACCATTATGTGCAGTGACTCTAATGCACTTATCATACAGCAAACTGACCATCTACTAAGTTCTAACGGAGGATGAACATGGCAAGCAGCATTGACCCATAAGTACTATAGTAAATTCAGTGCGAGTGTGGCAGCAATGAATTTGAATCCATGGGTGAAGATGAAGTCATGACGTGTATCTATACTGCCTTTACTATCTGCCTTCTACCTTTGCATTATTCCTCGGAAACTCGCACCTACCGTAAGCTGTTCTAACCCGTTCGTGTGTCTGTCCTCATCAGAGTCCTGACTAATTCTGTCTAATTGTCAAGAGACCCTATACTAAAGCCTTCCATCTCTAGCTACTTGAAGCTTGAGAAAACATTTCTGTCACGTGCTATCAATGCTCTAACTGTGCTACATCCAACTACTTCCAGTTGTGGATGCAAGTTGGGGGGGTGTCCGAGTATCCCAGTAGGCCATATTTCGAACTGAGCGAGCATATCTACCTTTGAAAATAAGGCAAACATGCTGGAAATTTTCAAAAGCTTTCTAAAGAGAACATCATAAACTATGAAGAACGGTTGAATGTGAAACACGGGTACTCCTGACGTGACGTGGCGCATGTTCTGTCCACCAGTATGTGCAGCGTGGGGACTATAATGCACTTGTGAATTGGCGAACAGAACAACTACCACGTTCTGAAAGCATATAAAGGTGTTGAGAAGTCCATGATTTCTTGAAGTAGAGGAACAAATATTCTGCAGCTGCTTGCGTAGTGAAGGAGTGGCCCACAGACAGTAGGTATCCATTCACACCAATTGAAAAGTTTACCTATTGGCAGCTCCACCTCGGTCAATTTCCCAGTATCTTGCTTTAGTATGATACAACATAAAGCAAGTAGGAAAACAGAAGGCAGGCTTACTTGGGCACTGGGGACAGTAAACACGAGTCTCCTCCCTCTTTCCCTGCATTGAGCACACTTTACAACGACGACATGGTCGCTCCTTTTTGGGTGTTGCAGGAATTTTATCAGCAAAGTGTCGCTCCTGCAGCCTTGCCACATCCTCCAGAAAACATGAAGTGGAGGCTGCTGCTTCTGTAGCAGTGAGACTTTCAATCACAGACAACTGAAAGTCAAGGAAAGACATGAGTCTTCCTGTGGTGGTCTGACGATAAACAACATACGCATTGTATGTTGCCATCTGGATCAGGTGAATAAACAGTTTCTTATACCAAGTGCGAGTTTTACGACTGGCATTGTATGGCTGAAGAACCTGGTCGTTCTTGTCCACTCCGCCCATGTACTTGTTGTAATCAAGTATACAGGTGGGCTTGTGGACTTCGGCCATCTGACCCCAAACCGTGACAGGGGAAGTGCTCTCAGCATGAATTGTAGTGAGCACGTACACGTCACGCCTATCTGAGAACTTGACTGCGAGCAGTTCGTTGGAACGCAATGCAGTGCTCTGGGATTTCTGGAGCTTCTTGCAAACAAGCTCCTGCGGGAATCCTTTGCGGCGACAACAAATTGTACCGCAAGCCACGGTGCCAGCTTTGTAGAGCTCACTGAACAGCTCTACTCCTGTATAGAAGTTGTCCACATAAAGGTTATAACCTTTGTGAAAAAGTGGCTGGACAAGCTCCCATATGTGAAAAAACAACAAAAGAGTGAGTCCAGGATGTCAGGGCTATAAAAGGGGATCACTCATGTTCTTATAAAGGGTCCTCACTCACCAACCTGGTTGGTGACATGCTTCATCATAGGACCCCCACCGGAGAGGCCGAATACCTCTCCAGTGTGCTTCAACGCCTGATTACAGCGGAGCAGGATTTATGAGTGTTGAGTGCAAGTGATAGTGCAGTGAGTGATGTTAAAATAATCTTTACTACTCCTAAAAATTTTTTTAATAATAGGGTAGTAAGACTAAATTAAAAAATGTGTGATGGACATTATGACTGAATAAATTGATCAGCCATATCCAAAGTTAAAAACATTAGGTCGACATGTTTCAGCCTCTATATGCCAGTTGCTAAGCTTTCCTCAGGACCAGGGACCATGGCGGTATGCACTCTCTAAGGTGCACCCTAACCTATGGCCACGTAAAGAACCGGATTACTCACGGTTCGAAAAAATCATGCCTTCAGCACTTCTGAATGCGCAATTACCTCTGCAAGAAGGAAAGAACATTGAAAAACACATACACAAGACATAACAAATATGCATATTTTGCCTGGTGCATAGTCCAAAAATTCAAGCGATCTTCTATAATTGCAAATGCCCTTAAAATGTGACTGCTTAAATTGCTTCCGTCATATGCAATTAAGATCGACGGTGGCGAATGCGTCAGAAATAACTCTAGTTAAACCACCTATTCAGGTGTCTAGGTGCAATTACGCATTACCAGCAACAGATAGAATTCGTAAAATGTGCCGGTTCACTGTTTCAAATTATATGCGCAAAAATGCTTTACTTTCACAGGGTGCAGTATCCTATGACCGGTGTTTAAAATGACTAATTGCCAACTCAGAAATGTTTTAGGTAGTTACCTAAGAAAACATGGTGGAACTGCCTTGTGAAAAATGAAAGGCTATATGATCAAATATTCTCCAGTTATAGCAAACGGAGAATAAAAGTCAAGGAGATGTAAAGCTTACGTTTCAGTATGGAGTGGTATTACAGCATGGGTCCTGGCAGGGGCCGGTGACAAGGAGTCACTCGCTGGCGGGTGAGAAACAGAAAAAACGAGGGTCATAACGATTTGTACTAGAAAAAATACCTCGTGTTGACCAGGTCGTCCTGTGTCACTTACTGCTTCAAAGTCAGCCGCCCGCGTTGCCTAGGTCGTGCCCGTCTACAGGACCCGAAAACTGTGAATGATCCTCCATCACGAAGATATAGCCGGAAATGCCGCCGCTGTCCCTGGGGCGGCGTCAGCTAGCGAAATGACGCCAACAGCGCATGCGCGTGCGTCATTTACGGCAGAGGAGTGGACCGCTAACCCAGTCAAAGGCATACTGGCTACCCGATGATGATGTACGCATGCGTTCAAAAAGTAATGTCAGGGCTAGACGAATACAGTCTAATCTCACTCATTATATAGCACCAGGTGCCGAACAGAATGTTCTACGAGGCACCATGATAGAATGTCTGTATTCTATGGAAAATAATTAATTAGACCAAAGGGTCAGAGCAAGTCATGTCAATGGTAAAACAGCACAAAAAAGCCTGCTTCCATGGATGAGGGTAAAATTAGCTACCAAATCAGTTAACACTGGAGGATAAGGTAAGTAACTAAAGCCAGTGGAAATCATACTTTAGTAAAGAGAGCAGAGTCTCCTAATTCTAAAAAACACTAAGGTAACGGCTACATCACTAGTAAGATCTATCTTTCAGGAGGCCTAATATTATTCAGTGACAGCTGGCTACTTTAGATAGAAAACATAGGATGGTGACTGATGGCAACCGCTAAAGGTTTAAATGTTGGACAGTGCCTTAACGCACTTGGTAATTACCTTTTAATACTGAACCCCATGGAATATTATCATTCATTCCCTGCTTGTGAGTGGACAGACGGTATATCCAGCGTTGCTCTTTCTCAAAAAGGGAGCTCTGCGTATTTTTGCCTGGTTTCAGTTGTTCAATTACAGTCCAGTGTAAGTCGTTGGTGGTATGATTAGCCTGTATGAAATGTTCAGTCAGCTTTGTTGTAGTTCTTTTTACACCGGATATTACTCCGGTGTTCACTGATACGTAACTTAATTTTTCTAGTCGTCATACCCAAGTAACGCAGGCTACAAGGACATGTGATAAGATATATCACGTTACTTGAATTGCAGTTTGTATGGGCTTTTTGAATCCAGGTTCTGTTGGGTTCAAGGTCAAGTGTTTTGGAAGCAGTGGTCAAATGACAGACACTGCAATTCCCGCAAGGAAAGTGCCCAACTATATCGGGTAAGCCCCAAGCACTGCGGACTGATGGATTACTAGAAGGCAGAGACTTTTGAGGTCGAGTATGGACCAGGCAATCCTTAAGGCTCCTCGCCTTTTTAAAGGAGAAAAGGGGTTTATTCCATTTCCTGTTCCCAGTTTCAAGAATCTTCCAATGTTTATTGATGGCTTTCGTGACTGCATTTGAAGCTGTGCTATATGTCGTCACACATGTCAGCGGGATTTCCTCATTATTCTTGGTGTTATCTTCCAACAATATATCGCGGTGCTGATTCCTCGCTCGCTTGTAGCTTTTCTTGAGAATGTGTTCAGGGTAACCACGGTTCCGTAGTTTCCCTGATAATTCAGTAGCTTGGGAGCGATAGTCATTGGTACTGCTGCAGTTTCGCCTGATCCTAAGATACTGTCCGTACGGAAGATTTTCCCGCAGTGCTCTTGGGTGGAAACTGGTGAAGGCTAGGAGGTTGTTTTTGATGTCGGTTTGTAGTATGTTTTTGTGGCAAGCCTTCCTTCCGTTTTTGTGATGGTCACATCCAGGAACACCATCTCTTTCTTATCATGGGTATGGGTGAACCGTAGGTTAGCATCACAGGTATTGATCCAATTGAAAAAATCCAACAGGACTCCCTCTGGACCTTGCCAGATAACAAAGACATCATCTATATATCTTTTCCAGCATGTGATATAAGGTGCGAAAGGGTTGGCTGCGGCCAGGATGTGCTTTTGCTCGAAATCATAAACATACAGACCGGCCACACTTGGGGCAAAGGTACTACCCATCGAAGTTCCCATAGTTTGTAAAAAGAGCTCTCCCTCATACTCAAAGAAATTTCTTTTCAGTGCTAATGTTGCACATTCGATGATGAACTGGCGTGGGACATTATAATCCCATTGTGCCTCCGTTAAAGCCTTAGCTAGAACGGTAATAGTTGCATCTTGGGGAATGCTTGTATACAAGCTTTCTATGTCCATAGAGACCAAGATGGTAGAGTCTTCATCTATGGAAACGTTCTGCAAAAAAGAAAGGAGAGTTTTGGTGTCCTTCAGGTAAGTAGGGGTTTTTGTATCAATGGTTTCAGGTAAAAGTCACAAAATTTGGACAATGGTTCTAATAAAGAACCAATACCAGAAACAATCGGACGACCTGGTGGTGGGAAGGTGTTCTTATGGGTCTTCGGCAAGGTATAAAAGTAGGGGATAACACTCTCCCCTACTGTTAGAAAATCTGCTTCATGTTTAGTAATGTGGCCATTTATTTCAGCAAGGTCAACAAGGTTACTGATTTCTGACTTAAGAGACATTGTGGGGTCTGATGTTAAGTGAGTGTAATTCCCCCTATCAAGAAGGAGACGTCGACATTCTGTGTCATAGTCAGTTTTGTCAAGAATGACCAAACCACCCCTTTATCTGCAGGCTTAATCACAATGGCATCATTTTTTGCAGATTTTGGAGACTCTGATATTCATTGGCACTCATATTCTTGAAGGTATCTGGCTCTTCAAATTTCTCCAAATCATTAAAAACTGCCTGCTCAAATGTCAGTATTTCTACTGGAACCATATGCGGAGGTGGAATAAAAGTAGATTTCAATCTAAGGCCAGTTTCACCCGTAGTATAGGGTGTATCCGTGGGTTGTAATTTATCAAAAACGCCCTCAGTTTCAATTTTCTAAAGAAATCCGACAGCTCGCAGTGGAGGCGGAATTTATCTGGTCTCGCCGTGGGGACAAAACCAAGACCCTTCTCAAGTACTTTCATTTCAGTAGAGGTAAGGGTCACTTTGGATAGATTGGTCACCAGACTCTCTGGTTGCTCGGTCCCGCTGTCTGTTCCGTGGTCCTGCTGCGTGTATTGCTCCCTACCGGGTCTTCTTGCTGCCAATGGACTTGACTTGTCCCTCTTCTCCTTCCTCTTCCCCTCCTGCCCTTCTCTAAAAAAGGCGGTCTATATGTATTTTGGGGGAAGGGAGGCATCTGCATAAAGGCCGGGTTCCAGCCCATCATAGGATGTTGTGGTGGTTGAAAATGGTTAGGAAAATAGCCTCCCATAGGCGTTGGGAATTGTTGCCATGGTTGTTGGTGATATTGTTGCCTGACTCTACCCCTACCCCTTTGTCTGGATTTGGAGCTGTCTCCGCTTGAACCACTGGTCGTGGAGGTGTCATCTTCAGAGACGTCAGAATTATTCATGTTCTTATTAGGAGGGGTATATTCAGGATCAGCGTATGCATAGACTTTGTTAAAGGCAAAGCGCTTAAGATCTTTTGGAACTTTAGAACCTTGGTTTGGGTCAGGTTCTCCTTGTATTCGTTAATCTCCTTATTAAGTTCGTCAAGCTTCTTTTTGTAGCCAGTCAATGTGGTTCTAAAATGAGTCTCAGTAAGTTGTATCTCCACCAAGATTGCCTCTGATAGTCTTAATGCAGTTTTTATTATCAGTACCAACCAGTCGCGGGTACAGTGCCACGCGATCTGGGCCCATTCTTTCGGAAGACAGCGTCTTCCAGGAAGATTCTCGGTGCATTAGTGACCAGTAGGCCTCTTGGAGCCATGTTATTGCGCAAGTATTCTGTTAGAATAGTACCATGCAGAATAGTCCTAATGCGATTACGTTTCTGCTCTGTTAATTTCTCCCATTCGGTTGTTTGCGAGATGGTTTGTGCTATTGATGGATCCGCAAAGAGGGATGAGTCCGCCAAGATGGCATCCACTTCCGCATCACTGAAGGTTAAGCCTTGATTCTCCATTATGATATTATTAATCACAGGTCTAATCGTTATGAAAAGAAAAAAGTTCCACACATGAACGAGGGCAAAAACCAAAGAGAGAAGAAAATCTCTCGCAGCTGTGCGCTGCCAATTTATAACTAAACAAAGAGAGAGAGAGGGAACTTCTTTGTCTCCACTCTTATTCCCCAGGAATATATGAAAAAACAACAAAAGAGTGAGTCCAGGATGTCAGGGCTATAAAAGGGGATCACTCATGTTCTTATAAAGGGTCCTCACTCACCAACCTGGTTGGTGACATGCTTCATCATAGGACCCCCACCGGAGAGGCCGAATACCTCTCCAGTGTGCTTCAAAGCCTGATTACAGCGGAGCAGGATTTATGAGTGTTGAGTGCAAGTGATAGTGCAGTGAGTGATGTTAAAATAATCTTTACTACTCCTAAAAAAAAATTAATAATAGGGTAGTAAGACTAAATTAAAAAAGTGTGATGGACATTATGACTGAATAAATTGATCAGCCATATCCAAAGTTAAAAACATTAGGTCGACATGTTTCAGCCTCTATATGCCAGTTGCGAAGCTTTCCTCAGGACCAGGGACCATGGCGGTATGCACTCTCTAAGGTGCACCCTAACCTATGGCCACGTAAAGAACCGGATTACTCACGGTTCGAAAAATCATGCCTTCAGCACTTCTGAATGCGCAATTACCTCTGCAAGAAGGAAAGAACATTGAAAAACACATACACAAGACATAACAAATATGCATATTTTGCCTGGTGCATAGTCCAAAAATTCAAGCGATCTTCTATAATTGCAAATGCCCTTAAAATGTGACTGCTTAAATTGCTTCCGTCAGATGCAATTAAGATCGACGGTGGCGAATGCGTCAGAAATAACTCTAGTTAAACCACCTATTCAGGTGTCTAGGTGCAATTACGCATTACCAGCAACAGATAGAATTCGTAAAATGTGCCGGTTCACTGTTTCAAATTATATGCGCAAAAATGCTTTACTTTCACAGGGTGCAGTATCCTATGACCGGTGTTTAAAATGACTAATTGCCAACTCAGAAATGTTTTAGGTAGTTACCTAAGAAAACATGGTGGAACTGCCTTGTGAAAAATGAAAGGCTATATGATCAAATATTCTCCAGTTATAGCAAACGGAGAATAAAAGTCAAGGAGATGTAAAGCTTACGTTTCAGTATGGAGTGGTATTACAGCATGGGTCCTGGCAGGGGGCGGTGACAAGGAGTCACTCGCTGGCGGGTGAGAAACAGAAAAAACGAGGGTCATAACGATTTGTACTAGAAAAAATACCTCGTGTTGACAGCTTCAAATGCAGTCACGAAAGCCATCAATAAACATTGGAAGATTCTTGAAACTGGGAACAGGAAATGGAATAAACCCCTTTTCTCCTTTAAAAAGGCGAGGAGCCTTAAGGATTGCCTGGTCCATACTCGACCTCAAAAGTCTCTGCCTTCTAGTAATCCATCAGTCCGCAGTGCTTGGGGCTTACCCGATATAGTTGGGCACTTTCCTTGCGGGAATTGCAGTGTCTGTCATTTGACCACTGCTTCCAAAACACTTGACCTTGAACCCAACAGAACCTGGATTCAAAAAGCCCATACAAACTGCAATTCAAGTAACGTGATATATCTTATCACATGTCCTTGTAGCCTGCGTTACTTGGGTATGACGACTAGAAAAATTAAGTTACGTATCAGTGAACACCGGAGTAATATCCGGTGTAAAAAGAACACAACAAAGCTGACTGAACATTTCATACAGGCTAATCATACCACCAACGACTTACACTGGACTGTAATTGAACAACTGAAACCAGGCAAAAATACGCAGAGCTCCCTTTTGAGAAAGAGCAACGCTGGATATACCGTCTGTCCACTCACAAGCAGGGAATGAATGATAATATTCCATGGGGTTCAGTATTAAAAAGGTAATTACCAAGTGCGTTAAGGCACTGTCCAACATTTAAACCTTTAGCGGTTGCCATCAGTCACCATCCTATGTTTTCTATCTAAAGTAGCCAGCTGTCACTGAATAATATTAGGCCTCCTGAAAGATAGATCTTACTAGTGATGTAGCCGTTACCTTAGTGTTTTTTAGAATTAGGAGACTCTGCTCTCTTTACTAAAGTATGATTTCCACTGGCTTTAGTTACTTACCTTATCCTCCAGTGTTAACTGATTTGGTAGCTAATTTTACCCTCATCCATGGAAGCAGGCTTTTTTGTGCTGTTTTACCATTGACATGACTTGCTCTGACCCTTTGGTCTAATTAATTATTTTCCATAGGGTACAGACATTCTATCATGGTGCCTCGTAGAACATTCTGTTCGGCACCTGGTGCTATATAAAGAGTGAGATTAGACTGTATTCGTCTAGCCCTGACATTACTTTTTGAACGCATGCGTACATCATCATCGGGTAGCCAGTATGCCTTTCACTGGGTTAGCGGTCCACTCCTCTGCCGTAAATGACGCACGCGCATGCGCGTTGACGTCATTTCGCTAGCTGAGCGCCGCCCCAGGGACAGCGGCGGCATTTCCGGCTATATCTTCGTGATGGAGGATCATTCACAGTTTTCGGGTCCTGTAGACGGGCACGACCTAGGCAACGCGGGCGGCTGACTTTGAAGCAGTAAGTGACACAGGACGACCTGGTCAACACGAGGTATTTTTTCTAGTACAAATCGTTATGACCCTCGTTTTTTCTGTTTCTCACCCACCAGCGAGTGACTCCTTGTCACCGCCCCTGCCAGGACCCATGCTGTAATACCACTCCATACTGAAACGTAAGCTTTACATCTCCTTGACTTTTATTCTCCGTTTGCTATAACTGGAGAATATTTGATCATATAGCCTTTCATTTTTCACAAGGCAGTTCCACCATGTTTTCTTAGGTAACTACCTAAAACATTTCTGAGTTGGCAATTAGTCATTTTAAACACCGGTCATAGGATACTGCACCCTGTGAAAGTAAAGCATTTTTGCGCATATAATTTGAAACAGTGAACCGGCACATTTTACGAATTCTATCTGTTGCTGGTAATGCGTAATTGCACCTAGACACCTGAATAGGTGGTTTAACTAGAGTTATTTCTAACGCATTCGCCACCGTCGATCTTAATTGCATTTGACGGAAGCAATTTAAGCAGTCACATTTTAAGGGCATTTGCAATTATAGAAGATCGCTTGAATTTTTGGACTATGCACCAGGCAAAATATGCATATTTGTTATGTCTTGTGTATGTGTTTTTCAATGTTCTTTCCTTCTTGCAGAGGTAATTGCGCATTCAGAAGTGCTGAAGGCATGATTTTTTCGAACCGTGAGTAATCCGGTTCTTTACGTGGCCATAGGTTAGGGTGCACCTTAGAGAGTGCATACCGCCATGGTCCCTGGTCCTGAGGAAAGCTTCGCAACTGGCATATAGAGGCTGAAACATGTCGACCTAATGTTTTTAACTTTGGATATGGCTGATCAATTTATTCAGTCATAATGTCCATCACACATTTTTTAATTTAGTCTTACTACCCTATTATTAAATTTTTTTTTAGGAGTAGTAAAGATTATTTTAACATCACTCACTGCACTATCACTTGCACTCAACACTCATAAATCCTGCTCCGCTGTAATCAGGCGTTGAAGCACACTGGAGAGGTATTCGGTCCTCTCCGGTGGGGGTCCTATGATGAAGCATGTCACCAACCAGGTTGGTGAGTGAGGACCCTTTATAAGAACATGAGTGATCCCCTTTTATAGCCCTGACATCCTGGACTCACTCTTTTGTTGTTTTTTCATATATTCCTGGGGAATAAGAGTGGAGACAAAGAAGTTCCCTCTCTCTCTCTTGTTTAGTTATATATTGGCAGCGCACAGCTGCGAGAGATTTTTCTTCTCTCTTTGGTTTTTGCCCTCGTTCATGTGTGGAACTTTTTTCTTTTCATAACGATTAGACCTGTGATTAATAATATCATAATGGAGAATCAAGGCTTAACCTTCAGTGATGCGGAAGTGGATGCCATCTTGGCGGACTCATCCCTCTTTGCGGATCCATCAATAGCACAAACCATCTCGCAAACTACCGAATGGGAGAAATTAACAGAGCAGAAACGTAATCGCATTAGGACTATTCTGCATGGTACTATTCTAACAGAATACTTGCGCAATAACATGGCTCCAAGAGGCCTACTGGTCACTAATGCACCGAGAATCTTCCTGGAAGACGCTGTCTTCCGAAAAGAATGGGCCCAGATCGCGTGGCACTGTACCCGCGACTGGTTGGTACTGATAATAAAAACTGCATTAAGACTATCAGAGGCAATCTTGGTGGAGATACAACTTACTGAGACTCATTTTAGAACCACATTGACTGGCTACAAAAAGAAGCTTGACGAACTTAATAAGGAGATTAACGAATACAAGGAGAACCTGACCCAAACCAAGGTTCTAAAGTTCCAAAAAGATCTTAAGCGCTTTGCCTTTAACAAAGTCTATGCATACGCTGATCCTGAATATACCCCTCCTAATAAGAACATGAATAATTCTGACGTCTCTGAAGATGACACCTCCACGACCAGTGGTTCAAGCGGAGACAGCTCCAAATCCAGACAAAGGGGTAGGGATAGAGTCAGGCAACAATATCACCAACAACCATGGCAACAATTCCCAACGCCTATGGGAGGCTATTTTCCTAACCATTTTCAACCACCACAACATCCTATGATGGGCTGGAACCCGGCCTTTATGCAGATGCCTCCCTTCCCCCAAAATACATATAGACCGACTTTTTTAGAGAAGGGCAGGAGGGGAAGAGGAAGGAGAAGAGGGACAAGTCAAGTCCATTGGCAGCAAGAAGACCCGGTAGGGAGCAATACACGGAGCAGGACCACGGAACAGACAGCGGGACCGAGCAACCAGAGAGTCTGGTGACCAATCTATCCAAAGTGACCCTTACCTCTACTGAAATGAAAGTACTTGAGAAGGGTCTTGGTTTTGTCCCCACGGCGAGACTAGATAAATTCCGCCTCCACTGCGAGCTGTCGGATTTCTTTAGAAAATTGAAACTGAGGGCGTTTTTTGATAAGATACAACCCACGGATACACCCTATACTACGGGTGAAACTGGCCTTAGATTGAAATCTACTTTTATTCCACCTCCGCATATGGTTCCAGTAGAAATACTGACATTTGAGCAGGCAGTTTTTAATGATTTGGAGAAATTTGAAGAGCCAGATACCTTCAAGAATATGAGTGCCAATGAATATCAGAGTCTCCAAAATCTGCAAAAAAATGATGCCATTGTGATTAAGCCTGCAGATAAAGGGGGTGCTTTGGTCATTCTTGACAAAACTGACTATGACACAGAATGTCGACGTCTCCTTCTTGATAGGGGGAATTACACTCCCTTAACATCAGACCCCACAATGTCTCTTAAGTCAGAAATCAGTAACCTTGTTGACCTTGCTGAAATAAATGGCCACATTACTAAACATGAAGCAGATTTTCTAACAGTAGGGGAGAGTGTTATCCCCTACTTTTATACCTTGCCGAAGACCCATAAGAACACCTTCCCACCACCAGGTCGTCCGATTGTTTCTGGTATTGGTTCTTTATTAGAACCATTGTCCAAATTTTGTGACTTTTACCTGAAACCATTGATACAAAAACCCCTACTTACCTGACGGACACCAAAACTCTCCTTTCTTTTTGCAGAACGTTTCCATAGATGAAGACTCTACCATCTTGGTCTCTATGGACATAGAAAGCTTGTATACAAGCATTCCCCAAGATGCAACTATTACCGTTCTAGCTAAGGCTTTAACGGAGGCACAATGGGATTATAATGTCCCACGCCAGTTCATCATCGAATGTGCAACATTAGCACTGAAAAGAAATTTCTTTGAGTATGAGGGAGAGCTCTTTTTACAAACTATGGGAACTTCGATGGGTAGTACCTTTGCCCCAAGTGTGGCCGGTCTGTATGTTTATGATTTCGAGCAAAAGCACATCCTGGCCGCAGCCAACCCTTTCGCACCTTATATCACATGCTGGAAAAGATATATAGATGATGTCTTTGTTATCTGGCAAGGTCCAGAGGGAGTCCTGTTGGATTTTTTCAATTGGATCAATACCTGTGATGCTAACCTACGGTTCACCAATACCCATGATAAGAAAGAGATGGTGTTCCTGGATGTGACCATCACAAAAACGGAAGGAAGGCTTGCCACAAAAACATACTACAAACCGACATCAAAAAACAACCTCCTAGCCTTCACCAGTTTCCACCCAAGAGCACTGCGGGAAAATCTTCCGTACGGACAGTATCTTAGGATCAGGCGAAACTGCAGCAGTACCAATGACTATCGCTCCCAAGCTACTGAATTATCAGGGAAATTACGGAACCGTGGTTACCCTGAACACATTCTCAAGAAAAGCTACAAGCGAGCGAGGAATCAGCACTGCGATATATTGTTGGTAGATAACACCAAGAATAATGAGGAAATCCCGCTGACATGTGTGACGACATATAGCACAGCTTCAAATGCAGTCACGAAAGCCATCAATAAACATTGGAAGATTCTTGAAACTGGGAACAGGAAATGGAATAAACCCCTTTTCTCCTTTAAAAAGGCGAGGAGCCTTAAGGATTGCCTGGTCCATACTCGACCTCAAAAGTCTCTGCCTTCTAGTAATCCATCAGTCCGCAGTGCTTGGGGCTTACCCGATATAGTTGGGCACTTTCCTTGCGGGAATTGCAGTGTCTGTCATTTGACCACTGCTTCCAAAACACTTGACCTTGAACCCAACAGAACCTGGATTCAAAAAGCCCATACAAACTGCAATTCAAGTAACGTGATATATCTTATCACATGTCCTTGTAGCCTGCGTTACTTGGGTATGACGACTAGAAAAATTAAGTTACGTATCAGTGAACACCGGAGTAATATCCGGTGTAAAAAGAACACAACAAAGCTGACTGAACATTTCATACAGGCTAATCATACCACCAACGACTTACACTGGACTGTAATTGAACAACTGAAACCAGGCAAAAATACGCAGAGCTCCCTTTTTGAGAAAGAGCAACGCTGGATATACCGTCTGTCCACTCACAAGCAGGGAATGAATGATAATATTCCATGGGGTTCAGTATTAAAAAGGTAATTACCAAGTGCGTTAAGGCACTGTCCAACATTTAAACCTTTAGCGGTTGCCATCAGTCACCATCCTATGTTTTCTATCTAAAGTAGCCAGCTGTCACTGAATAATATTAGGCCTCCTGAAAGATAGATCTTACTAGTGATGTAGCCGTTACCTTAGTGTTTTTTAGAATTAGGAGACTCTGCTCTCTTTACTAAAGTATGATTTCCACTGGCTTTAGTTACTTACCTTATCCTCCAGTGTTAACTGATTTGGTAGCTAATTTTACCCTCATCCATGGAAGCAGGCTTTTTTGTGCTGTTTTACCATTGACATGACTTGCTCTGACCCTTTGGTCTAATTAATTATTTTCCATAGGGTACAGACATTCTATCATGGTGCCTCGTAGAACATTCTGTTCGGCACCTGGTGCTATATAATGAGTGAGATTAGACTGTATTCGTCTAGCCCTGACATTACTTTTTGAACGCATGCGTACATCATCATCGGGTAGCCAGTATGCCTTTCACTGGGTTAGCGGTCCACTCCTCTGCCGTAAATGACGCACGCGCATGCGCGTTGACGTCATTTCGCTAGCTGAGCGCCGCCCCAGGGACAGCGGCGGCATTTCCGGCTATATCTTCGTGATGGAGGATCATTCACAGTTTTCGGGTCCTGTAGACGGGCACGACCTAGGCAACGCGGGCGGCTGACTTTGAAGCAGTAAGTGACACAGGACGACCTGGTCAACACGAGGTATTTTTTCTAGTACAAATCGTTATGACCCTCGTTTTTTCTGTTTCTCACCCGCCAGCGAGTGACTCCTTGTCACCGCCCCTGCCAGGACCCATGCTGTAATACCACTCCATACTGAAACGTAAGCTTTACATCTCCTTGACTTTTATTCTCCGTTTGCTATAACTGGAGAATATTTGATCATATAGCCTTTCATTTTTCACAAGGCAGTTCCACCATGTTTTCTTAGGTAACTACCTAAAACATTTCTGAGTTGGCAATTAGTCATTTTAAACACCGGTCATAGGATACTGCACCCTGTGAAAGTAAAGCATTTTTGCGCATATAATTTGAAACAGTGAACCGGCACATTTTACGAATTCTATCTGTTGCTGGTAATGCGTAATTGCACCTAGACACCTGAATAGGTGGTTTAACTAGAGTTATTTCTGACGCATTCGCCACCGTCGATCTTAATTGCATATGACGGAAGCAATTTAAGCAGTCACATTTTAAGGGCATTTGCAATTATAGAAGATCGCTTGAATTTTTGGACTATGCACCAGGCAAAATATGCATATTTGTTATGTCTTGTGTATGTGTTTTTCAATGTTCTTTCCTTCTTGCAGAGGTAATTGCGCATTCAGAAGTGCTGAAGGCATGATTTTTTCGAACCGTGAGTAATCCGGTTCTTTACGTGGCCATAGGTTAGGGTGCACCTTAGAGAGTGCATACCGCCATGGTCCCTGGTCCTGAGGAAAGCTTCGCAACTGGCATATAGAGGCTGAAACATGTCGACCTAATGTTTTTAACTTTGGATATGGCTGATCAATTTATTCAGTCATAATGTCCATCACACATTTTTTAATTTAGTCTTACTACCCTATTATTAAAAATTTTTTTAGGAGTAGTAAAGATTATTTTAACATCACTCACTGCACTATCACTTGCACTCAACACTCATAAATCCTGCTCCGCTGTAATCAGGCGTTGAAGCACACTGGAGAGGTATTCGGCCTCTCCGGTGGGGGTCCTATGATGAAGCATGTCACCAACCAGGTTGGTGAGTGAGGACCCTTTATAAGAACATGAGTGATCCCCTTTTATAGCCCTGACATCCTGGACTCACTCTTTTGTTGTTTTTTCATATATTCCTGGGGAATAAGAGTGGAGACAAAGAAGTTCCCTCTCTCTCTCTTTGTTTAGTTATATATTGGCAGCGCACAGCTGCGAGAGATTTTTCTTCTCTCTTTGGTTTTTGCCCTCGTTCATGTGTGGAACTTTTTTCTTTTCATAACGATTAGACCTGTGATTAATAATATCATAATGGAGAATCAAGGCTTAACCTTCAGTGATGCGGAAGTGGATGCCATCTTGGCGGACTCATCCCTCTTTGCGGATCCATCAATAGCACAAACCATCTCGCAAACAACCGAATGGGAGAAATTAACAGAGCAGAAACGTAATCGCATTAGGACTATTCTGCATGGTACTATTCTAACAGAATACTTGCGCAATAACATGGCTCCAAGAGGCCTACTGGTCACTAATGCACCGAGAATCTTCCTGGAAGACGCTGTCTTCCGAAAAGAATGGGCCCAGATCGCGTGGCACTGTACCCGCGACTGGTTGGTACTGATAATAAAAACTGCATTAAGACTATCAGAGGCAATCTTGGTGGAGATACAACTTACTGAGACTCATTTTAGAACCACATTGACTGGCTACAAAAAGAAGCTTGACGAACTTAATAAGGAGATTAACGAATACAAGGAGAACCTGACCCAAACCAAGGTTCTAAAGTTCCAAAAAGATCTTAAGCGCTTTGCCTTTAACAAAGTCTATGCATACGCTGATCCTGAATATACCCCTCCTAATAAGAACATGAATAATTCTGACGTCTCTGAAGATGACACCTCCACGACCAGTGGTTCAAGCGGAGACAGCTCCAAATCCAGACAAAGGGGTAGGGGTAGAGTCAGGCAACAATATCACCAACAACCATGGCAACAATTCCCAACGCCTATGGGAGGCTATTTTCCTAACCATTTTCAACCACCACAACATCCTATGATGGGCTGGAACCCGGCCTTTATGCAGATGCCTCCCTTCCCCCAAAATACATATAGACCGCCTTTTTTAGAGAAGGGCAGGAGGGGAAGAGGAAGGAGAAGAGGGACAAGTCAAGTCCATTGGCAGCAAGAAGACCCGGTAGGGAGCAATACACGCAGCAGGACCACGGAACAGACAGCGGGACCGAGCAACCAGAGAGTCTGGTGACCAATCTATCCAAAGTGACCCTTACCTCTACTGAAATGAAAGTACTTGAGAAGGGTCTTGGTTTTGTCCCCACGGCGAGACTAGATAAATTCCGCCTCCACTGCGAGCTGTCGGATTTCTTTAGAAAATTGAAACTGAGGGCGTTTTTTGATAAATTACAACCCACGGATACACCCTATACTACGGGTGAAACTGGCCTTAGATTGAAATCTACTTTTATTCCACCTCCGCATATGGTTCCAGTAGAAATACTGACATTTGAGCAGGCAGTTTTTAATGATTTGGAGAAATTTGAAGAGCCAGATACCTTCAAGAATATGAGTGCCAATGAATATCAGAGTCTCCAAAATCTGCAAAAAAATGATGCCATTGTGATTAAGCCTGCAGATAAAGGGGGTGGTTTGGTCATTCTTGACAAAACTGACTATGACACAGAATGTCGACGTCTCCTTCTTGATAGGGGGAATTACACTCCCTTAACATCAGACCCCACAATGTCTCTTAAGTCAGAAATCAGTAACCTTGTTGACCTTGCTGAAATAAATGGCCACATTACTAAACATGAAGCAGATTTTCTAACAGTAGGGGAGAGTGTTATCCCCTACTTTTATACCTTGCCGAAGACCCATAAGAACACCTTCCCACCACCAGGTCGTCCGATTGTTTCTGGTATTGGTTCTTTATTAGAACCATTGTCCAAATTTTGTGACTTTTACCTGAAACCATTGATACAAAAACCCCTACTTACCTGAAGGACACCAAAACTCTCCTTTCTTTTTTGCAGAACGTTTCCATAGATGAAGACTCTACCATCTTGGTCTCTATGGACAAAGAAAGCTTGTATACAAGCATTCCCCAAGATGCAACTATTACCGTTCTAGCTAAGGCTTTAACGGAGGCACAATGGGATTATAATGTCCCACGCCAGTTCATCATCGAATGTGCAACATTAGCACTGAAAAGAAATTCCTTTGAGTATGAGGGAGAGCTCTTTTTACAAACTATGGGAACTTCGATGGGTAGTACCTTTGCCCCAAGTGTGGCCGGTCTGTATGTTTATGATTTCGAGCAAAAGCACATCCTGGCCGCAGCCAACCCTTTCGCACCTTATATCACATGCTGGAAAAGATATATAGATGATGTCTTTGTTATCTGGCAAGGTCCAGAGGGAGTCCTGTTGGATTTTTTCAATTGGATCAATACCTGTGATGCTAACCTACGGTTCACCCATACCCATGATAAGAAAGAGATGGTGTTCCTGGATGTGACCATCACAAAAACGGAAGGAAGGCTTGCCACAAAAACATACTACAAACCGACATAAAAAAACAACCTCCTAGCCTTCACCAGTTTCCACCCAAGAGCACTGCGGGAAAATCTTCCGTACGGACAGTATCTTAGGATCAGGCGAAACTGCAGCAGTACCAATGACTATCGCTCCCAAGCTACTGAATTATCAGGGAAAGTACGGAACCGTGGTTACCCTGAACACATTCTCAAGAAAAGCTACAAGCGAGCGAGGAATCAGCACCGCGATATATTGTTGGAAGATAACACCAAGAATAATGAGGAAATCCCGCTGACATGTGTGACGACATATAGCACAGCTTCAAATGCAGTCACGAAAGCCATCAATAAACATTGGAAGATTCTTGAAACTGGGAACAGGAAATGGAATAAACCCCTTTTCTCCTTTAAAAAGGCGAGGAGCCTTAAGGATTGCCTGGTCCATACTCGACCTCAAAAGTCTCTGCCTTCTAGTAATCCATCAGTCCGCAGTGCTTGGGGCTTACCCGATATAGTTGGGCACTTTCCTTGCGGGAATTGCAGTGTCTGTCATTTGACCACTGCTTCCAAAACACTTGACCTTGAACCCAACAGAACCTGGATTCAAAAAGCCCATACAAACTGCAATTCAAGTAACGTGATATATCTTATCACATGTCCTTGTAGCCTGCGATACTTGGGTATGACGACTAGAAAAATTAAGTTACGTATCAGTGAACACCGGAGTAATATCCGGTGTAAAAAGAACACAACAAAGCTGACTGAACATTTCATACAGGCTAATCATACCACCAACGACTTACACTGGACTGTAATTGAACAACTGAAACCAGGCAAAAATACGCAGAGCTCCCTTTTTGAGAAAGAGCAACGCTGGATATACCGTCTGTCCACTCACAAGCAGGGAATGAATGATAATATTCCATGGGGTTCAGTATTAAAAAGGTAATTACCAAGTGCGTTAAGGCACTGTCCAACATTTAAACCTTTAGCGGTTGCCATCAGTCACCATCCTATGTTTTCTATCTAAAGTAGCCAGCTGTCACTGAATAATATTAGGCCTCCTGAAAGATAGATCTTACTAGTGATGTAGCCGTTACCTTAGTGTTTTTTAGAATTAGGAGACTCTGCTCTCTTTACTAAAGTATGATTTCCACTGGCTTTAGTTACTTACCTTATCCTCCAGTGTTAACTGATTTGGTAGCTAATTTTACCCTCATCCATGGAAGCAGGCTTTTTTGTGCTGTTTTACCATTGACATGACTTGCTCTGACCCTTTGGTCTAATTAATTATTTTCCATAGGGTACAGACATTCTATCATGGTGCCTCGTAGAACATTCTGTTCGGCACCTGGTGCTATATAATGAGTGAGATTAGACTGTATTCGTCTAGCCCTGACATTACTTTTTGAACGCATGCGTACATCATCATCGGGTAGCCAGTATGCCTTTCACTGGGTTAGCGGTCCACTCCTCTGCCGTAAATGACGCACGCGCATGCGCGTTGACGTCATTTCGCTAGCTGAGCGCCGCCCCAGGGACAGCGGCGGCATTTCCGGCTATATCTTCGTGATGGAGGATCATTCACAGTTTTCGGGTCCTGTAGACGGGCACGACCTAGGCAACGCGGGCGGCCTACTTTGAAGCAGTAAGTGACACAGGACGACCTGGTCAACACGAGGTATTTTTTCTAGTACAAATCGTTATGACCCTCGTTTTTTCTGTTTCTCACCCGCCAGCGAGTGACTCCTTGTCACCGCCCCCTGCCAGGACCCATGCTGTAATACCACTCCATACTGAAACGTAAGCTTTACATCTCCTTGACTTTTATTCTCCGTTTGCTATAACTGGAGAATATTTGATCATATAGCCTTTCATTTTTCACAAGGCAGTTCCACCATGTTTTCTTAGGTAACTACCTAAAACATTTCTGAGTTGGCAATTAGTCATTTTAAACACCGGTCATAGGATACTGCACCCTGTGAAAGTAAAGCATTTTTGCGCATATAATTTGAAACAGTGAACCGGCACATTTTACGAATTCTATCTGTTGCTGGTAATGCGTAATTGCACCTAGACACCTGAATAGGTGGTTTAACTAGAGTTATTTCTGACGCATTCGCCACCGTCGATCTTAATTGCATATGACGGAAGCAATTTAAGCAGTCACATTTTAAGGGCATTTGCAATTATAGAAGATCGCTTGAATTTTTGGACTATGCACCAGGCAAAATATGCATATTTGTTATGTCTTGTGTATGTGTTTTTCAATGTTCTTTCCTTCTTGCAGAGGTAATTGCGCATTCAGAAGTGCTGAAGGCATGATTTTTTCGAACCGTGAGTAATCCGGTTCTTTACGTGGCCATAGGTTAGGGTGCACCTTAGAGAGTGCATACCGCCATGGTCCCTGGTCCTGAGGAAAGCTTCGCAACTGGCATATAGAGGCTGAAACATGTCGACCTAATGTTTTTAACTTTGGATATGGCTGATCAATTTATTCAGTCATAATGTCCATCACACATTTTTTAATTTAGTCTTACTACCCTATTATTAAAAATTTTTTTAGGAGTAGTAAAGATTATTTTAACATCACTCACTGCACTATCACTTGCACTCAACACTCATAAATCCTGCTCCGCTGTAATCAGGCGTTGAAGCACACTGGAGAGGTATTCGGCCTCTCCGGTGGGGGTCCTATGATGAAGCATGTCACCAACCAGGTTGGTGAGTGAGGACCCTTTATAAGAACATGAGTGATCCCCTTTTATAGCCCTGACATCCTGGACTCACTCTTTTGTTGTTTTTTCATATATTCCTGGGGAATAAGAGTGGAGACAAAGAAGTTCCCTCTCTCTCTCTTTGTTTAGTTATATATTGGCAGCGCACAGCTGCGAGAGATTTTTCTTCTCTCTTTGGTTTTTGCCCTCGTTCATGTGTGGAACTTTTTTCTTTTCATAACGATTAGACCTGTGATTAATAATATCATAATGGAGAATCAAGGCTTAACCTTCAGTGATGCGGAAGTGGATGCCATCTTGGCGGACTCATCCCTCTTTGCGGATCCATCAATAGCACAAACCATCTCGCAAACAACCGAATGGGAGAAATTAACAGAGCAGAAACGTAATCGCATTAGGACTATTCTGCATGGTACTATTCTAACAGAATACTTGCGCAATAACATGGCTCCAAGAGGCCTACTGGTCACTAATGCACCGAGAATCTTCCTGGAAGACGCTGTCTTCCGAAAGAATGGGCCCAGATCGCGTGGCACTGTACCCGCGACTGGTTGGTACTGATAATAAAAACTGCATTAAGACTATCAGAGGCAATCTTGGTGGAGATACAACTTACTGAGACTCATTTTAGAACCACATTGACTGGCTACAAAAAGAAGCTTGACGAACTTAATAAGGAGATTAACGAATACAAGGAGAACCTGACCCAAACCAAGGTTCTAAAGTTCCAAAAAGATCTTAAGCGCTTTGCCTTTAACAAAGTCTATGCATACGCTGATCCTGAATATACCCCTCCTAATAAGAACATGAATAATTCTGACGTCTCTGAAGATGACACCTCCACGACCAGTGGTTCAAGCGGAGACAGCTCCAAATCCAGACAAAGGGGTAGGGGTAGAGTCAGGCAACAATATCACCAACAACCATGGCAACAATTCCCAACGCCTATGGGAGGCTATTTTCCTAACCATTTTCAACCACCACAACATCCTATGATGGGCTGGAACCCGGCCTTTATGCAGATGCCTCCCTTCCCCCAAAATACATATAGACCACCTTTTTTAGAGAAGGGCAGGAGGGGAAGAGGAAGGAGAAGAGGGACAAGTCAAGTCCATTGGCAGCAAGAAGACCCGGTAGGGAGCAATACACGCAGCAGGACCACGGAAGAGACAGCGGGACCGAGCAACCAGAGAGTCTGGTGACCAATCTATCCAAAGTGACCCTTACCTCTACTGAAATGAAAGTACTTGAGAAGGGTCTTGGTTTTGTCCCCACGGCGAGACTAGATAAATTCCGCCTCCACTGCGAGCTGTCGGATTTCTTTAGAAAATTGAAACTGAGGGCGTTTTTTGATAAATTACAACCCACGGATACACCCTATACTACGGGTGAAACTGGCCTTAGATTGAAATCTACTTTTATTCCACCTCCGCATATGGTTCCAGTAGAAATACTGACATTTGAGCAGGCAGTTTTTAATGATTTGGAGAAATTTGAAGAGCCAGATACCTTCAAGAATATGAGTGCCAATGAATATCAGAGTCTCCAAAATCTGCAAAAAAATGATGCCATTGTGATTAAGCCTGCAGATAAAGGGGGTGGTTTGGTCATTCTTGACAAAACTGACTATGACACAGAATGTCGACGTCTCCTTCTTGATAGGGGGAATTACACTCCCTTAACATCAGACCCCACAATGTCTCTTAAGTCAGAAATCAGTAACCTTGTTGACCTTGCTGAAATAAATGGCCACATTACTAAACATGAAGCAGATTTTCTAACAGTAGGGGAGAGTGTTATCCCCTACTTTTATACCTTGCCGAAGACCCATAAGAACACCTTCCCACCACCAGGTCGTCCGATTGTTTCTGGTATTGGTTCTTTATTAGAACCATTGTCCAAATTTTGTGACTTTTACCTGAAACCATTGATACAAAAAACCCCTACTTACCTGAAGGACACCAAAACTCTCCTTTCTTTTTTGCAGAACGTTTCCATAGATGAAGACTCTACCATCTTGGTCTCTATGGACATAGAAAGCTTGTATACAAGCATTCCCCAAGATGCAACTATTACCGTTCTAGCTAAGGCTTTAACGGAGGCACAATGGGATTATAATGTCCCACGCCAGTTCATCATCGAATGTGCAACATTAGCACTGAAAAGAAATTTCTTTGAGTATGAGGGAGAGCTCTTTTACAAACTATGGGAACTTCGATGGGTAGTACCTTTGCCCCAAGTGTGGCCGGTCTGTATGTTTATGATTTCGAGCAAAAGCACATCCTGGCCGCAGCCAACCCTTTCGCACCTTATATCACATGCTGGAAAAGATATATAGATGATGTCTTTGTTATCTGGCAAGGTCCAGAGGGAGTCCTGTTGGATTTTTTCAATTGGATCAATACCTGTGATGCTAACCTACGGTTCACCAATACCCATGATAAGAAAGAGATGGTGTTCCTGGATGTGACCATCACAAAAACGGAAGGAAGGCTTGCCACAAAAACATACTACAAACCGACATCAAAAAACAACCTCCTAGCCTTCACCAGTTTCCACCCAAGAGCACTGCGGGAAAATCTTCCGTACGGACAGTATCTTAGGATCAGGCGAAACTGCAGCAGTACCAATGACTATCGCTCCCAAGCTACTGAATTATCAGGGAAATTACGGAACCGTGGTTACCCTGAACACATTCTCAAGAAAAGCTACAAGCGAGCGAGGAATCAGCACCGCGATATATTGTTGGAAGATAACACCAAGAATAATGAGGAAATCCCGCTGACATGTGTGACGACATATAGCACAGCTTCAAATGCAGTCACGAAAGCCATCAATAAACATTGGAAGATTCTTGAAACTGGGAACAGGAAATGGAATAAACCCCTTTTCTCCTTTAAAAAGGCGAGGAGCCTTAAGGATTGCCTGGTCCATACTCGACCTCAAAAGTCTCTGCCTTCTAGTAATCCATCAGTCCGCAGTGCTTGGGGCTTACCCGATATAGTTGGGCACTTTCCTTGCGGGAATTGCAGTGTCTGTCATTTGACCACTGCTTCCAAAACACTTGACCTTGAACCCAACAGAACCTGGATTCAAAAAGCCCATACAAACTGCAATTCAAGTAACGTGATATATCTTATCACATGTCCTTGTAGCCTGCGTTACTTGGGTATGACGACTAGAAAAATTAAGTTACGTATCAGTGAACACCGGAGTAATATCCGGTGTAAAAAGAACACAACAAAGCTGACTGAACATTTCATACAGGCTAATCATACCACTAACGACTTACACTGGACTGTAATTGAACAACTGAAACCAGGCAAAAATACGCAGAGCTCCCTTTTTGAGAAAGAGCAACGCTGGATATACCGTCTGTCCACTCACAAGCAGGGAATGAATGATAATATTCCATGGGGTTCAGTATTAAAAAGGTAATTACCAAGTGCGTTAAGGCACTGTCCAACATTTAAACCTTTAGCGGTTGCCATCAGTCACCATCCTATGTTTTCTATCTAAAGTAGCCAGCTGTCACTGAATAATATTAGGCCTCCTGAAAGATAGATCTTACTAGTGATGTAGCCGTTACCTTAGTGTTTTTTAGAATTAGGAGACTCTGCTCTCTTTACTAAAGTATGATTTCCACTGGCTTTAGTTACTTACCTTATCCTCCAGTGTTAACTGATTTGGTAGCTAATTTTACCCTCATCCATGGAAGCAGGCTTTTTTGTGCTGTTTTACCATTGACATGACTTGCTCTGACCCTTTGGTCTAATTAATTATTTTCCATAGGGTACAGACATTCTATCATGGTGCCTCGTAGAACATTCTGTTCGGCACCTGGTGCTATATAATGAGTGAGATTAGACTGTATTCGTCTAGCCCTGACATTACTTTTTGAACGCATGCGTACATCATCATCGGGTAGCCAGTATGCCTTTCACTGGGTTAGCGGTGCACTCCTCTGCCGTAAATGACGCACGCGCATGCGCGTTGACGTCATTTCGCTAGCTGAGCGCCGCCCCAGGGACAGCGGCGGCATTTCCGGCTATATCTTCGTGATGGAGGATCATTCACAGTTTTCGGGTCCTGTAGACGGGCACGACCTAGGCAACGCGGGCGGCTGACTTTGAAGCAGTAAGTGACACAGGACGACCTGGTCAACACGAGGTATTTTTTCTAGTACAAATCGTTATGACCCTCGTTTTTTCTGTTTCTCACCCGCCAGCGAGTGACTCCTTGTCACCGCCCCCTGCCAGGACCCATGCTGTAATACCACTCCATACTGAAACGTAAGCTTTACATCTCCTTGACTTTTATTCTCCGTTTGCTATAACTGGAGAATATTTGATCATATAGCCTTTCATTTTTCACAAGGCAGTTCCACCATGTTTTCTTAGGTAACTACCTAAAACATTTCTGAGTTGGCAATTAGTCATTTTAAACACCGGTCATAGGATACTGCACCCTGTGAAAGTAAAGCATTTTTGCGCATATAATTTGAAACAGTGAACCGGCACATTTTACGAATTCTATCTGTTGCTGGTAATGCGTAATTGCACCTAGACACCTGAATAGGTGGTTTAACTAGAGTTATTTCTGACGCATTCGCCACCGTCGATCTTAATTGCATATGACGGAAGCAATTTAAGCAGTCACATTTTAAGGGCATTTGCAATTATAGAAGATCGCTTGAATTTTTGGACTATGCACCAGGCAAAATATGCATATTTGTTATGTCTTGTGTATGTGTTTTTCAATGTTCTTTCCTTCTTGCAGAGGTAATTGCGCATTCAGAAGTGCTGAAGGCATGATTTTTTCGAACCGTGAGTAATCCGGTTCTTTACGTGGCCATAGGTTAGGGTGCACCTTAGAGAGTGCATACCGCCATGGTCCCTGGTCCTGAGGAAAGCTTCGCAACTGGCATATAGAGGCTGAAACATGTCGACCTAATGTTTTTAACTTTGGATATGGCTGATCAATTTATTCAGTCATAATGTCCATCACACATTTTTTAATTTAGTCTTACTACCCTATTATTAAAAAATTTTTTAGGAGTAGTAAAGATTATTTTAACATCACTCACTGCACTATCACTTGCACTCAACACTCATAAATCCTGCTCCGCTGTAATCAGGCGTTGAAGCACACTGGAGAGGTATTCGGCCTCTCCGGTGGGGGTCCTATGATGAAGCATGTCACCAACCAGGTTGGTGAGTGAGGACCCTTTATAAGAACATGAGTGATCCCCTTTTATAGCCCTGACATCCTGGACTCACTCTTGTGTTGTTTTTTCATATATTCCTGGGGAATAAGAGTGGAGACAAAGAAGTTCCCTCTCTCTCTCTTTGTTTAGTTATATATTGGCAGCGCACAGCTGCGAGAGATTTTTCTTCTCTCTTTGGTTTTTGCCCTCGTTCATGTGTGGAACTTTTTTCTTTTCAAAACGATTAGACCTGTGATTAATAATATCATAATGGAGAATCAAGGCTTAACCTTCAGTGATGCGGAAGTGGATGCCATCTTGGCGGACTCATCCCTCTTTGCGGATCCATCAATAGCACAAACCATCTCGCAAACAACCGAATGGGAGAAATTAACAGAGCAGAAACGTAATCGCATTAGGACTATTCTGCATGGTACTATTCTAACAGAATACTTGCGCAATAACATGGCTCCAAGAGGCCTACTGGTCACTAATGCACCGAGAATCTTCCTGGAAGACGCTGTCTTCCGAAAAGAATGGGCCCAGATCGCGTGGCATTGTACCCGCGACTGGTTGGTACTGATAATAAAAACTGCATTAAGACTATCAGAGGCAATCTTGGTGGAGATACAACTTACTGAGACTCATTTTAGAACCACATTGACTGGCTACAAAAAGAAGCTTGACGAACTTAATAAGGAGATTAACGAATACAAGGAGAACCTGACCCAAACCAAGGTTCTAAAGTTCCAAAAAGATCTTAAGCGCTTTGCCTTTAACAAAGTCTATGCATACGCTGATCCTGAATATACCCCTCCTAATAAGAACATGAATAATTCTGACGTCTCTGAAGATGACACCTCCACGACCAGTGGTTCAAGCGGAGACAGCTCCAAATCCAGACAAAGGGGTAGGGGTAGAGTCAGGCAACAATATCACCAACAACCATGGCAACAATTCCCAACGCCTATGGGAGGCTATTTTCCTAACCATTTTCAACCACCACAACATCCTATGATGGGCTGGAACCCGGCCTTTATGCAGATGCCTCCCTTCCCCCAAAATACATATAGACCACCTTTTTTAGAGAAGGGCAGGAGGGGAAGAGGAAGGAGAAGAGGGACAAGTCAAGTCCATTGGCAGCAAGAAGACCCGGTAGGGAGCAATACACGCAGCAGGACCACGGAAGAGACAGCGGGACCGAGCAACCAGAGAGTCTGGTGACCAATCTATCCAAAGTGACCCTTACCTCTACTGAAATGAAAGTACTTGAGAAGGGTCTTGGTTTTGTCCCCACGGCGAGACTAGATAAATTCCGCCTCCACTGCGAGCTGTCGGATTTCTTTAGAAAATTGAAACTGAGGGCGTTTTTTGATAAATTACAACCCACGGATACACCCTATACTACGGGTGAAACTGGCCTTAGATTGAAATCTACTTTTATTCCACCTCCGCATATGGTTCCAGTAGAAATACTGACATTTGAGCAGGCAGTTTTTAATGATTTGGAGAAATTTGAAGAGCCAGATACCTTCAAGAATATGAGTGCCAATGAATATCAGAGTCTCCAAAATCTGCAAAAAAATGATGCCATTGTGATTAAGCCTGCAGATAAAGGGGGTGGTTTGGTCATTCTTGACAAAACTGACTATGACACAGAATGTCGACGTCTCCTTCTTGATAGGGGGAATTACACTCCCTTAACATCAGACCCCACAATGTCTCTTAAGTCAGAAATCAGTAACCTTGTTGACCTTGCTGAAATAAATGGCCACATTACTAAACATGAAGCAGATTTTCTAACAGTAGGGGAGAGTGTTATCCCCTACTTTTATACCTTGCCGAAGACCCATAAGAACACCTTCCCACCACCAGGTCGTCCGATTGTTTCTGGTATTGGTTCTTTATTAGAACCATTGTCCAAATTTTGTGACTTTTACCTGAAACCATTGATACAAAAACCCCTACTTACCTGAAGGACACCAAAACTCTCCTTTCTTTTTTGCAGAACGTTTCCATAGATGAAGACTCTACCATCTTGGTCTCTATGGACATAGAAAGCTTGTATACAAGCATTCCCCAAGATGCAACTATTACCGTTCTAGCTAAGGCTTTAACGGAGGCACAATGGGATTATAATGTCCCACGCCAGTTCATCATCGAATGTGCAACATTAGCACTGAAAAGAAATTTCTTTGAGTATGAGGGAGAGCTCTTTTTACAAACTATGGGAACTTCGATGGGTAGTACCTTTGCCCCAAGTGTGGCCGGTCTGTATGTTTATGATTTCGAGCAAAAGCACATCCTGGCCGCAGCCAACCCTTTCGCACCTTATATCACATGCTGGAAAAGATATATAGATGATGTCTTTGTTATCTGGCAAGGTCCAGAGGGAGTCCTGTTGGATTTTTTCAATTGGATCAATACCTGTGATGCTAACCTACGGTTCACCAATACCCATGATAAGAAAGAGATGGTGTTCCTGGATGTGACCATCACAAAAACGGAAGGAAGGCTTGCCACAAAAACATACTACAAACCGACATCAAAAAACAACCTCCTAGCCTTCACCAGTTTCCACCCAAGAGCACTGCGGGAAAATCTTCCGTACGGACAGTATCTTAGGATCAGGCGAAACTGCAGCAGTACCAATGACTATCGCTCCCAAGCTACTGAATTATCAGGGAAATTACGGAACCGTGGTTACCCTGAACACATTCTCAAGAAAAGCTACAAGCGAGCGAGGAATCAGCACCGCGATATATTGTTGGAAGATAACACCAAGAATAATGAGGAAATCCCGCTGACATGTGTGACGACATATAGCACAGCTTCAAATGCAGTCACGAAAGCCATCAATAAACATTGGAAGATTCTTGAAACTGGGAACAGGAAATGGAATAAACCCCTTTTCTCCTTTAAAAAGGCGAGGAGCCTTAAGGATTGCCTGGTCCATACTCGACCTCAAAAGTCTCTGCCTTCTAGTAATCCATCAGTCCGCAGTGCTTGGGGCTTACCCGATATAGTTGGGCACTTTCCTTGCGGGAATTGCAGTGTCTGTCATTTGACCACTGCTTCCAAAACACTTGACCTTGAACCCAACAGAACCTGGATTCAAAAAGCCCATACAAACTGCAATTCAAGTAACGTGATATATCTTATCACATGTCCTTGTAGCCTGCGTTACTTGGGTATGACGACTAGAAAAATTAAGTTACGTATCAGTGAACACCGGAGTAATATCCGGTGTAAAAAGAACACAACAAAGCTGACTGAACATTTCATACAGGCTAATCATACCACTAACGACTTACACTGGACTGTAATTGAACAACTGAAACCAGGCAAAAATACGCAGAGCTCCCTTTTTGAGAAAGAGCAACGCTGGATATACCGTCTGTCCACTCACAAGCAGGGAATGAATGATAATATTCCATGGGGTTCAGTATTAAAAAGGTAATTACCAAGTGCGTTAAGGCACTGTCCAACATTTAAACCTTTAGCGGTTGCCATCAGTCACCATCCTATGTTTTCTATCTAAAGTAGCCAGCTGTCACTGAATAATATTAGGCCTCCTGAAAGATAGATCTTACTAGTGATGTAGCCGTTACCTTAGTGTTTTTTAGAATTAGGAGACTCTGCTCTCTTTACTAAAGTATGATTTCCACTGGCTTTAGTTACTTACCTTATCCTCCAGTGTTAACTGATTTGGTAGCTAATTTTACCCTCATCCATGGAAGCAGGCTTTTTTGTGCTGTTTTACCATTGACATGACTTGCTCTGACCCTTTGGTCTAATTAATTATTTTCCATAGGGTACAGACATTCTATCATGGTGCCTCGTAGAACATTCTGTTCGGCACCTGGTGCTATATAATGAGTGAGATTAGACTGTATTCGTCTAGCCCTGACATTACTTTTTGAACGCATGCGTACATCATCATCGGGTAGCCAGTATGCCTTTCACTGGGTTAGCGGTGCACTCCTCTGCCGTAAATGACGCACGCGCATGCGCGTTGACGTCATTTCGCTAGCTGAGCGCCGCCCCAGGGACAGCGGCGGCATTTCCGGCTATATCTTCGTGATGGAGGATCATTCACAGTTTTCGGGTCCTGTAGACGGGCACGACCTAGGCAACGCGGGCGGCTGACTTTGAAGCAGTAAGTGACACAGGACGACCTGGTCAACACGAGGTATTTTTTCTAGTACAAATCGTTATGACCCTCGTTTTTTCTGTTTCTCACCCGCCAGCGAGTGACTCCTTGTCACCGCCCCCTGCCAGGACCCATGCTGTAATACCACTCCATACTGAAACGTAAGCTTTACATCTCCTTGACTTTTATTCTCCGTTTGCTATAACTGGAGAATATTTGATCATATAGCCTTTCATTTTTCACAAGGCAGTTCCACCATGTTTTCTTAGGTAACTACCTAAAACATTTCTGAGTTGGCAATTAGTCATTTTAAACACCGGTCATAGGATACTGCACCCTGTGAAAGTAAAGCATTTTTGCGCATATAATTTGAAACAGTGAACCGGCACATTTTACGAATTCTATCTGTTGCTGGTAATGCGTAATTGCACCTAGACACCTGAATAGGTGGTTTAACTAGAGTTATTTCTGACGCATTCGCCACCGTCGATCTTAATTGCATATGACGGAAGCAATTTAAGCAGTCACATTTTAAGGGCATTTGCAATTATAGAAGATCGCTTGAATTTTTGGACTATGCACCAGGCAAAATATGCATATTTGTTATGTCTTGTGTATGTGTTTTTCAATGTTCTTTCCTTCTTGCAGAGGTAATTGCGCATTCAGAAGTGCTGAAGGCATGATTTTTTCGAACCGTGAGTAATCCGGTTCTTTACGTGGCCATAGGTTAGGGTGCACCTTAGAGAGTGCATACCGCCATGGTCCCTGGTCCTGAGGAAAGCTTCGCAACTGGCATATAGAGGCTGAAACATGTCGACCTAATGTTTTTAACTTTGGATATGGCTGATCAATTTATTCAGTCATAATGTCCATCACACATTTTTTAATTTAGTCTTACTACCCTATTATTAAAAAATTTTTAGGAGTAGTAAAGATTATTTTAACATCACTCACTGCACTATCACTTGCACTCAACACTCATAAATCCTGCTCCGCTGTAATCAGGCGTTGAAGCACACTGGAGAGGTATTCGGCCTCTCCGGTGGGGGTCCTATGATGAAGCATGTCACCAACCAGGTTGGTGAGTGAGGACCCTTTATAAGAACATGAGTGATCCCCTTTTATAGCCCTGACATCCTGGACTCACTCTTGTGTTGTTTTTTCATATATTCCTGGGGAATAAGAGTGGAGACAAAGAAGTTCCCTCTCTCTCTCTTTGTTTAGTTATATATTGGCAGCGCACAGCTGCGAGAGATTTTTCTTCTCTCTTTGGTTTTTGCCCTCGTTCATGTGTGGAACTTTTTTCTTTTCAAAACGATTAGACCTGTGATTAATAATATCATAATGGAGAATCAAGGCTTAACCTTCAGTGATGCGGAAGTGGATGCCATCTTGGCGGACTCATCCCTCTTTGCGGATCCATCAATAGCACAAACCATCTCGCAAACAACCGAATGGGAGAAATTAACAGAGCAGAAACGTAATCGCATTAGGACTATTCTGCATGGTACTATTCTAACAGAATACTTGCGCAATAACATGGCTCCAAGAGGCCTACTGGTCACTAATGCACCGAGAATCTTCCTGGAAGACGCTGTCTTCCGAAAGAATGGGCCCAGATCGCGTGGCATTGTACCCGCGACTGGTTGGTACTGATAATAAAAACTGCATTAAGACTATCAGAGGCAATCTTGGTGGAGATACAACTTACTGAGACTCATTTTAGAACCACATTGACTGGCTACAAAAAGAAGCTTGACGAACTTAATAAGGAGATTAACGAATACAAGGAGAACCTGACCCAAACCAAGGTTCTAAAGTTCCAAAAAGATCTTAAGCGCTTTGCCTTTAACAAAGTCTATGCATACGCTGATCCTGAATATACCCCTCCTAATAAGAACATGAATAATTCTGACGTCTCTGAAGATGACACCTCCACGACCAGTGGTTCAAGCGGAGACAGCTCCAAATCCAGACAAAGGGGTATGGGTAGAGTCAGGCAACAATATCACCAACAACCATGGCAACAATTCCCAACGCCTATGGGAGGCTATTTTCCTAACCATTTTCAACCACCACAACATCCTATGATGGGCTGGAACCCGGCCTTTATGCAGATGCCTCCCTTCCCCCAAAATACATATAGACCGCCTTTTTTAGAGAAGGGCAGGAGGGGAAGAGGAAGGAGAAGAGGGACAAGTCAAGTCCATTGGCAGCAAGAAGACCCGGTAGGGAGCAATACACGCAGCAGGACCACGGAACAGACAGCGGGACCGAGCAACCAGAGAGTCTGGTGACCAATCTATCCAAAGTGACCCTTACCTCTACTGAAATGAAAGTACTTGAGAAGGGTCTTGGTTTTGTCCCCACGGCGAGACTAGATAAATTCCGCCTCCACTGCGAGCTGTCGGATTTCTTTAGAAAATTGAAACTGAGGGCGTTGTTTGATAAATTACAACTCACGGATACACCCTATACTACGGGTGAAACTGGCCTTAGATTGAAATCTACTTTTATTCCACCTCCGCATATGGTTCCAGTAGAAATACTGACATTTGAGCAGGCAGTTTTTAATGATTTGGAGAAATTTGAAGAGCCAGATACCTTCAAGAATATGAGTGCCAATGAATATCAGAGTCTCCAAAATCTGCAAAAAAATGATGCCATTGTGATTAAGCCTGCAGATAAAGGGGGTGGTTTGGTCATTCTTGACAAAACTGACTATGACACAGAATGTCGATGTCTCCTTCTTGATAGGGGGAATTACACTCCCTTAACATCAGACCCCACAATGTCTCTTAAGTCAGAAATCAGTAACCTTGTTGACCTTGCTGAAATAAATGGCCACATTACTAAACATGAAGCAGATTTTCTAACAGTAGGGGAGAGTGTTATCCCCTACTTTTATACCTTGCCGAAGACCCATAAGAACACCTTCCCACCACCAGGTCGTCCGATTGTTTCTGGTATTGGTTCTTTATTAGAACCATTGTCCAAATTTTGTGACTTTTACCTGAAACCATTGATACAAAAACCCCTACTTACCTGAAGGACACCAAAACTCTCCTTTCTTTTTTGCAGAACGTTTCCATAGATGAAGACTCTACCATCTTGGTCTCTATGGACAAAGAAAGCTTGTATACAAGCATTCCCCAAGATGCAACTATTACCGTTCTAGCTAAGGCTTTAACGGAGGCACAATGGGATTATAATGTCCCACGCCAGTTCATCATCGAATGTGCAACATTAGCACTGAAAAGAAATTCCTTTGAGTATGAGGGAGAGCTCTTTTTACAAACTATGGGAACTTCGATGGGTAGTACCTTTGCCCCAAGTGTGGCCGGTCTGTATGTTTATGATTTCGAGCAAAAGCACATCCTGGCCGCAGCCAACCCTTTCGCACCTTATATCACATGCTGGAAAAGATATATAGATGATGTCTTTGTTATCTGGCAAGGTCCAGACGGAGTCCTGTTGGATTTTTTCAATTGGATCAATACCTGTGATGCTAACCTACGGTTCACCCATACCCATGATAAGAAAGAGATGGTGTTCCTGGATGTGACCATCACAAAAACGGAAGGAAGGCTTGCCACAAAAACATACTACAAACCGACATCAAAAAACAACCTCCTAGCCTTCATCAGTTTCCACCCAAGAGCACTGCGGGAAAATCTTCCGTACGGACAGTATCTTAGGATCAGGCGAAACTGCAGCAGTACCAATGACTATCGCTCCCAAGCTACTGAATTATCAGGGAAACTACGGAACCGTGGTTACCCTGAACACATTCTCAAGAAAAGCTACAAGCGAGCGAGGAATCAGCACCGCGATATATTGTTGGAAGATAACACCAAGAATAATGAGGAAATCCCGCTGACATGTGTGACGACATATAGCACAGCTTCAAATGCAGTCACGAAAGCCATCAATAAACATTGGAAGATTCTTGAAACTGGGAACAGGAAATGGAATAAACCCCTTTTCTCCTTTAAAAAGGCGAGGAGCCTTAAGGATTGCCTGGTCCATACTCGACCTCAAAAGTCTCTGCCTTCTAGTAATCCATCAGTCCGCAGTGCTTGGGGCTTACCCGATATAGTTGGGCACTTTCCTTGCGGGAATTGCAGTGTCTGTCATTTGACCACTGCTTCCAAAACACTTGACCTTGAACCCAACAGAACCTGGATTCAAAAAGCCCATACAAACTGCAATTCAAGTAACGTGATATATCTTATCACATGTCCTTGTAGCCTGCGTTACTTGGGTATGACGACTAGAAAAATTAAGTTACGTATCAGTGAACACCGGAGTAATATCCGGTGTAAAAAGAACACAACAAAGCTGACTGAACATTTCATACAGGCTAATCATACCACCAACGACTTACACTGGACTGTAATTGAACAACTGAAACCAGGCAAAAATACGCAGAGCTCCCTTTTTGAGAAAGAGCAACGCTGGATATACCGTCTGTCCACTCACAAGCAGGGAATGAATGATAATATTCCATGGGGTTCAGTATTAAAAAGGTAATTACCAAGTGCGTTAAGGCACTGTCCAACATTTAAACCTTTAGCGGTTGCCATCAGTCACCATCCTATGTTTTCTATCTAAAGTAGCCAGCTGTCACTGAATAATATTAGGCCTCCTGAAAGATAGATCTTACTAGTGATGTAGCCGTTACCTTAGTGTTTTTTAGAATTAGGAGACTCTGCTCTCTTTACTAAAGTATGATTTCCACTGGCTTTAGTTACTTACCTTATCCTCCAGTGTTAACTGATTTGGTAGCTAATTTTACCCTCATCCATGGAAGCAGGCTTTTTTGTGCTGTTTTACCATTGACATGACTTGCTCTGACCCTTTGGTCTAATTAATTATTTTCCATAGGGTACAGACATTCTATCATGGTGCCTCGTAGAACATTCTGTTCGGCACCTGGTGCTATATAATGAGTGAGATTAGACTGTATTCGTCTAGCCCAGACATTACTTTTTGAACGCATGCGTACATCATCATCGGGAAGCCAGTATGCCTTTCACTGGGTTAGCGGTCCACTCCTCTGCCGTAAATGACGCACGCGCATGCGCGTTGACGTCATTTCGCTAGCTGAGCGCCGGCCCAGGGACAGCGGCGGCATTTCCGGCTATATCTTCGTGATGGAGGATCATTCACAGTTTTCGGGTCCTGTAGACGGGCACGACCTAGGCAACGCGGGCGGCTGACTTTGAAGCAGTAAGTGACACAGGACGACCTGGTCAACACGAGGTATTTTTTCTAGTACAAATCGTTATGACCCTCGTTTTTCTGTTTCTCACCCGCCAGCGAGTGACTCCTTGTCACCGCCCCCTGCCAGGACCCATGCTGTAATACCACTCCATACTGAAACGTAAGCTTTACATCTCCTTGACTTTTATTCTCCGTTTGCTATAACTGGAGAATATTTGATCATATAGCCTTTCATTTTTCACAAGGCAGTTCCACCATGTTTTCTTAGGTAACTACCTAAAACATTTCTGAGTTGGCAATTAGTCATTTTAAACACCGGTCATAGGATACTGCACCCTGTGAAAGTAAAGCATTTTTGCGCATATAATTTGAAACAGTGAACCGGCACATTTTACGAATTCTATCTGTTGCTGGTAATGCGTAATTGCACCTAGACACCTGAATAGGTGGTTTAACTAGAGTTATTTCTGACGCATTCGCCACCGTCGATCTTAATTGCATATGACGGAAGCAATTTAAGCAGTCACATTTTAAGGGCATTTGCAATTATAGAAGATCGCTTGAATTTTTGGACTATGCACCAGGCAAAATATGCATATTTGTTATGTCTTGTGTATGTGTTTTTCAATGTTCTTTCCTTCTTGCAGAGGTAATTGCGCATTCAGAAGTGCTGAAGGCATGATTTTTTCGAACCGTGAGTAATCCGGTTCTTTACGTGGCCATAGGTTAGGGTGCACCTTAGAGAGTGCATACCGCCATGGTCCCTGGTCCTGAGGAAAGCTTCGCAACTGGCATATAGAGGCTGAAACATGTCGACCTAATGTTTTTAACTTTGGATATGGCTGATCAATTTATTCAGTCATAATGTCCATCACACATTTTTTAATTTAGTCTTACTACCCTATTATTAAAAATTTTTTAGGAGTAGTAAAGATTATTTTAACATCACTCACTGCACTATCACTTGCACTCAACACTCATAAATCCTGCTCCGCTGTAATCAGGCGTTGAAGCACACTGGAGAGGTATTCGGCCTCTCCGGTGGGGGTCCTATGATGAAGCATGTCACCAACCAGGTTGGTGAGTGAGGACCCTTTATAAGAACATGAGTGATCCCCTTTTATAGCCCTGACATCCTGGACTCACTCTTTTGTTGTTTTTTCATATATTCCTGGGGAATAAGAGTGGAGACAAAGAAGTTCCCTCTCTCTCTCTTTGTTTAGTTATTTACAAGCTCCCATATGATCTTTCCTGTGACCCCTACCATGGGAGGGTAACCTACAGGGTTAAGAGTTGTGTCCTTCCCTGTATACACTCTCAAGCTGTACACATAGCCAGTCGAGCTCTCACACAGCATGTACAGCTTGATGCCATAGCGAGCGCGTTTGCTCGGAATGTACTGCCTAAGCAGCAGCCGTTCTTTATACAAGATCAAGGACTCATCAATGGCTATATTCTTTCCAGGAGTATAAACCTCTAGAAACCTGGCAGACAAATGTTCCATGACAGGCCGAATTTTGGTCTGGATGGTCCCTGGGCAATGCAGCAGAATTGTCATTGAAATGCAGCATGCGTTGCAATAGCAAAAAAACGATCTCTGCTCATGTATGGTGCGAAGATGGGGGTTAACCAAACCGTGCGAGTAGACCAGTAGGATAGAAAAGGTTGGTTTATGCACTACCCTCATTTTAAGCGTGAGGCCCAAAAATATCTTCAACTCCCCTAAAGAAGTGAGAGTCCACTTGTGTGACCTAGAATGAGGCCCAAGAGTGCCTCCATGCTCCCTCAGAAATTGTTCGGCACGCAAATTTGTTTGCTGCACAATTTCGTCAAGGAAGTCAACATCCAAAAAGAGATGGACGTAGTCAATTGGCCAAAAATTTGCTGTATCGACTTTACATCCAGCGTCACCAGTGAAAGGCGGAATTTGGGGCTGAACTAAATTGGGAGGCTGCCAAGACAGCGCTCCGTCTGTGCTTGCGGCCGCACGTGCCTGCTCTCTGGGTTGCACTAACCTGCTACTGGTGTCCCGCTGCACAGACTGTGCTGGCAAAGGGACAGCACGACTAACATCGTCTCCTTCAGAATCGCTGGAAGATGAGTCGTCGGATGGAACTGCGCCGACTGAAAAATCACTTCCAGATTCTGCTCCATTGTCCTCTCCCTCAGATGCTGTCTCAGTAACTGCTGTCTCAGTCTATGCTCCTGCCTCAGAGATGGACTCCAGAACCAGACTTAGGGCCTGGGCAGCATTCATCCAACGATACGCCATCTCTGCTAGTGCCTAAAACTATCCTTTTAAAACACTATCCTACGTAGAAGGCAGGTAGGTTGTTGGTTTCAAAGTGTAGGTGGATGTGTGCGTGAGTGAAGTGTTTAACAGTCAGTAATGATGAAGTCACCTTACCTTTCCTTTGCAAAATCCGTACGCTCTCCAAAAAGACTAAGAAAGAGAGAAAAAAGACACAGTATTACTTTACCTTGCCACATACCCATCAACGCAGCCTTTAGCGCTGGTGGAAGCCAGTGCGACAATCATTTCGGCACCCTCCCATGACTTTCAATAAATATCTGTTATTCAGCGCCAAGATGCCTACGGGTGAACGTATGCTTTACAATTGCACTCTATGACCTCCTTTGATTCCCTCACTACTATCCTTGCAAACGTGCCCCTCATCTCTCCATAGCCCCTCTCTCACATACATCTCATCTGTTTCAAAGTGTTTCTAATGCGTGGCTTTACTAATCCACTAAGCTATCCACATAATACAGATCTGTTCTTTCCAGCATGTCCTCTGCATTACTTTATGGCGTCAAAACTGCCACTAGACAAAAGTTAGATATCTCTATCTAGCAGGAATTTTTTTTTGTACTCTGCAGCAGTACTACACTTTACTGCCTTTCATGTAACTTCAAAGAGACTCATTATAGTTCCTTCACAGACTCATATTTTCAGCACTGAGAAATCTCTCTGTAAATATAAATATATATATATATATGGGTTAACCACACTTTGCTCAACAATGAGGGCGCACTCGGGAGGCTGTAGATTTCCTTCGGGCACACCCAGCATCCCAAATCTGCATCTCTGCTTCTGCCTGACGCGTTTCGGATTCTCTCCTTAATCATAGGTGTGACTCCATTAATTGCATAACCACAGACACTTTATTTAAATGATTGCCCTCCAATGGGCTTCTAGATAGAATGTCCCAATGTCTGCTGGGAATTGTAGTTCGTGGTCTGCCTCTTATCCCACTGGGACGGAGTAATGTAGGTGAAATGCAGGAAAAACGGCCCACAGTGAGCCGTGAGGTGCCAGATCTGCCCGTAATCCAGGACAGCATCCCCACAAAAGGCGTCAACATCAATTTTGCGCCTGTGGCCCCTTACCAATAGTCGGGTGGTGCGACCCTCTGCGCCCGAAGCCGGCTCATATAACAGTTAACCACACTTTGCTCAGCAATGAGGGCGCACTCGGGAGGCTGTAGATTTCCTTCGAGAACACCCAGCATCCCAAATCTGCATCTCTGCTTCTGCCTGACGCGTTTCGGATTCTCTCCTTAATCATAGGCGTGACTCCATTAATTGCCTAACCACGGACACTTTATTTAAATGATTGCCCTCCAATGGGCTTCTAGATAGAATGTCCCAATGTCTGCTGGGAATTGTAGTTCGTGGTCTGCCTCTTACCCCACTGGGACGGAGTAATGTAGGTGAAATGCAGGAAAAATGGCCCACAGTGAGCCGTGAGGTGTCCGTGGTTATGCAATTAATGGAGTTACGCCTATGATTAAGGAGAGAATCCGAAACGCGTCAGGCAGAAGCAGAGATGCAGATTTGGGATGCTGGGTGTGCCCGGAGGAAATCTACAGCCTCCCGAGTGCGCCCTCATTGCTGAGCAAAGTGTGGTTAACATATATATATATATATATATTACAACCAATTGATTCCCAATGTCAACGCGCTCAATACCTGGTGCAGGCAGCAACGGGTAGAATCCTTACCCGATATTTAAATTCAGAAGCACAAAGGATGCAGCACTCCAGAGATAGGTTTCAGAGTTGCTTTATTTTCACCAACACTACAACCAGTAGTGGTGAAAATAAAGCAACTCTGAAACCAATCTCTGGAGTACGGCATCCTTTGTGTTTCTGAATATATATATATCGGAACATTGCATTCTGGGAGCTGCAGTCTACAACATCGGACTGCAGCTGAAACCAATCAAGTGGAGCCAGCTGACCTCACCTCATTGTGAGGGCCATAGAAATATAAGGGAGGGGTTGGAGTAACCTCATCTAGCTGCGGCATCTGAGGAAGGCTTATATAAGCCGAAATGCATCATGCCATACAAAGCTGTAAATAAAAGGAACCCCTGTGAAGCTCCCCGCTGTGTCCTCTGGTTTCTCTTAAGGAGGGGTTGAATTTGGATATTTTACGCGCTTGCCGGTGCGCATGGAGAGGACCCGTTCTTAAGTGTCCTGTGGTATACTGGCGTTGTGGCAAAGTTTCCTCCGAGGTATCGGATTCTGCAGGACCGCCTCAGGATCAGGCCAGGCAAGTGGCCGCTGTCAGCGACAGCCCGTGATTCACGGGGAAGAGAGATCACTGCATCACCGCTTCATGGCCCGGTTTGACTATGATGGTTGGGGCAGAACGTTGGGGACTCGAGGGAGTCCTGGACTTTATTTTACGGGGTTTCATCACCATATCAAACCCCCACCCTTACCTGGTATTACAGCACCCATTGAAGGCCATATTCCGGCTCCACAATCCATATCCATCGGAACATTGCATTCTGGGAGCTGCAGTCTACAACATTGGACTGCAGCTGAAAACAATCAAGTGGAGCTAGCTGACCTCACCTCATTGTGAGGACCATAGGAATATAAGGGAGGGGTTGGAGTAACCTCGTCTAGCTGCGGCATCTGAGGAAGGCTTATATAAGCCGAAATGCATCATGCCATACAAAGCTGTAAATAAAAGGAACCCCCGTGAAGCTCCCCGCTGTGTCCTCTGGTTTCTCTTAAGGAGGGGTTGAATTTGGATATTTTACACGCTTGCCGGTGCGCGTGGAGAGGACCCGTTCTTAAGTGTCCTGTGGTATACTGGCGTTGTGGCAAAGTTTCCTCCAAGGTATCGGATTCCGCAGGACCGCCTCAGGATCAGGCAAGGCAAGTGGCCGCTGTCAGCGACAGCCCGTGATTCACGGGGAAGAGGGATCACTGCATCACCGCTTCACGGCCCGGTTTGACTATGATGGTTGAGGCAGAATGTTGGGGACTCGAGGGAGTCCTGGACTTTAATTTATGGGGTTTCACCACCATATCAAACCCCGACCCTTACCTGGTATTACAGCACCCATTGAAGGCCATATTTCGGCTCCACAATCCATATCCATCGGAACATTGCATTCTGGGAGCTGCAGTCTACAACATCGAACCACAGCTGAAACCAATCAAGTGGAGCCAGCTGACCTCACCTCATTGTGAGGACCATAGAAATATAAGGGAGGGGTTGGAGTAACCTCGTCTAGCTGCGGCATCTGAGGAAGGCTTATATAAGCCGAAATGCATCATGCCATACAAAGCTGTAAATAAAAGGAACCCCCGTGAAGCTCCCCGCTGTGTCTTCTGGTGTTTCTTAAGGAGGGGTCGAATTTGGATATTTTACGCGCTTGCCGGTGCACGTGGAGAGGACCCGTTCTTAAGTGTCCTGTGGTATACTGGCGTTGTGGCAAAGTTTCCTCCGAGGTATTGGATTCCGCAGGACCGCCTCAGGATCAGGCCAGGCAAGTGGCCGCTGTCAGCGACAGCCCGTGATTCACGGGGAAGAGGGATCACTGCATCACCGTTTCACGGCCCGGTTTGACTATGATGGTTGGGGCAGAACGTTGGATACTCGAGGGAGTCCTGGACTTTATTTTACGGGGTTTCACCACCATATCAAACCCCCACCCTTACCTGGTATTACAGCACCCATTGAAGGCCATATTTCGGCTCCACAATCCATATCCATCGGAACATTGCATCTGGGAGCTGCAGTCTACAACATCGGACTGCAGCTGAAACCAATCAAGTGGAGCCAGCTGACCTCACCTCATTGTGAGGGCCATAGAAATATAAGGGAGGGGTTGGAGTAACCTCGTCTAGCTGCGGCATCTGAGGAAGGCTTATATAAGCTGAAATGCATCATGCCATACAAAGCTGTAAATAAAAGGAACCCCCGTGAAGCTCCCCGCTGTGTCCTCTGGTTTCTCTTAAGGAGGGGTCGAATTTGGATATTTTACACGCTTGCCGGTGCGCGTGGCGATGACCCGTTCTTAAGTGTCCTGTGGTATACTGGCATTGTGGCAAAGTTTCCTCCGAGGTATCGGATTCCGCAGGATCGCCTCAGGATCAGGCCAGGCAAGTGGCAGCTGTCAGCGACAGCCCGTGATTCACGGGGAAGAGGGATCACTGCATCACCGTTTCACGGCCCGGTTTGACTATGATGGTTGGGGCAGAACGTTGGATACTCGAGGGAGTCCTGGACTTTATTTTACGGGGTTTCACCACCATATCAAACCCCCACCCTTACCTGGTATTACAGCACCCATTGAAGGCCATATTTCGGCTCCACAATCCATATCCATCGGAACATTGCATTCTGGGAGCTGCAGTCTACAACATCGGACTGCAGCTGAAACCAATCAAGTGGAGCCAGCTGACCTCACCTCATTGTGAGGGCCATAGAAATATAAGGGAAGGGTTGGAGTAACCTCGTCTAGCTGCGGCATCTGAGGAAGGCTTATATAAGCCGAAATGCATCATGCCATACAAAGCTGTAAATAAAAGGAACCCCCGTGAAGCTCCCCGCTGTGTCCTCTGGTTTTTCTTAAGGAGGGGTCGAATTTGGATATATATATATTACCTACTGGCGGTCGCCAGTAGGTAGTTATAGTTAGGGCCTATTATCCATAGGAAATTTGTAACATTCTTTTCCCAATAACTTTGGCGCCGGTTGACGAATCTTCGTGAAACTTTCAAAACTTATGGCCCGCTCCGGTCAGCTCCTACCTTGAAAGTTTCGTGGTGATTTGGCAAGCGGGGGCCGAGAAAAAAGGGGGGTCCCAAAATGTGTTTTCTCCATGTTAATTCCCATAGGAAACTTTAGCCACGGCTACAGCCCGAACTGCTGAACGGAATTACACCAAATTTGGCAAAAAGGTAGTGCTTGGTTCAGAAAGTGCCCTTTTTTTTAAAGGGTGTAAATCCTTCAGTAATTCCAGAGAAATTAAAAAAATAAGAGTCAAAAAATCAATTTCCCATAGGAAACTTTATGCAAGGCTACAGCCGAAACTACTGAACGGATTTACCCCAAATTTGGCAAAAAGGTACTGCTTGGCTCAGAAAGCGACCTTTTTAAAAATGGTGTAAATCTGTTCAGTAGTTGCTGAGAAAATCAAAAATAAAAGTTTCAATATTTAGAGGCACGGAGGATCCGCGGACCCTCCCGACCACGAGCTTCATGCTAATTGGCTGTCAACACTCCAAACCAGGAAGTGTTGGCAGCCATCTTGTGCCTCGGTAGAACCGAGGCACAAGAAAACAGAAAAACTAAGGCGCAAAACAAGAAAAGGGGGCAGGGTAGAAACACCCTGACCCCCTAGGCCTGCTCAGGGGGTCCCACAAGGACCCCCAGGGCCCAAAAAAGCATTTTTTTTTTTAAACGGCGAAATTCGCGTAGGATCCGCGAATCCCGCCATGAAGAAAAAAAAACAAAGCGCGGGCTCCAGCGCTTCGTTAATATTTAGCCCCTGGGTGGGCCAAGTCCCAGGGGCATGCAAAAATGTAATAGTGGGGGCCCAGGGAGGCCCCTGCAGCCCCGGGGACTGCCACCCCCCGGGGCTTTCCATAAATATTTGCGGGGGGCTCACGGCCCCCCCACAGCCCCGGGACCGCCACCCCCCAGGGCTTTGTTTTGTTAATGTTGGGGGCCTCCAAGGCCCCCCAAGCCCCGGGGACCGCCACCCCCCGGGGCTTTTGTCAAATATTTGCGGGGGCACACAGCCCCCCCGCAGGCCAGGGGACCACCACCCCCCGGGGCTTGTTTTAAAAAAAAAATTACCTGTGTGGGGGTGCTCGAGCCCCCCCACACGCCCCGGGGACCGCCAACTCCCCGGGGCACTAAATATTTAAATATGGGGGTCCGTTACGGACCCCCAGAACCCCGGGGACCACCACCTCCCCGGGGCTTTGAAAATGTTGGGAGGGGGGCCGCGCGGCCCCCCTCCTGGAGCCTGTGATGGCCCTTGTGACCGCCACCCCCCCAAGGCCGGCTCCTGCAGTGTCCCGGGGTGCCCACCCCGGGACACTGCTGTTTGCTATGGCAGGACGGGAGCCTCGCGGCTCCCGTCCTGCCATAGCAAACTTGCTTTGGATTTTGGAAGAGAGAGCAGGAAACCTGCTCTCTCTTCCAAAATCTAAAGCAGATTGCTTTTCCACATGGGGAGCTGCATGTTAGCAGCTCCCCACGTGGAAAAGCAATGCTGGCTCCCGCAGGACGCAGGGAGCCGGCGGGACCGTGGGGGCATTGGGGCTCCCCCCACGGTCCCCAACGAATAGGGCCTGCCCCGGGGGATGGGGTCCCCGGGGCTAGTAGTGGCCCAGGAGGGGGGGCCACGCGGCCCCCCTCCCCAAAATAAAAAAAAAAGGCAGGCCCCGGGGGATGGGGTCCCCGGGGCAATAGAGGCCTCAGGAGGGGGGCCACGCAGCCCCCCTCCTTACAAATTGTTTAAAATGTGGCCATGCCCCGGGGGATGGGGTCCCCGGGGCCGGAATTGGCCACAGGAGGGGGGCCACGCGGCCCCCTTCCCGTTCAGTTTTTTTTTAAATAAAAAAAGGGGTCAGGCCCTGGGGAATGGGGTCCCCAGGGCCCACAAAAGGAAAAAAGAAGGGGGGCCACACAGCCCCCCTTCTAAAAAAACAAACCAAAAAAAAGAAGCGATCGTGCCTCAGGCCCCGCCCCCTCCCTTCACCACTCTGCAAACGCGCCCTGTGGCACGTTTTAAATTGGGGCATTAATTCCCCTTGAATACTGGGGGTCCCTGGGGGCCAACTAGCCCACCAGGTACCTCCAGTGCCCGCCACAGGGCTGCGTTGCAGAGAGGTGGTGCAGGCCACGCCCCTTTTTACACCTCTCTGCAACGCGCTCTGTGGCGCTTATTGGAGGTACCTGGTGGGCTAGTTGGACTCCAGGGACCCTCAGGATTCAAGGGGACTTTATCCCCCAACTTAAAACGCGCCACGGGGTGCGTTTGCACAGTGGTGAAGGGAGGGGGCGGGGCCTGAGGTGACGTGTGTGCCAGCATGCGCTTTGATCAGGCATTTATGCTCAGGGTACATGTCGATAGATCGGCCACTGCTCTCCCACAAGCGAGGAGTGTCGCATATGCATACTAATATGTGATTGCATTTGGTTTTTGTTTAAATGGTTTATTTTAATTTTATTTTACTCAGTTTTGTACAATTGTTATGACTGATGTGCCATTACAACATGTCTGCCATGTATTGCTCATTTGTCCTTTTTCACTTTCAGCACTATTAACTATTAGAGTCTCTCTGTTCGGTGTATGTTTCACGTGATCAAGGTTCTACGGAATCGAAACGCGTTGTGGATTAAATGGTGGTTTGGCATTTTCATGGAGTTGTGTGTTACTGAGAGCGCGCTGACTTTTGTTAGTTTTGAGAATTGGATTACCGGTGTGCTCCGCCGGTGTGTGCGCCACTCTCCAGGGGGCCCAGCAGTCCGGAAGGAGCGCTTCTGGTTGTATATATATATATATATATATATATATATATACACAACATTTCTCCACTCTACACGAAGAAATCTGTACTAGGGACTTTAAATACAGGACGTGTTTCAGCTGTCTCTGCAGCCTTCCTCAACTGCTCGGATTGCCGGAGTGAGTATACATTTGTAGTGCTTGCACGTGAGTTCAATTCAACCACAATAGTAAAAATGTTCTGATTCTCAGCACCAAATTCAATTTGTAAAAATAAATGACCAGTGTCTCTTTAAATTCATGGACGAGTGTCTTTTTAAAGTGCAAGAAAAATAACACTCACTGCAAAATGTGCCATTTCAAAAAGTCAACCAGCATTCCTTGTCAAGTTACTGTTGTTTCGCTCACCAAATTGCGGTAATTGCATTGCGTCCCACCACTAGGCAGCTGCCTCCGTGGCCCCAGCTCTGAAGCTGCCTCTGTCATCAGGGCGAGAGTTTTCTCGTTTCCCTCCGTCATTCGAAGGCTCCGGGGCACTCAGGTTTTCACTCATTGTGACCTAACAAAGATTGTGGTTTTTACCGAGTGCTCCAAATCGCTGGGGGTGCAGAAAAAGACGTCACAGCTGGCGTCTGTCAACATACACAACATTACTCCACTCTACATGAAGAAATCGGTTCTCGGGACGCAAGTCCATCTTTTAGTTCTAGCTTTATTGGCAAGACTCATAGCAACTTTAAATACAGGACGCGTTTCAGCTGTCTCTGCAGCCTTCCTCAACTGCTCGGATTGCCGGTGTAAGTACACATTTGTAGTGCTTGCACGTGAGTTCAATTCAACCACAATAGTAAAACATTTCTGATTCTCAGCACCAAATTCAATTTGTAAAAATAAATGACCAGTGTCTCTTTAAATTCATATATGAGTGTCTTTTTAAAGTGCGAGAAAAATAACACTCCCTGTGCAAAATATGCCATTTCAAAAAGTCAACCAGCATTCCTTGTCAAGTTGCTGTTGTTTCGCTCACCAAGTTGCTGTAATTGCATTGCGTCCCACCACTAGGCAGCTGCCTCTGTGGCCCCAGCTCCAAAGCTGCCTCTGTCATCAGGGCGAGAGTTTTCTCGTTTCCCTCCGTCATTCGAAGGCTTCGGGGGCACTCAGGTTTTCACTCATTGTGACCTAACAAAGATTGCGGTTTTTACCGAGTGCTCCAAATCGCTGGGGGTGCAGAAAAAGATGTCACCGCTGGCGTCTGTCAACATACACAACATTTCTCCACTCTACACGAAGAAATCTGCACTCAGGACGCAAGTCCTTCTTTTAGTTCTAGCTTTATTGGCAAGACTCATAGCAACTTTAAATACAGGACGCGTTTCAGCTGTCTCTGCAGCCTTCCTCAACTGCTCGGATTGCCGGTGTAAGTATACATTTGTAGTGCTTGCACGTGAGTTCAATTCAACCACAATAGTAAAACTTTTCTGATTCTCAGCACCAAATTCAATTTGTAAAAATAAATGACCAGTGTCTCTTTAAATTCATGGACGAGTGTCTTTTTAAAGTGCAAGAAAAATAACACTCACTGCAAAATGTGCCATTTCAAAAAGTCAACCAGCATTCCTTGTCAAGTTGCTGTTGTTTCGCTCACCAAGTTGCTGTAATTGCATTGCGTCCCACCACTAGGCAGCTGCCTCCGTGGCCCCAGCTCTGAAGCTGCCTCTGTCATCAGGGCGAGAGTTTTCTCGATTCCCTCCGTCATTCGAAGGCTCCGGGGGCACTCAGGTTTTCACTCATCATGACCTAACAAAAATTGCGGTTTTTACCGAGTGCTCCAAATCGCTGGGGGTGCAGAAAAGACGTCACCGCTGGCGTCTGTCAACATACACAACATTTCTTGCTGTTGTTTCGCTCACCAAGTTGCTGTAATTGCATATATATATATATATATATATATATACATACACATATATGTATAAGATTTTATCTCTACATATATTTATATATGTGTATCTATATATATATACATATATATCATGTGATCAAGGCCGGGTCAGGCCAAAACACGTCAGGGCGGTTGTGGTGATTGAGCAACAATAAATAATCCAAGCACAGAAATTGGGTTCGACTCCATCTTTTCCCAGGAGAAGGGAAGTTGCAGAGAACGGCAAAAAACAATATACATATATATATGTACATAGATACATATATATATCTTTCTCTCTGTAGACGACTTATGTATATATATATGTATCTATATACACATATATGTATATAGATACACATATATATACATATATCATCTACAGAGAGAAAGAGACTCTCTCTCTCTATATATTTCTGTTTTCCCTCCTGTAACGTTAGGTTTTTGCACTTTTTATTTTCTATATTTAATTTTATTTTATTAATTTAATTTTTTAGTTATTTAGCACACCCCTTCTGTTACTACAGCGAGCTCGGAGCGATGCCCCCCTTGCTTTAATTGCTATTAGTAGATATTGCCCACTTGGGCGTAATATCATAGCAAATACCCTTTTCTGTGCTATAATTATAAACAGTCCGGGTCTAGGAAGTAGCTTGTATGGGCATTATTCTTTATTGATTATTTTGACCCATGTGGGTGTTACTCCTTAGTGTTTATGACTTGTTGCATTATATTTATAGGGAGTATAGGTTTAGGATCTAAGCCCACTTGGGCAGTATCCCGTTTTCCCACTGACACCATCAACTCATGTCTTTGAATAAAGCGCAATTACATCTAGGCGCAGACATCATTTAAAACTTCCCAATTGAGATATTACTCGATTCTCACAGATATAAATCTTTTGGGTATGGATTCATATAATAATGACATTTACATATCAGTATTACATATCATATGCTGTAATTTTTATTTGTCTATATATGGCTTAGCTTATTATTAGCGTTATTTTGCTATCTCTCCTTTCTTGCGGTTAGTGAATAAGTTAAACACTCACTTATTTGTAATTAAATATATAAATATTTATTTGAGTGTTATGTTAAATGTGAAGGTAAATTACTATTTCGTTATTGACAGTGTTTATGCTTTTTCTTAAAAAACATGGAAAGGGTTTTCTTTTGGTTGTTGCACCGTTATTGCATTTAGAGAATATGTTTTCTGTTTCTACTACACAGAAGTGGTTTCTATGGCAACTGCCTTAAGTGTGCTTTACCAATCAGTGTATGTGTATATATATGTGTAATCAATTGTTACCTGGCGTAGTGAGCAAGGCGGTCCGCCGCCGAAACGCGTCTTGGTCTTCAAATGGAATAAATCGTTCCGTGATATACTCCCACGGTGTCAGCGCCTGTGTTTTTGCCGACATACAGGATTGGAACTATATATATATATATATATATATATATAGAGAGATCTCTCTTTCTCTATTTTTTTATACTTATGCCTTCCCTGGGGGCCGATTGTGGCCGCCACGGAAAGCACATGGCTATAAAAAAAATTGCCCCCACAGGGGGGTTGGCCACTGAGCAGGAGGACCGACCCCTTGCCAATTTCGCCACCATTTCTATTTTCTATTTTTTACATTTTGGGGAGCGATCGTGCCCCCCCAGGGATAGGCAAAGTTTAAAAATAAAAATATATGGCCGGGGGGGGGTTGCCCATTCCCACAAGGGCTGACCCCCCCCACCAAAGACATCCCTGGTGTCTAGTGGGGTTTCCACGGCCAGGAAACCCTTTCAAGAAGGCCTCGTTTGAAAAGGGGAGACCAAACGAGGCCTCCCTGAAAGCTGGGCAGGCCGTTTTCAGCCTGATTTCCCCATCTGAGTCGAGCGCGGCCTTACCTGCGGCTGTCCTTGGCTCCGGTAGGGAAATCAGTGATGTCAGAGCGCCTCGCGGCACGCTGATGTCACAGATGGGTGGTAGGGGGAGCGGGGGGAGACGCGAACAGCCTTCCGCGTCGCCCCCAGGGGAAAGAATAAAAAAAGTACCAGAGGTTTAAATGGGGCCCTTCCTGGTGATGGCCAATGGACGTCCGCCGCACCAGGGAGGTAGTGCTTGCATCGACCATTGACCGACACAAGCACCAAAAGGTTTAAACCACACTTTTGTGCTACAACTTTACCATTCTACTACTACTCACACTCTTGAGCTTAGCCACATACAAAGCAACAACACCTCTTTCTTATACATCATGCATCTTCAAATCCATAACACATATCAAAATACATATACAAGTACAGACATACTTCAATTACAACTCCATGCACACCTTAAAACTTGACAGACTGCACATCCAATTTGAAAGCGATACCTAAAATTATGTGGTATACTTCAATTCTAGATTTCCAAACACTAATACAAACTTCCATAATCACTAATGCATCTTTCAATATACACATATTCCTATATACAATGTATTTCAAACAACATTTAACTACAATAAAACAAACTACAATACACATCTCTACATTTAATAAAATATTAAAAACATCACAGTTCTTGAATAATTTTTAAAGTTTGAAAAAAGACTAATTTATAATACACCTCACAAATATATAACTCACCATCCAAATATTTTTGTAGAATATGCAATATCAGAAACTCATAAAAGATTTTCTTATGCACACAATCAATGTAATGCACTACTCTCAACAAGGTAAAACCAGTAATGGCAAAGTTTCCCTCTCTTTCTCCACTGAAATAAATGTAAGTAGCAAATCACATTGCTTCCTACATTATTTCAAATTTTAAAACATATTTCTATTGGTTAGACATATTAACCCTTAATTTTTGGGAGTCGCGATTCCACCGAGCACCAACACGATGGATCCGCGAATACACACGGGAGTTCAAAAATATATTACTAATAAGAATAACACTATTTTTTAAGAACACACCACTTCTAAACACAATACTGACTCGGAAAATCTTACTTTAATAACATATTACTTATATATAAATTAGAATTCCATATTTAAAGCCACAATTAAGATACAACCCTTCCCCCATACTGCTTAATCCCAGTTTCCATAGTAACAGTTTTTGCAACATTCAACTGAACAAGCAGGTCACAAGTTAACCATATTTTCAAGTTCAGCACACAAGGTTACAAATGCAAACAGCATGTGTGGTTGACTTTTGCAAAATATTACCTTATCCTATCTACTGTACCTTTGAAACATTTTTAATTAACCAATAAGAAACATGCTTTTTAAAGAAAGTAACATGCACCCTATTTTTGAGTATACAATGTTCAGAAACAGCCAATCAATGCTCTACTTTTTAAAAACAGCATCTTGTCCACCATTTTAGATACCTCTCATTCTACCAACTGACAACCTCAGCTACAGACATCTTTTCATTACTTCCAGACATCCCTTCAAGATACTTACAGTATGGATTGTTGGACACAGCTATGTTTTCTGGTGCAAAAGGCATGCTGAGGTATTGACAAAGACCGAGCTTTACAAAATGTGGATATTAAATGGATTGCACAGAGAGGATTAAAGTGGCACCAATTGATGCCTTTGGTTAAAACCTTTTTGCATCTCCAACCCCTGACCTCATGATTGTGCACTGTGTTGGCAATGACCTAGGCACATTGACTGGGGTAGGTCTGGAAATGCTAATGAAGGACACCTTTGCACAATTGATGTTGCTTTTGCCTCAAACTGTCTTTGTATACTCTAATATATGCCAAAGACAGAAATGGAAGTGGTCAAATCAATTCTGTCCACAGATAAAGAAAGCTATGAAGAATGTCAATAAAGCTGTTTCTGCTTACCTCAGAGACCATAGGATGGGCTCCATCTATAACAACAATACACGTTTTGATATGGATGACATCTACAGAAGTGATGGAGTACACTTCACAGATCAAGGAAACAGAGTCTTTCTCAACAACCTAAAGCTGTGCATCCGCACTTACATGTAGTTACAACAAACTCATAATGAAAACAAGGGCTCTTTTTAGAGCCACCCTATAATACAGTGGTGAATCTAATTTTTTTTTACACATACATATATATATATATTTTTTTTATGGATTTTCGCCCCCGTTGCGAATCTGCAAAAGCATGAATTCAATGTACTGCAACACAATACACTTTTCAGGTTTAACTATTAATTTTTAATTTTACATATTTTTACTAACTCTATCAATTTTAATCTTATCATTAACTTCAATCACACTACCTCTTTAAAGCAACTTCACAAAACCAACACTACCTTCTAAATTTATATACTACTAAATTATTTATTTGAGGTGGATTCGCGAATCCAACGCAATGTTACACGGGGGGCCGCGCTGAGAGCTGCGTTGGAGTCGCGACTCCAAAATAGAAAGAAAAAAACCACCCCACTTCCATTATTCGGTATTCGCTCCGGGTACCCCATTCCCCGGGGCATTACCTATATTATCATTTTTAAAAATTAAGGGACGGGGGCCACATGGCACCCCTTCCCTGGGCCACTATTGGCCCTTGGGACCCCATCCCCCGGGGCCTGGTCAGCATTTATTTAATTTTTTTAATTTTGGAGGGGGGCCACATGGCCCCCCATTACTTGGCCACTTCTGGCCCCGGGGACCCCATCCCCGGGGCCTGGTCATACGTTGGGGACCGCGGGGGAGCCCCAATGCCCCCACGGTCCCTGCCGGCTCCCCGCCTCCTGCGGGCGCCAGCATTGCTTTTGGGCAAGGGGAGCTGCTGACATGCAGCTCCCTTTGCCTAAAAGCAATTCTGTTTTGCTTCTTGGAAGCGAGAGCAAGTTTCCTGCTCTCACCTCCAAGAAGCAGAGCAGTGTTTGCTATGGCAGGGCGGGAGTTCTCAAGTTTAGGTGCAAAGCAGCTCCAGTATAGAGCACTCTCAACACCAGCAACACTCTAAATTTGCTCACCTCAAATGTCTGCTTTTTTATCAAAGTGTCGCTGGTGTTGAGAGTGCTCTATACTGGAGCTGCTTTCTACCTAAACTTGAGAACTACCCAGAGTTCTCTGCTTCTTTTTTGCATAATTTATGCGTCACTCAATGCCTGAAAGGGTTTTGTTTTGATATATATATATATATTTATTATATTGCAATATTTATCGCTATGAACTACCATGTATTTATTTAGTGCCTGTATCGATTTTAGTTCTTGCTAGAATTTGGGAGATGCACTAACAAACGAAAAATAGACTAATCATTATGTGCTAGTAGCTCTTTTATGTCTATACATCACGTGGTTGGAAAGCAAAGCATTTTTAAAAACATGGCGAACTGTGTTTCTCTGTATGTGATCAAGGACAAGTGTTGTCCGAAACGCGTCATAACTGAGGAATAAAGAACATTGCCATACTTCCCAGTGGTTTGTGTCTCTCTTCTCGCCAGAAGGAGGTTTGGAGAGTCGAGGTGTTTCTTGGATACGATTACGGAAGTTGGTTGCTTCCGTCAACGAACCCACTCCCCGAGAAGCTGGCAGCCGCTCTCAACCAGAGTTCAGTGGATCCGAAAGGAATTTTTGCGGCTGCCCCCTAATGAAATCTCTACACAGGCCAGGAGACGGCAACGACGAGGTCGGAGGACCGGTCGGCAGCGGTTTTCTACGGTGGTGAGTTGACCGGCGAGAGGCGTAGGTGGGGAGGAGTGGAAGGCATTGCTCTGGCTGACAAATCGAAATCGCAAAAGCACAATATTCACACACATTTAGCTCAGAATGTCAGCGGATGCAGTTCGCGAGCGAGAGGCAGTGGCTGAAGAACTCTTTAATAATCTGCCTAAAGCGTCTACGAGTGGCCAAGGTTCCAATACTACTACGCTAAAATGCTTTTAAAGAAATTGGAAAAATGTATACGGAACGAAATAACAAAATGGTGGGAACACAAATCCCTAACAAAATATGAGGAAGTGGGTCGTATCCCACGGGGACTAAGAATCCTATTAGCACCAAGTTTTGACAACCCTAATCCGAGTATGTTGAAAGAATGGGGTGAAAGCAATTTGGTGGCATCCTTGAACCTGGTGAGAATACTGGTGAAGTATGCTGAAATTGATCTCCAAGCTTTGATTTTAGAAATTGAGAAAATCAATGAGCAACTGAGCAAGCTAGAACCAAACGAGTTTATAGTGAAGACAAGAAAAGAAATACAGGAACGTCTGACTAAGCAAGAGGAAAAAATTAAAATACGCAAGGCATACAAGTTCTCCTGCGATAAAACTGATTATGAGCAAGGTCGGATATTTACGTTCGCACGTAAATACGAGAATGCGAAGAAAATTAAATTGAATGCTAAACCAACAAATTCTGCAGCAACTTCAGCACAACGCTCAGATAATATTATGAATGAAATCTCTTCCAATTTAGATGGCGACTCACTTACCAGCGATATGTCATCAGAGAGTGGGAGTATCAGCAGCATTGGCGAATCAGTAGAAGCTAGAAAACTCGATGTAGGAGAAGAGATTGATTTTTTAGCTTCGGATCGTCGCCAAACCCTGAGACCACACAATCAGAAGAGGCAAACAGAACCAGAAGAAACGCAAGGAGAAGGGAAAGGCGTAAAAGGAGGAAATGTAAAACCAAAAAAGACACAATAGCCCGGAAAATGAAGGCAGATGATAATACCATCATCAATCTTTCCTCCATAGTGTTGACAGAGGCCGAAAAACAACTACTGTCATTGGGTTTATCCTTCTGCCCAGTCAGCGATTTTAATTATGCATGCACGAGAGTTGACGTTTTCTGTTTTATCCGAAAGTTGAAGCTCAAAAAATTCTTTGCTATCAAAGAAGGGTTAAAAGAAGTACAACAGATAAATACTAATACGGATCGTACCAGTACCGAGCTTCAAGTGTCTGACATTCCGAAGCTACTTACCATGCATGATCTCAGCAACAACATCAATGCGACAGATCAGGAGCCTACTAATTGTCAGTCAACACAAGAACGACTCTTAGATGCCAACATCAGACAACGGGGAGCAGGCATGAGTCCTTTTAAGCCCAGATCTAATTTCATCCCAGCCATGCCTAAGGATGCTATAGATATCTTCCATTAGTGTGTCACGGAGGATATTAAAAAATTACATCATCAAGTCAAACACAAAAACGCTCTAGAAATTACCAAGAATTACAGTACACCAGATTGATGAAAAAACTGAGTGATAATCATGAGATAGTTGTTACAAAATCTGACAAGGGCGGCAACATAGTGATTTGGCCGCAGACAGAGTATTTATTGGAAGCCCGCAGACACCTTGATGATCAGGTCTGCTATGAAAGAACTAACTACAAACAATACAACTTAGCCAAAGAAGCCTTGAAAAAGAATCTTCTACAATGGAAAAGAGAGGGTGTTATCTCCATGGAAGAGTACCAATTCTTAAATGTAGAATATCCAGTACTACCGAGACTATACTTTATCCCTAAAGTCCACAAGAAGACCTCACCGATACCTGGCAGACCGATCATTTCAGTCATTAACAGTGTGGGGGAACGTGCTACGCAATATGTGGACTTCTTTCTGCAAGGCTTTGTGAAACGGCTTCCCACCTATGTGAAAGACACTGGAGACTTTCTTAAAAAAGTGCATGATATCCAGTGGGCAGATGATTTTATGTTTATAAATTTATGTTCGATGCTTGTATATAGCAATATCGAATCACTATATACAAGCATCGAACATACCACTGGTTTAAATGCAGTTAAATACTTTTTAGACACTAGGCCTTTGGACTGTTACAATCACAATAAGATGCTGTTAAGTTTAGTCTCGTGGTGTCTGCACAACAACTACTTCATATTTGGTAATGACATTTACGTACAAAAGAGGGGTGTGGCGATGGGGGCCTGTTTCTCCCCCAGCTATGCATGTTTGCATGTCGGCTGGTGGGAGGAACGGGTCCTCAAGCGCACACACTCTGTAGAGTTTGCAAACCATGTACAATACTGGCTAAGATATATTGATAATGTTTTTATTGTGTGGAAAGGGGATGAAAAGAGTGCTATTGATTTTATTCAAAACATTAATATGAATACTGCGAATCTCAAATTTACCTCTCAGGTTAGCAAAGAGAGCATTGAGTTCCTGGATGTAAGGGTGTACATTAAGGATGGCAAAATAGCCACCACAATACATAGAAAAGTCACTGCTGGAAATTCCACTCTTCATGCCAGCAGTGCACACCCAAAGCATTTAATTAGCAACATTCCATTCGGGGAACTCCTACGACTCAAAAGAATCTGCAGCACTCAGGAGGACTTTAATCACTGTACCCAAGAGGCACTCATTAGATTCAAAAAGAGAGGATACAGTGAGACCATTTTGAAGGAGGCAGTTAAGAAAGTCAATGATAGACCTAGAGAATCCCTCTTGCCCACAAATGAGGCGGTCAAAGAATCCAAACTAGTAGACGATGCTCCCAGACTAATTACAACGTACAACAAACATGAAAGAAAGATTAGGTCAATTATAAAGCGTAATTGGCCTATTGTGCTTACGGATGGAGTATTAGCTCCGAGACTCCCCGTACAACCTACCATCACATACGGGAAAGGCATTTCCATGAGAACACAGATAGTTAAAAACAGCCCAGAGTTAGGGACAACTAGAATGTGGTTACAACCTAGACAAGGATTTTTCAGATGCTCATCATGCAGAACATGCAAGTTTGGAGAAAATACCACACAGTACTCCACTCCTTTTAGCCCTGACATGATTACCATCAAGGGCAGCTTTAACTGCAGAACAAAGTTTGCGGTTTATGTTCTGACATGCACCTGTGGCTTGAGATATGTGGGGAGCACCAAGCTACAGGTGCATGTCAGAATATTGCAACACTTGCGTGCTATTGTTAATAACGATGCCGCATATCCCGTCGCACGACACTTCAGATATGAGCGTAACAATGACCTTAAATGCTTGAAATACTTTGTTGTGGCTGCCATTCCCAAACTCCGGAGAGGGGGAGATAGGGAAAGGTTGTTGCGACAACTGGAGTCTAAAATGATCCTTGAGCTAGACAGTAAGTCTCCCAACGGGCTTAACAACACGGAGGATCTGCCTTATTTCGTGTAATGGTTCAATGTGATGATAGGCGAATTAGCTGCATGGATTATGAGATTAATTTTCTTTGTGATGTCCCTCCATTATGTTCCACTTATGATGTGATGGCAGTACATATTATTTTATTACTGATAGACATTTTATGCCGCGCCATTATTCCATCATGGCTTGCACAATTACTTTTTTAATATTACCACGAGTGGATTTTTTGCATTTTTTTCTAATTTTAGCACTTACACTTTATTAGGTCAGTTTGACCTGAGGTAGCACCTTACTAGGCACATAGCTCTTTCACTAGTCTGCATAGTTTGCACAGTTTCAGGGGTCTGCGCAGTTGGATTTTCCCTCTTGAGTAGTATTGAGATTATATTATTGCAAGAGTAAGGGGTACATTTGTAATTGCATTTATGCAGATATATTGCCAACTGCGGTTTTCTACCATTTGCAGCGATTTGCACTTCCCATTGTTTACATGGTTCTATGCGATTTTGCACATTTCCGCTTATGAAATGTTTAATAGGCTGAAAGGTAGTCTTTTTCTATTAATATGACTCCCAGTGCTTGGTTATGTATAAGGTGTTATATTTCAAGTATGAATTTGATAACTGCTCATTTATGGTTTTACGTCTTTTTATTACATCATTTGCGATATTTATTTAAGAGGTGATATATTTTACCAATGAATTTGATAATTATTCATTTATGGTTTTTATGCCTTTTTATTATATTGCAATATTTATCGCTATGAACTACCATGTATTTATTTAGTGCCAGTATCGATTTTAGTTCTTGCTAGAATTTGGTAGATGCACTAACAAACGTAAAACAGACAAATCAATATGTGCAATTATTTGCTAGTAGCTCTTTTATGTCTATACATCACGTGGTTGGAAAGCAAAGCATATTTAAAAACATGGCGAACTGCGTTTCTCTGTATGTGATCAAGGACAAGTGTTGTCCGAAACGCGTCATAACTGAGGAATAAAGAACATTGCCATACTTCCCAGTGGTTCGTCTCTCTTCTCGCCGGAAGGAGGTTTGGAGAGTCGAAGTGTTTCTTGGATATATATATATATATGTAGTTCACTTATTCCTTGGCAAAGAAAAGAAGAGCCCACTGCAAGATTAGCTTGCATGTGTATGATTTATTCCATAGATACCATGGACATGCAGGAATTACGACTCCCAACGCATTTCAGCATACAGGACGCCTTGATCACTGGTGGGTAGCCTCCTCCAATCAAGTGGTTGAAAGGAGTGTAGTGTGCCGAAAGAAAAAATAGGACAGTGAGTTCTCAAATATCTTCCTCTTCTATTTCATTAAAACATTCTGACATGTAGACTGAAATATGCACTTTGAACACCAGCAGCAGACTGCCAGTTAACTCCCTGGTGATCAGCAGCTTTACTGCAGTGTTCTAATGTTATGTTATGTTATGTTATGTTATGTTATGTTATAGGGATTTGTAGAGCGCATGGCTACCCAAAGGCTTCCCAGCGCTAAGCATAAAATACGGTACAGACAGCAGGAGAGGAGATTAGCAGAACTCGTGGAACAACCAGGTCTTCAGATTTTTCCTGAAGGTCGATTCTGTAACTATGAATCTAAGTTCCTGAGGTAGTGAATTCCATTGCTTGTGTGCCAGGTGTGAAAAGGATCTTCCACCCCATCTAACCCTTTTTTATTCTGGTAGTTTTTAATAGGCGCTTAGTGCCGGATCTCAGACGTCTGTTGTGGAGGTGTAGGCCCACCAGATTTCTGATTCCGCAAGGTCCCTTATTATTTATGGCTTTATGTGTTAAGCAGAGTGCTTTGAATTTGACTCTCGCCTCAATCGGGAGCCAATGTAGTGTTCTTTGATACTTTCTCACTGGTTCCTGGATTGGGTTCTTACACAGAAGTCAGACCGCAGCATTCTACACGACCTGTAATTTCATGATGACATATTTAGGTGCGCCCAGAAAGAAGAAGTTGCCATAATCCAAACTTGATGTGACTAGAGCATGTATAACCATTTTTCTTGGCTGTAAGGGGATAAGCTCAAGGATCTTGCGGAGAATTCTGAGCAGCCCAAAGCAAGTACCTGCCACTGTGCTTGCTTGGGTCTCCATGGTCAGCTTCTTATCCATCCAAAAGCCGAGACTTTTTATAGCAGTACTCGGGACTGGTGCGATCCCTAAGCAATTTGGCCATCTGGTTAGAGGCCTGGGGACTCCTGAGTTTCCGAGGACCATCAGTTCGGTTTTGTCCCGGTTAAGTTTCAAACAGCTCCCTGTCATCCATTTCACCACGCTTTCTAGACATGGCGCCAGCTGAACCAATTCACCATTGATCCTAGAATCAAGTGAAACCACCAACTGAGTATCGTCAGCGTATGAAATCATAGAAATGCCATATTCCTGGACTATGTCGGCCAATGGCCGCATATAAATATTGAACAACATGGGGCTAAGCGATGAGCCCTGTGGCACCCCGCATGTCAACCGCTTTTTGTCTGAGAAGAGGTTGGCTTCCATGACTTGGAAGGATCTTTCCTCCAAGAAGGACCCTAACCACTCGAGTGATTTGCCCTAGATGCCGATTTCCCGAAATCTGTTAGATATAATGGAGTAATCGACTGTGTCAAATGCCGCGCTTAAATCTAAGAGTAGTATCACGGCTGATCCACCTTGATCTAGGGTCATTTTTAATTCTTCGGATACTGCTAGCAATGCAGATTCCATGCTGTGCTGTGCCCGGAACACCATCTGTGTGGGCCGAAGGTGGTCTTCCAGAAATTCTGACAGGATCCTATTTACATATCTCTCCAACAATTTACCACTAAATGGAAGAAGTGCTATAGGTAAAAGATTCTCTGGTAGAGCAGAGTCTAAATTCGGTTTCTTTAATAAAGGTTTAATTATGGCCTCTTTCCAGGCTTTTGGAACTTTGCCTGTCTGTAATGAGAGATTCAGAATATCCACTATTATAGGAAAAAGAGCCTCAATGGCCTTATCAAGTACGTGAGGAGGGGCCGGATCTAAAGGAGAGCCTGATCTAATCTCCCCCATGAGCGTTTGAACAATGTTATTGTTCAAAAGTGGAAAATGGGTTAACGCAGGGGTTAAGGAGATCAGCAACTGACCTCTTTCTTGGCTTATTGGAGTGTCCAACTTAGCATGGAGGGAGCTATAGATGTCTGAGACCTTTTTATGAAAAGAGGTGGCTAGTGCATTGCATTTTTCCTTAGAGGCTTGCAGTGGAGAGTTATCATGTGTTACAGTGATTAAAGATTTCACTACTCTAAAAAGTTCTTTAAAAGAATTTTGAGCCTGGGTGATCTTTTTTTACAAGAACTTTGCCTGAGCCTCTTCGATTTTGACATGATAAGTTCTAATCGCCATCTTATACCTGGCTTTGAGTTGGGGGGGTCATAGTTCTTCCTCCATTTCCTTTCAGACTTTTTACAACTTTTCCTTAACGATGCTAACTGAGCATTTAACCAAGGTGCCTTTTTAGTGTTACTAATTGGTTTGGGATTCATTATGGGGACCACTTTGTCCAGTGCTTGAAGGATCCACCTTTCCCAGTTTGCATAAGCTTCATCAACGCTGCCCTGTGTCTTGAAGCCTAAGGACTCCAGGAATTCCCCCCATGCTACTGAATTAAACTTGGCCCAATTTCTCAGATGGGGATTTATAACGGACTTGGTAAATTGGGCATTATTCTTTGCTATTCCCCTCTTGCCTAGTGCAATGGTGATTAGATGGTGGTCAGACCATGGCACAGGGACTTGGAGGTGTACTGAAATTTTGGGGTCGTTGGAGATCCAGGATCAAGTATATGTCCTTTAATATGTGTGGCAGATGTTATTAATTGGAATAGTGATAAGCTCTCCAGTTCCTGCTCCAACCTCTTGATGTAAGGGACATTCTGGTCACCAAAGTGAAGGTTTAGATCCCCTAAAATGGTGATGTGGGCTTTCTTCATCAAGAGACTGGACAATGTGTCTATAAAGCCGTCTAAAAACTCGGCACCGGGCCCTGGGGGCCTATATATTAACAACCCAGAGAAGGTGTGGGTCGGTGAGAAAGACACTTATATTCCTCTTTAATCAGAATCGCAAGTCGCCTCCCACCTTTCCAGTGCAATCAAGTCTATGGATGTGGAACCCGGGGCAGGGCCATCAGGATATCTGAGACAGGTTTATCATTGAGCCAGGTTTCGGTGATAAATAGAGCGTCAAAGCTGTCCTCTTCCAGTAAGAAACAAATTTGTATTTTATGCTTATGGAGTGAGTGGCAGTTAAGAGTCGAGGAGTTCAGGAGATATTCTCGGTTAATGGCCTCTGACTGACTGCATTACGATGCCCACAGGTGCTTATCGTATATTTGCACCGTTTGCATACCTGTAACCCCTTGGCGAAGCATTCCAGTAGTCCTCCTATATCACCACATGGTTCTCGGGTCTGTCTAAGCGTTAGCAGCTGATCCTTGGTGTAATGTATTCGCTGTGATTGGGCAGGCTCCCTGGCCCCTGGGCCCGGTCTGGCGCGGACGTGTGCAGACGGACTTGCCTTTGGTGAGCCTTTGGGGCGCAAGCAGTGCGCCCGCTTTGCAGCCGACATTTAAGGCGTCAGAGGTCCGTAAACTAGACCGCTGACTTCTGGCGCCACGTACAGCTCTATGGTAGAGAGGGATAACACTACCTCTCTACCATGCTATCTGGTAGTACTCTATGACTCCTGACCACTCTATGAGGCAGCGAGGAGCTACTATAGGAGACGCTCTCCTCCCGAGTAAGTACAACACTCTCAATGTACAATATTCCCCCCAAGATGAAAACAGTGAAATTTAAAATACAACGTAAAATAGCCCACTATATAAACAGGTACACGAAACGGCACCTCTTGCTTTCCTGCTTCCTGTAATCGATTTTACGAATGTGCCCACTTTGCAGCCGACATTTGAGGCATCAGAGGTCCATAAACTAGACCGCTGACCTCTGGCGCCAAGTACAGCTCTATGGTAGAGAGGGATAACACTACCTCTCTACCACGCTATCTAATGAGCAACTAAAGTGCTAACATTCTGAATTTATGCCAAAAGTGTGGCACATCTGAATGCCATCTTGATGGAATCAAAGTAGAAAACTAAAAGCATTTTCTGCTGAGGATACTGCAGGAAATTAGGGAACTTCATAACAAATAAGTCTCCCAAGATAGCCACCAGAGATTAAGGAGCCCAACTATAGCACAAATATCACCCAAATGTAGAACAGGTTTAGCCAGGTTTAGCCCAATGACAGAAGTGTGCATGCACAACACTTATTTTTTGTGTTTTTGAAGTTTCATATAGCAGAGACTTGACTCAAAGGTATAGGAGTTCTTTACATGAGCATCAGTTACATGACACAAGGACACATTCATTTTGGTTTTAGGCATGGGGAGATTAAGTGATTTCCCAAGGATCACAGGATGTCAAGTTGTTGACGAAACTCGAGCCTGGTTCTCCAGGTGCAAAGTTTGTAGCTCTGGCCGTAATGCTACATCCTCTCCCTTAAGTGTACCATGTAATCAAGTGATCAACTGGACAACAAAAAATCAAGATAGCAAATGATTTTAAAGTGTTTTGTTGCTATTTGAGATCTCAGAAAATATGTCCTCATTTTAGTTGTTTAGAGCACGAACCATAATTTCCATGGGAATAAGATCCTCTCATGGAGGAGCGTGCAGAGACAACAAGTTGACCATGCTGTGCAGGTAGGAGGGGCAGGGGCAGCACAACCGACCATGGAGGGCAGGGGAAAGGGGGCAGGAGCAACAAACCAACCATGGAGTACAGGCAAGAGAGGCTGTGGCAATTTAAAAGATTGTTGAGGGCAGAAGCACGAGACATTGGCAGTACAGCTATACATGCCAACAGACCCGATTCAGGCTTGAGACTCCCGATGTGTTTAAGCCCAAAAGGACTTTATTTTATCTGTCTCCTGCCTAAAATCTCCTCTTTTTCAATGTAAGTCAATGGGGAAAATCAATTCCCCATTTTGTTTTCAAAATCTCCCTCTTACCAAGTTCGAAATGTTGGCAAGAAAGGTACATTTGACCAGGGAGGTACAGGAGGAATGGGGTAGGGACATGGACTCAGATAAGAGAGGGCAGCAGGGAGATGAGCAGGGGCACCAAACAGACCTTACAGGACAGGTGTCAGGGATTGCAGCACACCACACAGGGCAAGCAGGATGGAAATGCAGCACAACGGACCATGGAAAGCAATAGAGAGGTGACAGGTCCCTGCACTTGGACAACAGAGAGCAGAGGGGAAGGAGGCAAGGGCAGCAAGCTGATCGTACCAGACAGACAGGAGGGAAGGTGGGTGGAGATCAGGGGCAGAAGCTGACCAAACAGGGCAGGTGGGAGGGGCTGTGGCAGCACAGAAGACCATGTATGGCAAGAGGGAGGGTTAGTGGCAGCACAACACCCATGGTGGGCAAGAGGGAGGGGGGAAAGGGCATGCACAAAGAACCATGAAGGACAGAAGGGAAGGGTAGGGGCTTGACACAGACAAAAGAGGGCAGGGGAAGGGGGTACATAACATGCCACTCAGGACAGAGAGGAAGAGCAGTTGCAACACAACAGAGCATGAAGGGCAGAAGGGAGTGACAGCAAAATGGACCATGGATGACAGGAGGGAGGGGATAGGGGCAGAAAACTTGGATTGGCAGGGTGTAGGTGGCAGGGACAGGTAGCAGCCATCTGACCATGCTAGGCAGTTGGACGGGACAGAGGCAGCTCAACAGAACACTCAGAGTAGATAGGAGGGTGTCAGGTCCATTAAATATGGTGGGAAGAAAGGAGGGAGCAGGGCCATGCACACAGGCATTGGAGGGGAGGGGGAAGGAAACTAGGGGCAGCACGCTTAGCACAGAGGCTAAGCAGGAGGTCAATGATGGGGCATATAATTGGGGAACAGAGGGGAGGAGAAGTGGGCAGGGACATCAAGCTAAATGGAGGACAGTGACAGCACATCAGACCATACAGGGCAGGAGGGAGGGATCTGGTGCATGAACTTGGACAACAGAGAGTAGGGAGGAGGTGGAAGGGGCAGCAATATAACTGTTTAGGGCAGGCGAGAAGTAAAGTGGCAGAACAATGGCCATACATGGCTGTAATGAGGGAGGAGGGTCATGGACTTGGACAATGGATGGCAAGAAGGAGGGGGCAGGAGCAGCAAGCATGGGTGGGAGCAGCACAATGCCACGCCCTGCGTTCAACCCGCCCACTGTGAATTCCGATGAGCATTTTACTGAATGTTAAAAGAACCCTTAGAATTTCATAGAAAAAAACAAAGGTTACAGGGACGTTATAGTTAGGCTCAGATTTCACTTGTACAAAACCAGTGGAATTCGGCAGTTATAGTTACCTGGGCTAACTCTAACTCATGCCCGCAATGCACCGCTTGTGACCTCACATATTACGTCAATCATGACATGGTCAGTGACATCACTGATGAGATCTCAAATCACATATATATATGGTGTTATTTTATTTGCGTGCCTCCATTGTATGTATGTATTGGTATCTAAATAACACAAGCTGTGAATACACAGAGAGCTGCACATTATGTGAGGGTCATGAGTCAATCTACAAGTTCATGCAGATAAAGTGGGGATTGCACAAATCCATTTCCCACACTTTTTAAGCACATGGAGATTAAGTGATTTGCCCAGAAATACACAATGTGGTATCTAGTGTTGGGGCCAGGATTATAACCTAGGTCCTCAGATTTCAAAGGCATCAGCTCAAGCTTATAGGCTACATCTCTTCCATCCAACTGTTTTCTATGGTAGTGAGCTGCAGTACCAGTCATGTCATGGTTGTGTGCAGTGCTTGACTTACCTCAAGATTGTGTTGGAGTACATTTGATCTGATTTGACACATTTAGCGCTGTAGTAAATGTAGAAGTGTAGTTTGTGAAAAGCAATGATGTTACTCTTTTTGTGGGAGTGTGTTTGTATCATCATGTCTCTCCTTAAGACTCTCCTAAGCTTTTCCTAAATCCCTCCACTTTAGTAGTGTTTCCCATTTTTAAGACATTTCCCTTTGTCCCTTCTACATTTAGTGCTAAAACGAATACTTATGTTTGCAGATATATCTGCCACTGTGGTGAAGATCACAGCACAGAAAAGATAAGAGAGGTGGAAGTCACCGGCCGCTGGTTTGTGAATACCTTTTTGTTAAATGTGAGTAGTACTACTGTAAAACTACTTTGCACACTACAAGATGTAGTTTGTGAATAGGCTCCACAGTGTTGTGATTACATTTGATGCATCCTTCCACTATTAACATCTGACCTTGCTCCTATGCTATGTATGGAATAGACTATTTTCTCTCCCTCCCCGCTGCACCCATCTTCCCCAACCTCCTCTTGCCCCTCCTTTGTCACCCTTCTCCCAGCATCTTCTTGCCACCAAGCCACCTTGCTTACTTTTTTGTTTTTTAACTTTTTTGATGCCTGCTTTGCTATTGGTGGGAGGCCTGGCTAAAATGGTTTTCTGACGATTCTAAGATGGCCACCAGCGTGTGCACATGCATGTATAGCGGGCATCTCTGAAAGTTTATATTAACAAATGGAAAATAAAGAAGGCCACTGTGGATGCGTACTCATACCTTATGTAAATTTTTTAATGATAATTTTTTAAGTAAAACAAAATGCATTCAAAGATGACCCCTTAAATGGGATAGTTTATCTTTGTCCTCCTGCTGCTTTCATGAGCACGAAAATAATGGGTTGCTGGGTCACTGCCAGGGGCACCTCACACAAGCCTGGGCAAGGTGCTGTCACTTACTATCATTCATGGATGTCAATGCAAAGATGTCTATATTTCCCTAAATGGTTCGCAAAAGTATAACAAAATAAAGAAGCAAACTTTAGTATGGAAAGAACTTTTACTGAGAGTGAGTAAAATTGGAGAATGTTGCAAAACATATTTAGAGGTCTTATTTAAAAGAGAATCAGAACATCTTCAGAACTAAATACCTCACAAATACTTCATACCCAAATGAATGTACAATAGCATTCAAAGGCTGGGGGAGGTCTGACATTTACCAAGTAACTAAAAAATAAAAGATTTAAAGAAAGTGTTCAACTTTTTACAGAATTGTCTTTTATCATGAACCACATGTAACCACACTCTTCATGGTTTTTTTTTTCGGTAAAACTTATCATTTCTGAGAATTCACATTTGGAAGCATCATTCACATGGTATGCTATGACATACTTTGCAACTTCCAACCACAGTTACAGACCTTCGTGCACCACATATTTCTTTACTTGGAGCTGATACCATTTTGCTTGTTTTTTTTAATTGTACTGCCGTCCTCTAATCATTGCCTTGTAATAGTATGCTCACGAGATCACTTAGATTCTTAATGCAGTCTTGATATATTATAGCTTAGCAAACTGATTTTCACTTTTGGATAGCAATTAACAGCTGCACATTGAGGGGCCTATTTACAAAGGTAAATTTACACGTGTAGATTCAGTCATGTTTGACTTTACTTTACAACTTGTAGTAATTTAACTACTTTTGGGTATTCCTTTTTTCCCAATATAATGGGACTACAAAGTGTAGACTTACTTTTCTCTACGTCTTCATTTTAGCTTATAGAGCTGTCTAAACATAATTTATAAGCAAAAGATTACTATTAGTAGGACTGTGACCATATTTTGCATTCTGCATAGTTGGCAGAGACTTCTGCACCTGAGATAAAGACCTCTGCATCCAGGGCAGGGAACTGCAAACTCATGGCAGAGACCCCCTCATGCAGGAGGGAGACCTGCACATGGAAGGAAATAAGAGAATTATATACAGTGGAACTAAATCCTACACACCTGACACCCATTCCCTCCCAACACATAAATACTACCACCGCCAAAGCCTCTGCTTTTTTCCTCTTCCTCTTTCACATCCTGCAACCTTCACATTCTGCCTGAAGGTTGCAGACCACACTTCTAAAGATGAATAGAAATTTCATCAAGAGGAGCAAGCCCTTGTAGTTAAATTTATGATAAAACACAACTAGCAACTTCATGAGCTGCTGTCATTCACCCTTATTGTAACGCAGAAAGAAGAATTATGGCAGGAAGTGACAGACTCTGTTAACACATTGGGAGAGGACACATGCACCATAGTGGATATTACTAAAAAGTGGCAAGATGAGAGGAGATGAGTAAAGGAGAAGGTCGCCCTGATTCAGCAAGCACAAGCACTTCCTGGAGGGGCTCATCGTCATCTCACCCCCCTCGAAAAGACTGTCCACTCCACATTTCATCCCCACCTACTATGTGGCTGCCTCTTTTTGCTAACACTATGGTGGTGACAGTTAAGAATATACCTCTCCCCTCACTAAAAACAAACCTTCAATGACTCACCCATATCTGTCATTTATTAATAACTCCAGTGTTAGGCAAACACCACATGCATACCCTTCAAAAACACCCTCTAACACATGCCCTGTAGATGTTTTGATGACATTTCTTTTATTTCTACTCTTTTCATACATCCACTATTTTGAGTAGATTAGTTCCTTCAGCTAGGGTAGACGTCATTGCATGAGCAGCTGGAAAATACACAGGGCTGTTCTTGCTTTTTTTTTTTTTTTTAAGTCTTTATTCCAAGATTTTAAACATATGTTCCAAACAAAGCGAATACATCAATTATAGCCACCACGCCTTAAGAACTGAGACCCTCCATCCAACCCACCCACCCCTGATCCAAAGCCAGTTGCCATTGGCAAACTTTTTTTTTTTTTAACACATCTGGATTTAGGTAAGGAAAAAGAGAATTCCGAAGAATAAAAAAAAAGAAAGAGATCATAACAAAGTCACACATATAATAGGGCAATATGTTCATATATACAGTATATTACTCCCCATGCCCCAGACTGCATTCTATGGATCCTTCAACCCTGTCGATCCATCTGCTCAGGGAAGCCCAAATTTCAGAGCCTTTTTTCCTAGCCCTGTGCCCCCTACGTTCGTACACCGCCATCTCTAATTGGTATACTGCGAGTAGTTTGCCCAGCCAATAGTGTACAGAAGGGGGTTCATGGTCTAACCAAAAAGTGGCCAGACAGAGTCTCAGTACAGTCATAGCTGTAAACACAAATGTCTGAATTGGCCCGGGCATATCTTGATTACTCAAGCCAAGGATTATCACCTGGGGGGGTCAAATCGAACACAAATCCCACCATGTCTCCCAGCCGTTTGGCAATCTCTACTCAAAAAGAGTCAAGTTTGGGACATGTGGCAAACATGTGAACACTATCGGCAGCGAAATCTCCACACCGTGGGCAATGGAGGCCCTAACATCCCCCCCACCTGGATATTCGTGCGGGCTTAATATATAAATTATGCCATGTCTTAAAGCACTGTACCTGGAGGTTAGCTGAAATAAATGCAGACTGACCCAAAAGGAGCGACTCCTCATATTCCCTTGTCCCCGCGTGCAGGAGGTCCTGCCACCAGTTTGTGTGTTTTATAAGATCATCACCCATTTCTTTATTTAACAGCTTGTATATTATAGCCAGTGTTGGCTGGGATCTAAGCAATATATCCAATAAGGGGTCCTTGGAGAAGGCAACTGTTCCACCTGATGTTTTAGCTAGGAAGTCCCTTATTTGTAGATATTTTAAAAAATGGTTGTTCCCCAGCCCGTATTTTTCTTTGATTTTATCAAACCGGTATATCGCTCCCTCTTCAACAAGATCGCCAATTTTCCTCGCTCCCCTCTGATCCCAGCATTTCATATATCCGTTGTGAAATATAGTTGAGAGTAAATTGTTATTAAACAGGGGGGTGTATCTGTGTACTCTTTTGTGACCCAGTTTCTTTCATAGTGCAGTCCAAACCTTAAAAGCATAGATAACAATCTTAAAACTAACCCTCTTGAAATACGCGAAGTCGATGTGACGCATAAGACAGCCTCTAACTTCTATTCCAAATATTAATTCATATATGGAAACAGTCGTCTCCTCCCCCGGTTCTGCCTGCTCCCTACCCAGAAGACCAGCCATCTGCTGAATAGTTGCTGCCCTGTGGTATAGTTGAAAATTAGGGACCGCCCAACCCCCCGATCTCTTGGAAGAGTCATGAATTTTAGGGCTCTTCGAGGACTTTGACCGGCCCATAAAAATCTGGAGATCATCTGATTCAGTGCTTGGAACCAGGACTTATCAATTTCAACGGGGATGGCCTTAATAGGTATAGTCTTTTTGGTAAGAATATCATTTTGATAACATTGCTCCTCCCTATTAATGTAAGGTGTAAATTATTTATTCTTGCAAAGTCTGTTTTAAATATCTGGAGTAGTGGTCTCAAATTTAATCCGCAAATTTTCTCTATGTTGGTCGTAACCTCAACCCCTAGGTACCTAGCATGCGGGGTTACTCGTTCATCCTCCAGTTCTATCTTATCATTCATCACAATTTGTGTTTTACTGTGGTTAAGCTGGTACCCCAAGATACTGCCAAATTAGATTGCCTCCCTTTCGATTTCTGAAAGAGCATCCCCCGGGCTAGGAGTAATTATGGCCAGGTCATCAGCATAGGCCAACATTTTTGTATTCCCACCCTTAGTGTGTATAGCCTAGATCTCTTCATTCCCTTCTATTTTCCTGATTAATGGGTCAATGTATAAGGCAAAAAGTAGGGGGGAACAGGGACAGCCCTGTTGCGTGCCGCGTGAGATCTTAATTATATCAGAGGTACTACCCATCAAAGCTATTCTAGCAATAGGTTCCCGGTACATGGTCTGAATAGTGCCAATAAACCCTTTGCCCAGGCCTTTTCTCTCCATAGGTGCCCGTAACAAGGGCCAGGAGACCCTATTGAAGGCTTTTTCTGCCTCTAATAATATTAAAGCCATAGGGTCTCCTGAAACCTTGGAAGAGTCGAAAAGGGCGATAGTGCTGCGTATATGGTCAGTCATGCCCCGTCCCAGAACAAATCCATGTTGAAGAGGGGAAACCAGTTTCTTAATGACTGCGGCCAGTCAATAGCTAAGATTTTAGCATATATCTTGATATCGCTATTGGCGGGAAACAGCGTTTACAACGCTGTCATTACATCGCGCTACTATTACAACACGGTCATTACAACGACCTCGTTGTTAGTACGCGATACATTTACATCGCAAGTCATTACAACGACTTGCACTAGGGGGCGCTGAGGTATTGGAAATTACTTCCAACACCTTCCCTACTATTGCGCAAACTGGAGTAGGAATAGTAATTAATACTATTCCTAAGTCCAGCGCGCCCCCTAGTGCAAGTCGTTGTAATGACTTGCTATGTAAATGCATCGCGTACTAACAACACAGTCGTTGTAACGACTGCGTTGTAAAAGCACGCGATGTCGTGAGCCATATTCCTATTGACCAGCGTCATTTGTCAATATGGGTTTCCCCTTTTTCGGGAACACGACAATGTTGGCCGATTTCCAGGATTCAGGAGCCTCCTCCCCTGACTGTGCTCTTAAAAAAATCTCTCGCATAGATTTTGATATAAATGGAGCACATTTTTATAAAATGCACCTGGAATTAAGTCCGTGCCTACTGCTTTCCCTGATAGTGTGGACTCAATCGCCTTTCTTAGCTCCTCCTCCTTTAAAGGTGCTTCTAGACTTTCTCTCTCCTCAGGGGAGAGCTGCTCCACAGACAAACCCTGTAGATATTCTCTTATTGCTGTATCCCCTGCTTGGGCATCCTCTGTATACAGCCTTTGATAAAACTGTTTTGGAACGCGGAGCGTACTGCCGCAGGTTCTGTGACTAAGCCATTGCTTGGATCTTTAATTTCCGTGATTCTACCCTGGACTACCTTTTCCCTGGTGTGGACTGCCAACATATGGCCTACTCTTTCATTGCTTTCATATACCTTGCTGTGCCAGGCCATAAATCTTATTGCGGATATCTTGGCTGAAATTTCTATAATTGCCGATTTCGCAACCAATACTGCCAGTTGTGCTGCCTCCGAGTTTCCCCCTTCGGCTATTGCTTCTATCAGATGAGTCAGAGTCACTGTTATAGTTCAAAATGTTTATTTTAACTATTGTGCTCTATAATGCAGTTTACAAGCCACTACCAGCAGCGAAATGCATAAACTTAGTACAATTAGTATTGTTACAATTCCATAAAATATAAAGGGGGGCATCATTATATATAGACAGTGGAAAAAGGACTATAAGGCCTGACCACCCTCCCCTTGGTAAGGTGACTATTATGTAAAAGAAGATCTCTGGGCTTTGTCAGCAGACCCCCTACCTTAGTGCCTAGATGGAAGCTTTACATCATAGGAATCGCATAGCTCTTCTCCCTGGAAAGGACCCTCTCCAAGTGTGTGTCAGAATAACATGCATCCCTGTAATATCAAAGCATGAGCTTCTAGTAGCACAGCTGTGTTAGCATGTTTTGTCTAGATGCTAGGGACTGACCAGAACAGAATAACAAGGGGCATTGTTTATTGACCTTGCACATCGTGTTCAGACTAAACTCCAAGAGCAGGCAGAGAACGCAGAAAGCAGACAGTTCTCATGTGAAAGGCACAAACAGAGTCTTGCAAAACAAAGTCTAGTAGTAACGTGCGCAAAAGCAGCATCATGGCAGCCGTGCTCATGTCAATTTAGCAATGTCGACAATGACCCTAAAGGCCATATAACACCCTCCCCTTGGTAAGGTTATAGTATATAGGGAAAGGACCAAAACAGATTTCAAGGGTAAGCAGAGTACAAATGTGCATGGAAAAACCAGATTGGAAAGAATTTAAAAAAATAAATATATATATATATAATTTTTACGTTGTTAAAAATGTATTGTTGCACGAAAACGTGTCTAACATGGAGGTGGTGTATCCATGAAAGCACGTGATCCTGTCAATGCAATACATTCCAAAAGGGCATCCCTATCGTTAGCAGCGAAGAGGGATGCCATCCAATCAAGTAGGCCGAAGGAGCCGATGACCACTGCTGGCGATGTGGGGCCCCTCAGACAACATTTATACAAATTGGCATGGCAGTGCTGGCCTATAGCTAATTTTTGGTTGGAAATATTACACCATATCAACACAACATAATGGGCCAGGAGCTGCCCCGCACGCCGATGACAGCTTTGCTAGGTGTCATCCTTGACGTCCCGCCAAAGCAGAGGAAATTAGCGACTATGCTCTTACTGATGGCCAAAAGACAGGTGGCTCTAAAATGGGGTGTCGCCTCCCCTCCGACAACGAAAGGGTGGGTGTGGAAAGTTACGCACTGTAAGACCCAATTGGAGGGATTCTGGGAGCTAATGCCGACACAATCCCGACCCCGAGACATATGGGAACCATTTGTGAGCTGGCTGAGCTCGAGAGAGGTAGATGACCCTTGATGTGTATATCGATGTGTAGAGCTGTTCGAAATGTACTGGGACGTGGGTAAAGTGCTCCCTATTGTTATATTTACATCTGCAAACGGACTTGGGAGCGAGACAAGGGATAACATTACGCCTCAAGTGTTGAGTTGAATAACCTGTAATATATCTTCTATGCTGATAACCCTGATTAACTGACAGTGTGATCTACAAGCAATGTACTGCTGTTGTTATGTTGTTGTATGTAATTTCTAAGAAATGCCAATAAACAAAAAAAAAAAAAAAAAGTAGGCCGAAGGAACAAACATGCTCCTCGTATTCCGATGCCTCCAAGAGCAAATCCGGACAACTTGCGTGATATTCTATGAAGCTCCGTTGCAACAGGTCCTGCGCAGCCGCACAGATATCCCATTCAGCCAAGACTCCAAGTGCAGCAGCATGCGCCATACGGCCATTCCCAGAACAAGCCTGGTCATGGGCCTCTAAGGGACCCATTAACAGATTAAAATCCGGGACAGGAGATGACGTATTGGAGAGGCAGAAATCCATAGCCCAATAGAAGGGGCACCGTTGACAGTAGAATACAGGTTGCACGCAAGTGAAGTAGGCAAAGCAAAAAGCTAATCCATAACTCACGCTAAGCGTCGCTAATGGCAAGCATCCAAAAAGTTGTTGCATTCGATCACGGTACAGTTGCAGTTGGCCTGGCCTGTGCAGTACCACAAGATGAGCAGCCATTGCGTAGCAGGAACAGAAGCAGCAGGATTTCACCAGCTAACGCCAGTATCAATGGGAATCCTCCGAAGACGCTGGAAAAAATAGAATGAATAAAGGCCGGCATTACTCCAAATATCGTCTGAAAAGAAGTAACAAGGCCGGATCCCACCAGTTTGAAAAAATGAGCAAGACCTTCGGTATCAGACGCATTAAATATTTGATGTATCAACTCCCCAAAATGTAGTGGGAGATTCGTGTTCAGAAGTTACTGAATCTCACTCGAAGTTCTAGCCACCTGTAATTCGAAGGTCTCTCGAGCTGAAGTGAGAGCCACTTCTTGTTGAAACAATAGCGCTTTGAGCCTGCTTAATTTGTTGAAATCTGTTTTCAAAGTCGGAATGGAAGGCCAAATGGAAATATCTACTTACTCATGTGGAGGCGGAAAAAGCACATTGCTACAACAAGTAACACATTGTGAAACTGTTACTATATACGTGATTCCTGCCTGTAACCCACAGCAGTCGTGGTTATTCAAAATAAGATAACTGCCGTTATTAAGCAATGTAAAAGCGGGAATTATCGCTGGCATGGGACTTCCTTTCAGAAAGCAAGCAAGATTAGGTGTGGATACATTACAAGCGCCGTGCAATTTAACGTGTTTGCAAACTAGGGAGTGTCCCACTGTAGAATCGCAATCCTCCCCTGTTAGGAAACCTTCCTTATCATCACGATGATATCTATAAGTGAAAGGTAGGGACCATAACTCATGGAGAAACGTACTACCCAGTGGTTCAAAGCGGCCAATCTGGAAATGTTTAATGCAAGATTTAAATTGAAACAGCGAGAAAGGGAGAGAGATAACCCCGTGTATTAACCATACAGCTGAATCTGTCTCCGCCACAGAGAACGGCAAGTGTTCTAAATGTTCAATGTGTAATAATGTGTATGTAGCATCTTTCATGGATATAAACCTTTGTTTATCAGTTACATTAAATAGCAAAAACAAAGCGGAAGCATTCAAATAATCCCACGGTACTTTACCCATTTTAAGAGTCTGTAGTGTCCATGCAAACTGCATTACTGATCGTAATTGATTCTGACCATGATATAACACAGATACATCAGTCTCAACAATATCAATAACAGATTAAACAATATTATCCAAGGTTTAAATGCGTGAAGACAGTGTGTTAATGCTATTATCGACCACTGGATGGACTTTTTCCAAATTAGCTTTGTGAATTTGTCGCAGACGAAATGCTGCCTCCATCTGCGATAATTTCCATATTTCATTATACGCAGTATAGAAAAATTGTTTCGTCCTCGGGGTCCTAGGACCTAGAAGAAAATCAGCCAAATTGATGTCACTCGACAAGCGAGACAAGTGTTGCTTAACTGAGGACAACGTTGAGTGTTCCAACCATTGTTGGCACAATTTACCCACCAAGTATGTTGTGACTGAATGTGGGTGCGAAAAACGTGGATCTGGTCTAGCCTGTGTAAAACCTGGCATTATATTATAAAAACGCAGCTGGCATGAATTTGAACTGGTTTGCCGCAGCAACACCCGCTAGGGTCAACATTAGAAACATTGAAAGTACCATTTCGAATGAGAGTTTACAAAACATCGATTGAATAATTTGTGTGTGTGCCAATTATCATACTCAGCCAGGGATGGAATTGACGGATTATTTAAATTTTTTGCAGTCGCCAGGCCAATGCAAGTGGTTTGATATACCATATCATCTAAAAATAACATTTGTGCAGGTATGAGGCAGGCACAATGTAAAGCCTCAGTTCCCTGAACCTTAGTGGCCCATATTGTTTTTAAATCAATGGTAGCACTCCAATGATCGTATCCCTGAGATGCCAATTCAGATTTAAAGGAATTGGAATAGATCAATTTGGTGTGGGTCAGGATAAACTTGCGACGAAAATTGTAATTTAAAGAAATAGGATTCAGGATTGGACATGTCATAATCCGTGAAATAGGTGAACGCATCCCTTAGTGTATTAGAACTCCCCTGTAAAGGGGTTGGGCAATGTTCCCACTGCGTGTAATTAAAAACAGGGACGTAACGTGTTTGTTTTATGTAAGTAATGATGCCCATAATGTTGATAACAAAAGAGATCAGCATGATTGGCAGAATTCGAGTACAAATTTTCAGCATCAAAAGCAGCATAATACTTTAAATCTGAAAACAGTCAATGTACTGCTTGTACATCCCAATCATTGGAATGTATGTCTGGTGTCACCACGTCTCCTAAAGAAACGCGAAACACGTATGGTACGTTGAGGACTTCCGTCGGACCATGAATTTCAAAACCTACCTTATCCCAAACGATGCCATCTGCAACTGGGAAAGCTGAAATGTTCACTAGGGCTTGATCTCGTTTCATTATATGGGACGATATATGAGGGGCCAGAATTCCATCGACCAATTTCACAGCAGAGCGTTCTGGCAAGTAATGACCATTGATGAGTAAGAAAAAGACAGTCACAAATCCTATAGACATGAAGAGGAAAATCAGGATAAGGACCAGCCAGATGTAGGTCCAGGGTGGGACCAAGTAAGTCTTTTTAAACCAAGAGATTTAAATACTTATTTTTGTTGGTGGAAGTGACAACGTAGAAGACGAGGAGGACGAGTCACAGGTGAAGCTCGGACAGTACCCAAAATAACCGCTTGCACTCATATTCATCAAAGGCTGGTGGGAGACATCAGTTTGGTGTTGACGTGGACTGTTCGGTACTTCAGTGTGTGACTCCTCCGCAGGATAAGTATACTCGACCTCTGCAGTGGAACAGGGAGGTGTGGTGATCGGTAAAAGGTCAACAACTGTTTCCATTTCACCCCCTTCAATACGAGGATGATTTGAAGTGGACGAATGCATCGAATTCATTGAGATAGCATTGCATGAAACAGCAGGAGTTACACTATTCAGAATCGGCCAGATGGTGTAACTTGACATTGTCCACTGAAATATATCTGTTATCTTTGCGACCAGGTAAAGGTGGTAGTATTACTGTACGAGTACCCTTCAATCCAAAAACCGGGACTGGTGCACGATAAGAGGGACCAAATTCTTTCTTGTTCTCCAGCTTTTCTTGTACCAAATCTCCAATCTTAGGAAGCCAGCCAGTGACCGAAATCAGCATCGTTGTGTCATTAGAAGAGGGCAAATGTTCAGTTACGTAGCTGTCACGGGTCTTTTGTAGGTCCTGTAATATAGTAGAATGATTATCTACATCACAGGTTACGGCCGCCGCCACAATGTCTAGACCATCAAGGTCTGGCACAAACCTTTTAATGCCAAAGAGCAGTTCGTAGGGGGTCCGCCCACCCAGGGATCTTCTAGGGAGATTATTAAGTGCACTCCATACAAATGGGGTAGCCAATTCCTGCCTGTACCTAAGACTCTAGCTGTCAAAGATTGCTTTAAGTCACGGTTCATTTGTTCCACAATAGAGTTGCCCTCAGGCCTGTATGGAGACGAAAACTGCACCAGCACCCCCATCGACTTCATCGCATCCTTGTACGCCTTAGAGGTGAACGCCGGACCTTGGTCTGAATGGAAGGCGCCACAGGCAAACATCCCGACAAAGACACGCAAATCCCTGATGACATTTCGAGCGTCAGCACTGCGTTGTGGCCAAACCCAAAGGAATCTAGTGCATGAATCAACTGCAACAAAAATGTATTTATACGCAGTATCAGAAGAGAAAGGTCCGCAGTGATCAAGATATACACAGCCAAATGGTCGATTAGAAATACTTATCTGTGTTTGTGGTGGGCGTGTGACCGTAGACAGTTTAATTTGTTGACAAATGTCACAAGAAAGCACATAATTACGGGTTTGTTTATATAAACCACGCCACCAATAACGTTGCTGTAAAATCGAGACTGTCGCAGACACCCCGGTGTTAGAACTGGGGGTCTCTAGTTGGCTGAGGTATGTACCTTTGTCCAAATAGGGACCCTTGCTTCTAGTCAGGGTAAGGAGGGACACACCCTTGGATAACCCCTGCTCACCCCCTGGTAGCTTGGCACGAGCAGCCAGGCTTATCTCCAAGGCAATGTGTAAAGTATTTGCAACCACACTCCCAGTGACACAGTGATAACACCACAAATGGACACCACACTGGTTTCATAAAAATAGCAGTATCTTTATAAAAAGGAATACGATGAGACCAAATGTTTGAAAACCAACATAAGCATATTCGTAATAATTCACTTGGCCGGTTATTAGGACAGCAATCACTTGTAGGTTCTTGCAGTATTAATGAGCAAATTACGATCTCTAATGCAGTCCTAATGCAATGCTATGCAGTTCGTAATGCAGCTCGTAATGTAATACTAGGACAGTCCTTAATGCAAGAATCAGGCAGTTCGTAATGCAATAATAATCGATTCGTAATGCAAGAATCAGGCAGTTCGTAATGCAATAATAATGTGGTTCGTGATGCAAGAATCAGGCAGTTTGTAATGCAATAATAATGCGGTTCGTAATGCAAGAATCAGGCAGTTCGTAATGCAATAATAATGCGGTTCGTGATGCAAGAATCAGGCAGTTCGTTATGCAATAATAATGCGATTCGTAATGCAATAATAATGCGATTCGTAATGCAAGAATCAGGCAGTTCGTAATGCAATAATAATGCGGTTCGTGATGCAATCTGCACGATATATTCGGGCACCCCTAGGCCCCAACAGCAGAGACAATGGTCATAGGTTTACAAGGGCGGCCCCGGTCCTGCTGGGCAGGTCCAGGCCGCTTGGGGACTCAGCACGTCTAACGTGGTGCAGTGGGAGAGAGCTCAGAGCACTCCTGTACTCCTCCTGCATGCCTCCACAGGCCACACATGCTTGCGGCTCCCGACTGGAGTCCAAGCCTTACCTGGGGGGTGCGCTGACTCGCTCTCTCTCTCTCCCCGTTCGTCGGACGTCCTGCTGGGCGATCCCAATCACGTTGTGGCTCTGTTGCTAGGCGACGCTTTAGCCGGACAGGTTACGGCGCGGCCTTCTCCGTCGTTGATGATCTTGGGCAGATTCCTTTTGACATACAACGATCACGATCCCTTTCACCTTGTAGCTTCCTTAGCTTCAAGAAATCCTTTAGCACGTTGCGGCTCGAGCCGACAGCGGTGATCCTTACTCACAGCCTCAGTTACGATGACGGCTCGGGCCACAACCAGCAATACAGCAGCTTGGAAGATGTTTCACGCTGGGGGGGCAATGCGATCCCGGGGCACCTCGTAAACAGTACCACGGACCACACAGCAGTCTCAGGCGTGCAAGAGCACCACGCACACAGCGTTGCTGAGACACAGTCCTCAGTTTCAAGTGCCCCGTTAGCACGTTGCGGCTCGGGCCGGCGGCGGCGATCTTTACTCACAGCCTGTCGTGCGTCCAACTCCTCGGGATCGGAACGATGCTCAATAATGGTCCACCTCTCGATAGCTTCAAGTCTGCATGCTATAATAGCACAGATCAGTGAAGTGATCGAGCGAGGGAAGGAAGGAAAGGATGGGGACAGCGGGGAGGGAGACCTGGAATGACAGAAACGAAAATCTTATTAATATTTATCGGAAGCCTCATTAAGCAGGGAACAAGCTTTCCTATAGAATTTATGTGTACCTGTAAAGGAAAATAACATGTATTCTCTAGAAGTGTCCTTTATGGTCCTTACAGTTCCTATTGACATACATAGGATCTGATCATACACCTTCGAATAAGGACACTCTGTAGGCAACAATAGGAAGGAACAAAGACAAGAAAATAATACAATAAATATAATTGTTGTTTGGTTGATGTGTGAAACAATCCTGTAATACACAATTAACACCAAAAACATATAACTACCTACTTATATATTTGTCAAGCCTGGCGTCATAGGGTAGTTAGAGAATGCTTATACTAGACTCTTCCACTATTCCCTGCTACAACATGCGGCCTGAAAGTATAAAAATAGGAAAAGAAAGAAGCACACTGATACTCAATAATGAAAAAGCAGGACACTTATAGCAAGCTCCTCACACTAACCAAAATGAGCATCAAATGAACTGGTGAAAACACCGATGCGGCACAATGTTATCGAGCCATCTGATGTTGTTTTGAATAATGGGTACACCATATACACCATACCAACATACACACAAACATATAACTTATTGCACCTTTGGTCCTACAACGGCACGATATATGAGCCAAGCCATAAACGTTCTGTATCCCAAAGTAATAGGTCTTTAACAATTAGCCCATACGATCCTGAAAATAATGCCGGTATCCCTTCTACCTGCAAGAGACCACAAACGTGTGTCTCGCCAACAGGGAGGAACACCGCAATGAGAAGAGGAGGCCTCTCGGCATCCAGAGAGAAAAGAAATAAGCGCGTTTAAAAGCGCTGACTCGGTCCGGAGAACACTAAGAAAGTATTCGGTGTTTCGACACCCTTACCAGACCATGACTCAATAAATCACCCCAGAGTTTGTCACAAACGAAATCCACGAGTTTCCGCACTCCGTCAGAAATAGCGGCAACGCTGCGGGGAATCGGATGTTCTTTTATTCTCTTCCGCTTCCCGGCCGTCAACATGCGCGACGTCCAGATCATGTGACCTTCCTTCCGCGAATCCTGGGATTTGTAGTTCTTTTGGTCCCCCTGCTGTCTCGAAGGCGCTGGTGATCGCGGTTCGTATCTTACAGCTGACAAAGTCTTGAGGTGAGACAGGGTGACCACGGTGAGCACAGAGGGGAAGGGGAGTTGTGACAGTACATCCCTCTTCCAGAGAACCCTGTCGAAAGTTAAGTTTTTCCAGGATGTTTCTTATGAAAAGCGGCAATGAGTCTTGGGGCATGTATCTTGGTTATTGGTTCCCAAGAATGTTCCTCCGGTCCATACCCTTTCCAAGCAACGAGGTACCATCTTTGTTTCCCTCGCAATTTAGTATCCAAAATCTGTGATATTTCATATTCTTTTTCCCCATTCACCCATAAGGGGCTAGGTCTTTTCTTTATGGGTGTAACAGAGGGTTTCAACAAAGACATATGAAATACAGGGTGTATTTTCAAGGTACAAGGTAAAGCAAGTTTTACAGTTACAGGATTTACACATTTCAAAACCTTGTAAGGACCTATGTATTTAAGAGTGAAAACATTCTTTTTCGAAATGGAATATTCTTAGTTGACAACCATACAAGATCTCCTCTTTTATACACAGGGCCTGGACGGCGGTGTTTGTCTGCTCCTTGTTTATATTGCATTTTAGCTTTGTTTAAGTGTTTTTGTGTTTCTTTTAGGGTCTCTTGAATATGTTCTACTCTGTTTTGAACCTCAGGAAGATTAACTGCAGACTGTGGATGGAAGAAAGAGAGAAATCTCGGGTGAAAACCATAAGTGTTATAGTATGGTGTGGTGTGGGTAGAACAATGTTTTGCATTATTATATGCTATCTCAGCTAACCACAAATAATCTACCCATGCATCAGTATTGGTGTCTATGTAGCAACGAAGATATTGTTTTATTGTTTGGTTTACCCGTTCTGTTTGTCCATCAGTTTGTGGATGAAAACTTGTGGATAAAGCAACCTGTATTTGCAAAGCAGAACACCATACCTTCCAAAACCGAGCAGTGAATTGGAACCCCCTATCTGAAACTATCTTTTTTGGAAATCCATGCAATCTGACTACATGCACCAGCAACAACTTAGCGAGTTGTTCGGCAGAAGGTATCTTTTTGCATGCCACAAAATGGCCCATCTTCGTAAGGTAATCCACTATTACTACAACAGTGGTGAATCCCTGATCTGCTGGAAGACCTAAGTTGAAATCAATGGATATGTTTTCCCAAGGCGTATCAGGAGTAGGTAGAGGTTGTAACAACCCCTGTGGTTTAGTATGATCTGTCTTCATTTGTGCACATACCTCACAATTTTTTATCCATAAAGCCACATCTCTCCTTACAGAAGGCCACCAAAATTGTCTTAGAACTTTTTCAGTCGTTTTTTCCACTCCGAAGTGACCAGCGCTAGGTATCTCGTGACACCATTGATATACTTGTTTTTGGAGATGTTTAGATGGAACTAATAGTTGATTTCTTTTATGGGAATTCCTTGTTGAATGTTCCACTCCTTGTGAACTTTAAGCCAGGTTCTCCATTTCATGGTCTGAATACCACGAGCTACTTGTTGTAAGAAATCACTCGTTTGTACAGCCCAAACTACCTTATTAGGAGGTAGAATGGCATGTTCCAAATTTCCTTCCTCATCTTGTACTGATTCTTGCCTTGTTAAGGCATCCGCCTTTTTATTATCCTTGCCAGGCCTGAAGGTGACAATAAAATCATACTCTTCAAAAAATAACATCCACCTTAACTGTCTAGGTGTGAGGTGTCTAGCGGAACGCATAAATTGAAGATTGCGATGATCCGTATAAACCGTCACTCTTTCTTTGGCCCCCAAAAGGAAATGTCTCCATTCCGTAAAAGCTGTCTTAATGGCTAGTAGCTCTTTCTCCGCTATAGTGTAATTTCTCTCAGCGTCATTAAGCTTGTGTGACATGAAAGCTATAGGATGGAGCTGTCCCGTGGAGTCATGTCGTTGTGAGAGCACAGCTCCTATGGCATACTCTGAAGCATCTGCTTCTACAATATATGGTCTTTCAGGATTCGGATGGGCAAGTACAGGTGCTGTGACAAAGGCCTGTTTTAATCCGTCAAATGCTTCTTGAGCTTCTTTGGACCAAATAAACTGCTTTTTCTTCTGAGTTAACTTGGTGATGGGAGTGATCCATTTGGAGAATTGATTAATGAATCTCCTATAAAAATTGGCAAAACCCAAAAAGCTTTGTACGTCTTTCACGGTCTGTGGGACTGGCCATTCTTTGACGGCCATCACTTTTCTCTCTGCCATTTCCTGTCCTTTGGGTGTCAACATTACCCCTAAAAACTCTACAGTGTCAACATGAAATTCGCACTTACTCAATTTACAATATAGGTGATTTTGTCTTAGTGCCTGTAGAACATTACAAACATGTTGATAGTGTTTGTCCGTAGATGAAGAGTAAATGAGGATGTCATCAATATAGACAACAACGTATTGGTCCAGGAATTCTCTCAATACTTCATTAAGGAAATATTGGAACGCTGCAGGCGCATTGCATAGCCCAAAAGGCATTACCAAATATTCATATAGACCGTAACGAGTTTTAAAAGCGGTTTTCCACTCATCCCCAGATCTCATTCTTACTAAATGGTATGCCCCCTTCAAATCCAATTTAGAGTAAATCACGGCATGTTTTACCTGCTCGAGTAGTACTGGTATCAGAGGTAAAGGATAACGATTTTTAACCGTTATATTATTCAAAGCCCTAAAGTCTATGCACGTGCGCCGCTCACCGTTCGCTTTAGGAATGAAAAATAGCGGCGAGGCGGCAGGAGATTTTGATGGACGTATGAATCCTAATTCTAGATATTTATCTAGGTATTGCCGTAAATGGTCGTTTTCAGGTTCTGTTAAGGCATACACTCTCCCACAAGGCACCACTGCTCCAGGAATAAGGTCTATTTGACAATCATATTGTTGATGTGGGGGAGTGTTTCTGCCTGCTTCTCATTGAATACGTCTTCAAATGTAGAATATTGAGCTGGCAGTTCAGTGTCTTTTTCAGCGGCAGTGGCAATCCACTGACAGGTAGACAATGTTTGAGAAGGCGTGCTAGTTGAGTCACAACAATTATCAAGACAGTATCTGGAGGTAAAAGAAATGGTCTTGTTGGTCCAGTCTATAGAAGGATTATGTTTTTGAAGCCAAGGCAGGCCTAAAATAATACCATATTGTGGGGCCTTAATTATCTGAAAGATCATAGTCTCCCAGTGTTCCAATCCATGTAATACCTTGATTGAACAAGATACAAACTCAATTGGTCCAGATTCCAAAACTCTACCATCCACGGCCACTACAATTTCAAAATGAGCTTTCTTTATCAACTGTATTCCCAATAGTTTTGCTACCTCTTCGTCCATGAATATGTCAGTGGCTCCGGAATCAATCATTGCAGGTCTTTCTTCACAATGACTCTCTAACTTTAGTGTAATGGGAATAAAAAAGAACCGATTTAAATAGGCCTCCGACCTATCTTTTAATGAGGGAAGGACACCAATGCTCGAGGGTTCCCCTCTTCTGTCACTCGAGCTTTCTAGTTTTCCGATTTCTTGTTGAGGGTTGTTACTTCTTCCCTTTTGTATCCCCCTCGACTACCTTGAGGTTTGAAACGACATTCTCTAACGAAATGTCCCCGTCTACCACAATATAAGCAAAGGCCGTTTTTTCTTCTCATATCTCTTTCTTCAGTAGTCAAGGCTGCTCTGACTGTGCCTATTTCCATGGGCTCTGGTGTGGTTCTGGAATATTGTTCTCCGACTCTAGGACGTTCAAACCTGATAGAAGATCTATCTCTTCTCTTTGAGTCTCCTTTTCTATCACCTAAACGATGTTCCAATCTTAATGTAAGATGCACTAAATCATTGCAGGTCTTAGGTTGAGGGTCTATCTGTGCAATGATGTCTTTTATTTCATCTCGTAATCCTTGGTAATAAATGGCGAATTGTTTTTCTTCCGGCCAATTAGTCTCAGCTACTAGTCTCCTAAATGTGGTAATGTATACGTGTAATTCTTTATTACCTTGTCTGAGCTCTAGGAGTTCTCTATCTGCAGATAGAGTATGGGTTCGTCTATCGAAGATATTCTCAAACTCAGTCCTAAACGTGTCCCAATCATAAAGAAGAGGATCATCTTTCTGTATCAATGGTACTGCCCATAAAGCAGCATCCCCTGCTAGGTATGAGATTAGGAATGCTACTCGATATTGGTTAGTTGCAAACACCTTGGGTTTACAATTGAAATGTAGCAACACTTGTGTGAGGAAAACCTGTGTCTTAGTTGCTTCTCCATAATACCTTTCGGGGGGAGCTAAGGGAATTGGAGTGGGCATTTCTACTGTTATAGGAAGTGACGAAGAAAAAGGAGAACCACCTCCACCATCAAAAGGGTTTCGCTGCAAGCGATCCACTTTGGCTTGTAAAGCTGCGGTTTCTACTCTAGAGGCCGACAGTTCTTGTTGCACCACTTGTAATGCGGTCAACAACTCCTCTAAAGTAGCCATGATGGAGCACAGAAACCGATCGGGAGGAGTACTATTCTTGGGCCGCTAATTCTGTCGTGCGTCCAACTCCTCGGGATCGGAACGATGCTCAATAATGGTCCACCTCTCGATAGCTTCAAGTCTGCATGCTATAATAGCACAGATCAGTGAAGTGATCGAGCGAGGGAAGGAAAGGATGGGGACAGCGGGGAGGGAGACCTAGAATGACAGAAACGAAAATCTTATTAATATTTATCGGAAGCCTCATTAAGCAGGGAACAAGCTTTCCTATAGAATTTATGTGTACCTGTAAAGGAAAATAACATGTATTCTCTAGAAGAGTCCTTTATGGTCCTTACAGTTCCTATTGACATGCATAGGATCTGATCATACACCTTCAAATAAGGACACTCTGTAGGCAACAATAGGAAGGAACAAAGACAAGAAAATAATACAATAAATATAACTGTTGTTTGGTTGATGTGTGAAACAATCCTGTAATACACAATTAACACCAAAAACATATAACTACCTACTTATATATTTGTCAAGCCTGGCGTCACAGGGTAGTTAGAGAACGCTTATACTAGACTCTTCCACTATTCCCTGCTACAACATGCGGCCTGAAAGTATAAAAATAGGAAAAGAAAGAAACACACTGATACTCAATAATGAAAAAGCAGGACACTTTTAGCAAGCTCCTCAAACTAACCAAAATGAGCATCAAATGAACTGGTGAAAACACCGATGCGGCACAATGTTATCGAGCCATCTGATGTTGTTTTGAATAATGGGTACACCATATACACCATACCAACATTCACACAAACATATAACTTATTGCACCTTTGGTCCTACAACGGCACGATATATGAGCCAAGCCATAAACGTTCTGTATCCCAAAGTAATAGTTCTTTAACAATTAGCCCATACGATCCTGAAAATAATGCCGGTATCCCTTCTACCTGCAAGAGACCACAAACGTGTGTCTCGCCAACAGGGAGGAACACCGCAATGAGAAGAGGAGGCCTCTCGGCATCCAGAGAGAAAAGAAATAAGCGCGTTTAAAAAGCGCTGACTCGGTCCGGAGAACACTAAGAAAGTATTCAGTGTTTCGACACCCTTACCAGACCATGACTCAATAAATCACCCCAGAGTTTGTCACAAACGAAATCCACGAGTTTCCGCACTCCGTCAGAAATAGCGGCAACACTGCGGGGAATCGGATGTTCTTTTATTCTCTTCCGCTTCCCGGCCGTCAACGTGCGCGACGTCCAGATCATGTGACATTCCTTCCGCGAATCCTGGGATTTGTAGTTCTTTTGGTCCCCCTGCTGTCTCGAAGGCGCTGGTGATCGCGGTTCGTATCTTACAGCTGACAAAGTCTTGAGGTGAGACAGGGTGACCACGGTGAGCACAGAGGGGAAGGGGGAGTTGTGACAGTACATCCCTCTTCCAGAGAACCCTGTCGAAAGTTAAGTTTTTCCAGGATGTTTCTTATGAAAAGCGGCAATGAGTCTTGGGGCATGTATCTTGGTTATTGGTTCCCAAGAATGTTCCTCCGGTCCATACCCTTTCCAAGCAACGAGGTACCATCTTTGTTTCCCTCGCAATTTAGTATCCAAAATCTGTGATATTTCATATTCTTTTTCCCCATTCACCCATAAGGGGCTAGGTCTTTTCTTTATGGGTGTAACAGAGGGTTTCAACAAAGACATATGAAATACAGGGTGTATTTTCAAGGTACAAGGTAAAGCAAGTTTTACAGTTACAGGATTTACACATTTCAAAACCTTGTAAGGACCTATGTATTTAGGAGTGAAAACATTCTTTTTCGAAATGGAATATTCTTAGTTGACAACCATACAAGATCTCCTCTTTTATACACAGGGCCTGTACGGCGGTGTTTGTCTGCTCCTTGTTTATATTGCATTTTAGCTTTGTTTAAGTGTTTTTGTGTTTCTTTTAGGGTCTCTTGAATATGTTCTACTCTGTTTTGAACCTCAGGAAGATTAACTGCAGACTGTGGATGGAAGAAAGGGAGAAATCTCGGGTGAAAACCATAAGTGTTATAGTATGGTGTGGTGTGGGTAGAACAATGTTTTGCATTATTATATGCTATCTCAGCTAACCACAAATAATCTACCCATGCATCAGTATTGGTGTCTATGTAGCAACGAAGATATTGTTTTATTGTTTGGTTTACCCGTTCTGTTTGTCCATCAGTTTGTGGATGAAAACTTGTGGATAAAGCAACCTGTATTTGCAAAGCAGAACACCATACCTTCCAAAACCGAGCAGTGAATTGGAACCCCTATCTGAAACTATCTTTTTTGGAAGTCCATGCAATCTGACTACATGCACCAGCAACAACTTAGCGAGTTGATCGGCAGAAGGTATCTTTTTGCATGCCACAAAATGGCCCATCTTCGTAAGGTAATCCACTATTACTACAACAGTGGTGAATCCCTGATCTGCTGGAAGACCTACGATGAAATCAATGGATATGTTTTCCCAAGGCATATCAGGAGTAGGTAGAGGTTGTAACAACCCCTGTGGTTTAGTATGATCTGTCTTCATTTGTGCACATACCTCACAATTTTTTATCCATAAAGCCACATCTCTCCTTACAGAAGGCCACCAGAATTGTCTTAGAACTTTTTCAGTCGTTTTTTCCACTCCGAAGTGACCAGCGCTAGGTATCTCGTGACACCATTGATATACTTGTTTTTGGAGATGTTTAGATGGAACTAATAGTTGATTTCTTTTTATGGGAATTCCTTGTTGAATGTTCCACTCCTTGTGAACTCTAAGCCAGGTTCTCCATTTCATGGTCTGAATACCACGAGCTACTTGTTGTAAGAAATCACTCGTTTGTACAGCACAAACTACCTTATTAGGAGGTAGAATGGCATGTTCCAAATTTCCTTCCTCATCTTGTACTGATTCTTGCCTTGTTAAGGCATCCGCCTTTTATTATCCTTGCCAGGCCTGAAGGTGACAATAAAATCATACTCTTCAAAAAATAACATCCACCTTAACTGTCTAGGTGTGAGGTGTCTAGCGGAACGCATAAATTGAAGATTGCGATGATCCGTATAAACCGTCACTCTTTCTTTGGCCCCCAAAAGGAAATGTCTCCATTCCGTAAAAGCTGTCTTAATGGCTAGTAGCTCTTTCTCCGCTATAGTGTAATTTCTCTCAGCGTCATTAAGCTTGTGTGACATGAAAGCTATAGGATGGAGCTGTCCCGTGGAGTCATGTCGTTGTGAGAGCACAGCTCCTATGGCATACTCTGAAGCATCTGCTTCTACAATATATGGTCTTTCAGGATTCGGATGGGCAAGTACAGGTGCTGTGACAAAGGCCTGTTTTAATCCGTCAAATGCTTCTTGAGCTTCTTTGGACCAAATAAACTGCTTTTTCTTCTGAGTTAACTTGGTGATGGGAGTGATCCATTTGGAGAATTGATTAATGAATCTCCTATAAAAATTGGCAAAACCCAAAAAGCTTTGTACGTCTTTCACGGTCTGTGGGACTGGCCATTCTTTGACGGCCATCACTTTTCTCTCTGCCATTTCCTGTCCTTTGGGTGTCAACATTACCCCTAAAAACTCTACAGTGTCAACATGAAATTCGCACTTACTCAATTTACAATATAGATGATTTTGTCTTAGTGCCTGTAGAACATTACAAACATGTTGATAGTGTTTGTCCGTAGATGAAGAGTAAATGAGGATGTCATCAATATAGACAACAACGTATTGGTCCAGGAATTCTCTCAATACTTCATTAAGGAAATATTGGAACGCTGCAGGCGCATTGCATAGCCCAAAAGGCATTACCAAATATTCATATAGACCGTAACGAGTTTTAAAAGCGGTTTTCCACTCATCCCCGGATCTCATTCTTACTAAATGGTATGCCCCCTTCAAATCCAATTTAGAGTAAATCACGGCATGTTTTACCTGCTCGAGTAGTACTGGTATCAGAGGTAAAGGATAACGATTTTTAACCGTTATATTATTCAAAGCCCTAAAGTCTATGCACGTGCGCCGCTCACCGTTCGCTTTAGGAATGAAAAATAGCGGCGAGGCGGCAGGAGATTTTGATGGACGTATGAATCCTAATTCTAGATATTTATCTAGGTATTGCCGTAAATGGTCGTTTTCAGGTTCTGTTAAGGCATACACTCTCCCACAAGGCACCACTGCTCCAGGAATAAGGTCTATTTGACAATCATATTGTTGATGTGGGGGAGTGTTTCTGCCTGCTTCTCATTGAATACGTCTTCAAATGTAGAATATTGAGCTGGCAGTTCAGTGTCTTTTTCAGCGGCAGTGGCAATCCACTGACAGGTAGACAATGTTTGAGAAGGCGTGCTAGTTGAGTCACAACAATTATCAAGACAGTATCTGGAGGTAAAAGAAATGGTCTTGTTGGTCCAGTCTATAGAAGGATTATGTTTTTGAAGCCAAGGCAGGCCTAAAATAATACCATATTGTGGGGCCTTAATTATCTGAAAGATCATAGTCTCCCAGTGTTCCAATCCATGTAATACCTCGATTGAACGAGATACAAACTCAATTGGTCCAGATTCCAAAACGCTACCATCCACTGCCACTACAATTTCAAAATGAGCTATCTTTATCAACTGTATTCCCAATAGTTTTGCTACCTCTTCGTCCATGAATATGTCAGTGGCTCCGGAATCAATCATTGCAGGTCTTTCTTCACAATGACTCTCTAACTTTAGTGTAATGGGAATAAAAAAGAACTGATTTAAATAGGCCTCCGACCTATCTTTTAATGAGGGAAGGACACCAATGCTCGAGGGTTCCCTCTTCTGTCACTCGAGCTTTCTAGTTTTCCGATTTCTTGTTGAGGGATGTTACTTCTTCCCTTTTGTATCCCCCTCGACTACCTTGAGGTTTGAAACGACATTCTCTAACGAAATGTCCCCGTCTACCACAATATAAGCAAAGGCCGTTTTTTCTTCTCATATCTCTTTCTTCAGTAGTCAAGGCTGCTCTGACTGTGCCTATTTCCATGGGCTCTGGTGTGGTTCTGGAATATTGTTCTCCGACTCTAGGACGTTCAAACCTGATAGAAGATCTATCTCTTCTCTTTGAGTCTCCTTTTCTATCACCTAAACGATGTTCCAATCTTAATGTAAGATGCACTAAATCATTGCAGGTCTTAGGTTGAGGGTCTATCTGTGCAATGATGTCTTTTATTTCATCTCGTAATCCTTGGTAATAAATGGCGAATTGTTTTTCTTCCAGCCAATTAGTCTCAGCTACTAGTCTCCTAAATGTGGTAATGTATACGTGTAATTCTTTATTACCTTGTCTGAGCTCTAGGAGTTCTCTATCTGCAGATAGAGTATGGGTTCGTCTATCGAAGATATTCTCAAACTCAGTCCTAAACGTGTCCCAATCATAAAGAAGAGGATCATCTTTCTGTATCAATGGTACTGCCCATAAAGCAGCATCCCCTGCTAGGTATGAGATTAGGAATGCTACTCGATATTGGTTAGTTGCAAACACCTTGGGTTTACAATTGAAATGTAGCAACACTTGTGTGAGGAAAACCTGTGTCTTAGTTGCTTCTCCATAATACCTTTCGGGGGGAGCTAAGGGAATTGGAGTGGGCATTTCTACTGTTATAGGAAGTGACGAAGAAAAAGGAGAACCACCTCCTACATCAAAAGGGTTTCGCTGCAAGCGATCCACTTTGGCTTGTAAAGCCACGGTTTCTACTTTAGAGGCCGACAGTTCTTGTTGCACCACTTGTAATGCGGTCAACAACTCCTCTAAAGTAGCCATGATGGAGCACAGAAACCGATCGGGAGGAGTACTATTCTTGGGCCGCTAATTCTGTCGTGCGTCCAACTCCTCGGGATCGGAACGATGCTCAATAATGGTCCACCTCTCGATAGCTTCAAGTCTGCATGCTATAATAGCACAGATCAGTGAAGTGATCGAGCGAGGGAAGGAAAGGATGGGGACAGCGGGGAGGGAGACCTGGAATGACAGAAACGAAAATCTTATTAATATTTATCGGAAGCCTCATTAAGCAGGGAACAAGCTTTCCTATAGAATTTATGTGTACCTGTAAAGGAAAATAACATGTATTCTCTAGAAGAGTCCTTTATGGTCCTTACAGTTCCTATTGACATGCATAGGATCTGATCATACACCTTCGAATAAGGACACTCTGTAGGCAACAATAGGAAGGAACAAAGACAAGAAAATAATACAATAAATATAACTGTTGTTTGGTTGATGTGTGAAACAATCCTGTAATACACAATTAACACCAAAAACATATAACTACCTACTTATATATTTGTCAAGCCTGGCGTCACAGGGTAGTTAGAGAACGCTTATACTAGACTCTTCCACTATTCCCTGCTACAACATGCGGCCTGAAAGTATAAAAATAGGAAAAGAAAGAAACACACTGATACTCAATAATGAAAAAGCAGGACACTTATAGCAAGCTCCTCACACTAACCAAAATGAGCATCAAATGAACTGGTGAAAACACCGATGCGGCACAATGTTATCGAGCCATCTGATGTTGTTTTGAATAATGGGTACACCATATACACCATACCAACATACACACAAACATATAACTTATTGCACCTTTGGTCCTACAACGGCACGATATATGAGCCAAGCCATAAACGTTCTGTATCCCAAAGTAATAGGTCTTTAACAATTAGCCCATACGATCCTGAAAATAATGCCGGTATCCCTTCTACCTGCAAGAGACCACAAACGTGTGTCTCGCCAACAGGGAGGAACACCGCAATGAGAAGAGGAGGCCTCTCGGCATCCAGAGAGAAAAGAAATAAGCGCGTTTAAAAAGCGCTGACTCGGTCCGGAGAACACTAAGAAAGTATTCGGTGTTTCGACACCCTTACCAGACCATGACTCAATAAATCACCCCAGAGTTTGTCACGAACGAAATCCACGAGTTTCCGCACTCCGTCAGAATTAGCGGCAACGCTGCGGGGAATCGGATGTTCTTTTATTCTCTTCCGCTTCCTGGCCGTCAACGTGCGCGACGTCCAGATCATGTGACCTTCCTTCCGCGAATCCTGGGATTTGTAGTTCTTTTGGTCCCCCTGCTGCCTCGAAGGCGCTGGTGATCGCGGATCGTATCTTACAGCTGACAAAGTCTTGAGGTGAGACAGGGTGACCACGGTGAGCACAGAGGGGAAGGGGGAGTTGTGACACAGCCTCAATTACGATGACGGCTCGGGCCACAAACAGCAATACAGCAGCGTGGATGATGTTTCACGCTGCGGGGGCAATGCGATTACGGGACACCTCGTAACAGTACCACGGACCACACGGCAGTCTCAGGCGTGCAAGAGCACCACGCACACAGCGTTGCTGAGACACAGTCCTCAGTTTTATGTGCCCCATTAGCACGTTGCGGCTCGGGCCGGCCGCGGCGATCTTTACTCACAGCCTCAATTACGATGACGGCTCAGGCCACAAACAGCAATACAGCAGCGTGGACGATGTTTCACGCTGCGGGGGCAATGCAATTACGGGACACCTCGTAACAGTACCACAGACCACACAGCAGTCTCAGGCGTGCAAGGGCACCACGCACACAGCGTCGCTGAGACACGGTTGGAAACTTTTGTGTTCCTGAGTTTCCACAACAGGGACCAGCTCTCCTCGGGCCCTTGGGGACACGTTACTTCAGAACACAGCACACAGCAAAGTCCTCACAAGCAGGGGGACACAGCACACAGCAAAGTCCCTTGTCCTCTCCTTAGTCAAACCAGCAAACTGCAGGCCAGCCCCAGAACACACATCAAGGGCAGTCCTTCTCTTCAGTCTATTCAGCTGTTCTTCTTTGGCAGAGGTTCCTCTTGAGCACCAAGTAGGTTCAATCCTTTTTCAATATGGATTTCAGTCTTGAGTTCAGGGGTTTCAGCTCTTACATTTATACCCCTAAATGCCTTTGAAGTCTTTGTGTTCAGGGGGCTCTGACCTCTGTCCAAAACCAGACCTGGGTGTCTTCCTGCCAGTGCACACCCTCCTCCTTTGATAGTCAGGGTCTGGGGCCCAGACGCTCAGCAGGAGGTGAAGCCATCCTTTTGTGGCAGCAACACCGCTCTCTTCACATCCAGGGGGCTCACATCAAATGCAGGCCAGCTGGTTGCTGTCTCACCTTCTCCTCCCTGGGGTCAGGACACTTCCCAGACCCTGTCAAGTCTAAACCCAGGCAGGCAATATACAACCAGGCAGAGGCACACAGGATGGTTTAAGACAAGAAACCAGCCACTTCTGAAAGCATGGTTTCTAAAAACACAATTCACAAACCATCTTCACAAAAAGATGTGTTATTAAATTCTGAGTTCAGGCACACTAAACTCCATCTCTCCATCTTATGCCTATGGCAGTGGTTCCCAAACTTTTTAGACCAGAGGCTCCCTTGACTCATTGGCCGTTGGCCGTGGCTCCCCATTACGTCACTTTTTTTTGGTGGGTGGGGGGGTGTAAGCCCAGCCTCAGGAGACTTCAATTTTTCTCCCTAAAAATTATTGAGATGAAGCGGATGAAGGTATTATAATCGTGGATGTCATCCTATTAGTCGTAGTGTCTGAAAGGGAGGGTAGGTTAGATAGATTGATAGATGGATTTGTGCTCGGTATGGGAATTACAAAGATTTTGTTTGATCATTTACATGTGTTTTCTGTTGGATTCGGCGAGTCTGACATTTGTATTTGTACATTTGAAAAGTCCTTCAAACAGCCTAAGATAGCTGATGTGGTGCTATCCACGACTCTGTCTGGAGAGACAATCAAATGCCACAGGAATAGTGGGACGACAAGGTGGGAACTCCAGCGTGTGATTTATCTAGACGCGGAGATACCGGTAAGAGGCATGTACAGTGTTCGTCATCTCATGCATCAGTGCACACCATTGCTTCCAGGCAAACAGTTTTAGACAACGAGAAATATGTCAAGTACAATTCACTCATGGAGCCCCAGAGCACAAACAGCGCCGCTTTCTAGGTGAAGATAACTAATCACTGGATGCTCAAAAATCAAAACTTGCGAAGCCTGGAGGTTATTGGCACATTGCAGGGAACAAAATGTTCCTAATCGTGGCATGTATTACAAAGTGCTCTCGCACAGGCTACATAGAGAACTGTGCGGGGCGTGCATCCAGTAGCGATTACCCCACCAGCACCAGCGTTGTCCGTGTGTTGGGTGAAGCGCGCATCGAGTGTCTGGGTAGATGAGCGCTGGGTGATGTAGCAAGTAGTAGTTGGAAGGTAAAAGGGGGCTGCACACATACCTTGACTCAGCGTGTGGCCCATCTTTAAGTGGTCTCGTATAAGTCCTCATTATGTTCTATTTGTAAGCCCGGGAATGTGGTCTCCTCAGTTAAGGTACTGCGGTACGCTCTATTGGTTATGAGGCATATTTGAATACCGGCTGCTCTGATTGGCTGGAGTTGTGCCATCACTACGTGCTGACGGGAAGTGTAGTTAATGCATTACTTTTGAAGGAGGCACGACAATATTCCATTCCTTACCTGGGCAAATCACTTAATAATCAAATAATGAATGTATCCTTCTTTAGCGTAACTGGTGCTCATGTAAAGCACTACAAGTCGAGTTCGCGCTATATAAAATAAAAAATAAAACTGCAAAAAAAAAAAAGGTTTCTTGTACTTACTGTGTGCCAGACAGGCTAGTAGCCTTTGAGTAAAATATGGCCACTCTCTGCTTGGCCCCACTTCAAAGGCATTTATACTCTGCCTTCCCCTGAACTCTACCACGTGTGCACACTTCAAAGAGCTCGCACTTCCTTATTTCTGTTATTGAAGCAAAGCTTCAGTGTCCTATGTTGCCCTTTTATCTTACAAACATTTGTTACCGGGATTTAAATGACCTCGTTAGACGAGTGACTCACGCCTTTTGACATAAAAATGACTCCTAAAGGCTTAAACTGAGCAGCTCTTCCCGCTAGCGGAGCCATCAAAGCAACTACTTTATAGCTGTGGAGAATGCGGCTATGTTCACAGGCTGATTTAGTTTCTTACTTACACTGATGCCTGAAGGGCATGTGGCAAGGGTGAAGGTCTCCATTTCAACTGGCACCGTGAGATGAGGGACCGCCTCTGCTTTGCCACCACTGCTGTGGTATCTGCTGCACTGCAGAGTGTCTCCGCAAGTGTATGAGCAGCTTCTATGTGTGTGGCCTCATCGGATGAGCAGACGACCGAGCGATTTTCCTACTCCTGGAATTCAGATTATGTTTGCCGGCTCCAGGCACCCAGTCCTTTCCTGTGGTCTTATTATGAGTTTTGAGTTGCTGCATCTCAGAACTGTTGCTGCGCCATTTCATTTCAGTCATGCACGCACCTCAATATCCCCTTCAAAGCACTGAATTCCCATTAGTGCTCGCGGTGCCCCAGGCTAGTTTTGATGGCGCACCAGGGTGCCGCGGCGCACAGTTTGGGAACCACTGGCCAATGGGAAGATATGCCCGAAACCGGTCCTAAGATGCTTGTTTCCAGTCCAGGGAGGACCTGGCCTGGCAGTTCGGGCTGGACTGTTCCCATTGGGCGCAGGGTCAATACTGATTTGCATATGGCTGGGTTCAAACTGGAATGGCATGGTGAGCAAAAAAACGATGGATGTAGGCCCAGAACTCTGTACTGGGGTGAATGTATGACATTGTTCTGCATTCTGTCCATCAATTGTTGTTTTTGCATTTGTCACCCCGAGTGGGACGGGTATGCCCAGACGTGGGTCCCGTGCTCTCCATGCCACTGGAATCAAGCTATCCTGGCTGAAGAGGGGTGAAACCCCGAAACTGGTCCTAGGATGCTTGTTTCCAGTCCAGGGAGGACCTGGCCTGGCAGTTCGGGCTGGACTGTTCCCATTGGGCGCAGGGTCAAGACTGATTTGCATATGGCTGGGTTCAAACTGGAATGGCATGGTGAGCAAAAAAACGATGGATGTAGGCCCAGATCTCTGTACTGGGGTGAATGTATGACATTGTTCTGCATTCTGTCCATCAATTGTTGTCTTTGCATTTGTCACCCCGAGTGGGACGGGTATGCCCAGACGTGGGTCCTGTGCTCTCCATGCCACTAGAATCAAGCTATCCTGGCTGAAGAGGGGTGAAACCCCGAAACCGGTCCTAGGATGCTTGTTTCCAGTCCAGGGAGGACCTGGCCTGGCAGTTCGGGCTGGACTGTTCCCATTGGGCGCAGGGTCAAGACTGATTTGCATATGGCTGGGTTCAAACTGGAATGGCATGGTGAGCAAAAAAACGATGGATGTAGGCCCAGATCTCTGTACTGGGGTGAATGTACGACATTGTTCTGCATTCTGTCCATCAATTGTTGTTTTTGCATTTGTCACCCCGAGTGGGACGGGTATGCCCAGACGTGGGTCCTGTGCTCTCCATGCCACTAGAATCAAGCTATCCTGGCTGAAGAGGGTGAAACCCCGAAACCGGTCCTAGGATGCTTGTTTACAGTCCAGGGAGGACCTGGCCTGGCAGTTCGGGCTGGACTGTTCCCATTGGGCGCAGGGTCAAGACTGATTTGCATATGGCTGGGTTCAAAGTGGAATGGCATGGTGAGCAAAAAAACGATGGATGTAGGCCCAGATCTCTGTACTGGGTTGAATGTACAACATTGTTCTGCATTCTGTCCATCAATTGTTGTTTTTGCATTTGTCACCCCGAGTGGGACGTGTATGCCCAGACGTGGGTCCCGTGCTCTCCATGCCACTGGAATCAATCTATCCTGGCTGAAGAGGGGTGAAACCCCGAAACCGGTCCTAGGATGCTTGTTTCCAGTCCAGGGAGGACCTGGCCTGGCAGTTCGGGCTGGACTGTTCCCATTGGGCGCATGGTCAAGACTGATTTGCATATGGCTAGGTTCAAACTGGAATGGCATGGTGAGCAAAAAAACGATGGATGTAGGCCCAGATCTCTGTACTGGGGTGAATGTACGACATTGTTCTGCATTCTGTCCATCAATTGTTGTTTTTGCATTTGTCACCCCGAGTGCGATGGGTATGCCCAGACGTGGGTCCCATGCTCTCCATGCCACTGGAATCAAGCTATCCTGGCTGAAGAGGGGTGAAACCCCGAAACCGGTTGTAGGATGCTTGTTTCCAGTCCAGGGAGCACCCGGCCTGGCAGTTCGGGCTGGACTGTTCCCATTGGGCGCAGGGTCAAAACTGATTTGCATATGGCTGGGTTCAAACTGGAATGGCATGGTGAGCAAAAAAACGATGGATGTAGGCCCATGTCCCTGTACTGGGGTGAATGTACGACATTGTTCTGCATTCTGTCCATCAATTGTTGTTTTTGCATTTGTCACCCCGAGTGGGACGTGTATGCCCAGACGTGGGTCCCGTGCTCTCCATGCCACTGGAATCAAGCTATCCTGGCTGAAGAGGGGTGAAACCCCGAAACTGGTCCTAGGATGCTTGTTTCCAGTCCAGGGAGGACCTGGCCTGGCAGTTCAGGCTGAACTGTTCCATTGGGCGCAGGGTCAAGACTGATTTGCATATGGCTGGGTTCAAACTGGAATGGTATGGTGAGCAAAAAAACGATGGATGTAGGCCCAGATCTCTGTACTGGGATGAATGTATGACATTGTTCTGCATTCTGTCCATCAATTGTTGTTTTTGCATTTGTCACCCCGAGTGGGACGGGTATGCCCAGACGTGGGTCCTGTGCTCTCCATGCCACTAGAATCAAGCTATCCTGGCTGAAGAGGGTGAAACCCCGAAACCGGTCCTAGGATGCTTGTTTCCAGTCCAGGGAGGACCTGGCCTGGCAGTTCGGGCTGGACTGTTCCCATTGGGCGCAGGGTCAAGACTGATTTGCATATGGCTGGGTTCAAACTGGAATGGCATGGTGAGCAAAACAACGATGGATGTAGGCCCAGATCTCTGTACTGGGGTGAATGTACGACATTGTTCTGCATTCTGTCCATCAATTGCTGTTTTTGCATTTGTCACCCCGAGTGGGACGGGTATGCCCAGACGTGGGTCCTGTGCTCTCCATGCCACTAGAATCAAGCTATCCTGGCTGAAGAGGGGTGAAACCCCGAAACCGGTCCTAGGATGCTTGTTTACAGTCCAGGGAGGACCTGGCCTGGCAGTTCGGGCTGGACTGTTCCCATTGGGCGCAGGGTCAAGACTGATTTGCATATGGCTGGGTTCAAACTGGAATGGCATGGTGAGCAAAAAAACGATGGATGTAGGCCCAGATCTCTGTACTGGGGTGAATGTACAACATTGTTCTGCATTCTGTCATCAATTGTTGTTTTTGCATTTGTCCCCCCGAGTGGGACGTGTATGCCCAGACGTGGGTCCCGTGCTCTCCATGCCACTAGAATCAAGCTATCCTGGCTGAAGAGGGGTGAAACCCCGAAACCGGTCCTAGGATGCTTGTTTACAGTCCAGGGAGGACCTGGCCTGGCAGTTCGGGCTGGACTGTTCCCATTGGGCGCAGGGTCAAGACTGATTTGCATATGGCTGGGTTCAAAGTGGAATGGCATGGTGAGCAAAAAAACGATGGATGTAGGCCCAGATCTCTGTACTGGGGTGAATGTACAACATTGTTCTGCATTCTGTCCATCAATTGTTGTTTTTGCATTTGTCACCCCGAGTGGGACGTGTATGCCCAGACGTGGGTCCCGTGCTCTCCATGCCACTGGAATCAATCTATCCTGGCTGAAGAGGGGTGAAACCCCGAATCCGGTCCTAGGATGCTTGTTTCCAGTCCAGGGAGGACCTGGCCTGGCAGTTCGGGCTGGACTGTTCCCATTGGGCGCATGGTCAAGACTGATTTGCATATGGCTAGGTTCAAACTGGAATGGCATGGTGAGCAAAAAAACGATGGATGTAGGCCCAGATCTCTGTACTGGGGTGAATGTACAACATTGTTCTGCATTCTGTCCATCAATTGTTTTTTTGCATTTGTCACCCCGAGTGGGACGGGTATGCCCAGACGTGGGTCCCGTGCTCTCCATGCCACTGGAATCAAGCTATCCTGGCTGAAGAGGGGTGAAACCCCGAAACCGGTCCTAGGAGGCTTGTTTCCAGTCCAGGGAGGACATGGCCTGGCAGTTCGGGCTGGACTGTTCCCATTGGGCGCAGGGTCAAGACTGATTTGCATATGGCTGGGTTCAAACTGGAATGGCATGGTGAGCAAAAAAACGATGGATGTAGGCCCATGTCTCTGTACTGGGGTGAATGTACGACATTGTTCTGCATTCTGTCCATCAATTGTTGTTTTTGCATTTGTCACCCCGAGTGGGATGGGTATGCCCAGACGTGGGTCCCATGCTCTCCATGCCACTGGAATCAAGCTATCCTGGCTGAAGAGGGGTGAAACCCCGAAACCGGTCCTAGGATGCTTGTTTCCAGTCCAGGGAGCACCCGTCCTGGCAGTTCGGGCTGGACTGTTCCCATTGGGCGCAGGGTCAAAACTGATTTGCATATGGCTGGGTTCAAACTGGAATGGCATGGTGAGCAAAAAAACGATGGATGTAGGCCCATGTCTCTGTACTGGGGTGAATGTACGACATTGTTCTGCATTCTGTCCATCAATTGTTGTTTTTGCATTTGTCACCCCGAGTGGGATGGGTATGCCCAGACGTGGGTCCCATGCTCTCTATGCCACTGGAATCAAGCTATCCTGGCTGAAGAAGGGTGAAACCCCGAAACTGGTCCTAGGATGCTTGTTCCAAGTCCAGGGAGGACCTGGCCTGGCAGTTCGGGCTGGATTGTTCCCATTGGGCGCATGGTCAAGACTGATTTGCATATGGCTGGGTTCAAACTGGAATGGCATGGTGAGCAAAAAAACGATGGATGTAGGCCCAGATCTCTGTACTGGGGTGAATGTATGACATTGTTCTGCATTCTGTCCATCAATTGTTGTTTTTGCAGGAAACATGGGACACAGCATTCCCCATTCTGTCCTATGGGCAAGATGGCCTTGCAACAGTGAAAAATGAATTTGGCAGTATTTCACTGTCAGGAAATGGCACACACCTCAGTACATGTCCTACCTTTCACATACACTGCACCCTGCCCAGGGGGGTACCTTGGCCTACTATAGGGGTGTCTGATGTGCATAAAAAGGGAAGGTAAGGCCTGGCAAGTGGGTGCACTTGTCAGGACAACAAGGCAGTTAACAAACTGCGTGCAAGCACTGCAGTGGCAGGCCTGAGATCTCTCTTTAGGGCTACTTGTGTGGGTGGCACAATTAGTGCTGCAGGCCCACTAGAAGCTTTTGCTTTACCAGCCCTGGCACACATAGTGCACTTTACTAGGGACTTCACAAGTAAGGCAATCATACCAATTATGGACAACCAATTACCATAACACTTTATACAGGGAGCACTTGCACTTTGACACTAATCAGCAGTGGCAAAGTGCCCAAAGCATCTAAGTCGGCAACATTATGTCAGAAAAAGGTCTAGGAGGAAGGCAAAAAGTTTAAGGACCTTTAGCCAAAAAGGGCCAAGTCCAACACAACCCCCTCCCAGCCTAAAGTCAGGGTAGGCCAATCACTACCTTGATGGACTTCCCTGCTTGGGGCGATAGAACCCGGACGCGGGCCCGCTACAGCAGGGACACCCTCCTGTTCTATGCCTCCCTGACCCCAGGGGGTTCCCTTGGTTACAACTCCCTGGGCCAACTAAGCTACTCCACTGATACTTCCTGGCAGTCGGGGCCCCCTAGGGGTGCTTGTCCCCTGCCAACTCCAGGCGGGGTTACCCTGGTGACTTCTAGGGGACCCAGCCCTTCTGGCTGGGCCTTGACCCACGGGTTCTCCTACTGGGGAACACCTCCTCTCAACCTTTTGTCTAGACTTCTGGGCCTTCAGGACCACGGGAGCTCTGGTTACAGATGCCCCATGACCTCCTGATGCTAGGTGTTCTTCCTGGCACAGCTGGCAAGTAGGTTCTAGACCTCCAACCGGGTGTTCTCCTAAGGAGCCCTCCAGTCTATGGGGTGGGGCTGCGGACCCCCTGGGACGCCGCTTACACTCTCTCCCTCTCCTTTGAGACAGGGTGCTAGCCTGCACGCCCCCCCACTTCTCTGGGACTTGACTGCGCCACTCTGTCCTTCTTCCCTCCCACGGGACCGGAAGATTTCTGAGTTGCTGCTGGGATTCCCCCTTAGTGCCTCTTCAGACCCTCTGTCCCTTAACCAGGGGTCTGTCTCTGGTGCCAGTTCCTGGGAATCAAAGAGCTCGCATTCTAACAGGTGTTGGTGCAACTCTGAAAAATTATTACTGAGCCGAGGCTCCCTGGGGCCCAAATTGAGCAATCGCTTCAAATCATTCACCATGCTAACCATCACCCAATCATCCAGTGCACGCGTGTACTCATCCACATCCCCACCCCAAGGACTGGATTTCAGTTCCTTGAAGTCCCTGAATTTCTGCCTGTACTGTTCAGGAGTGAGCCCATACCTGAGGCATAAAGCCTCCTTCATATTGGCGTAGGTCAGGGTTCCCGCCCTCTCTAACGGTGGTAAAACATCCCTCCCAGAAGCCTCAAAGTGTTTCCATAGGCCCGCCCCCCAATGCTTCTCAGGCACCTCATTCATCCTCAGTGCGATCTCATATGCCGTGAACCACGCATAAATATCATCACCCCTCTGGTAATCTCGCACTAAGTCTTTGGGAATGTACACCTTACCCACTGGCACTGGCTGTGCGCTGCCACCATTCAAACTGGACTCCACCTGTTTAGCCTTAATGTCCAGTTCCCTCATGCTTAACTGATGAGCTAAGAGAATCTTTTTCTCTTCCAAGGCGAGAGCGTTCTTGCTCTCCTCTGCTCGTTTTTCACTTTCAATGAGCAGCTTTTTCTCCTCTGCTTGAGCCTTAAGTTTTAAAACCTCCAACTCATGCTCTCTGACCCTTTGGTTTTCCTCCAGCTCCTCTGGGGAAAAGCTCCTCCCTGAATGGTTACTACCAGCCCCTGTGGCTGGTCCTTCCACCGGCAAATCCTGTGGACCAAATCCATTCCCTGGGTCATCCTCATCCACCTCATCATCACCTTTCTCCTGAGCCCCTTTGGCTTCCCACAGGCCCTCAAGGCCGTTTGCAGCTCCTCCTTCTTGGCGCTACTTTTCATGGGACATCCCAAAGTTCTGCAGAATTGCCTCAATTGATCAACTTTGTAGGTAAGCAATGCCTCAATGTCGAATTCCAGTTCTGCAGCCTCACTGGCTACTTGACTACTTTGAGACATGATGTGTGGCTTAAAGGTCGCTCAAAAATAGAACCAAAAATTAAAACACAATATGTGGTTGCGTCGTGGTCTGCGCTAAACTAGTGATGTACACCAATCACTGTGAGTCAGTTGCAAATACACGTTCAAATCCCCAACCGCTGACCACCAATGTTAGAACTCGGGCTCTCTAGTTGGCTGAGGTATGTACCTTAGTCCAAATAGGGACCCTTGCTTCTAGTCAGGGTAAGGAGGGACACACCCTTAGATAACCCCTGCTCACCCCCTGGTAGCTTGGCACGAGCAGCCAGGCTTATCTCCATGGCAATTGTAAAGTATTTGCAACCACACTCCCAGTGACACAGTGATAACACCACAAATGGACACCACACTGGTTTCATAAAAATAGCAGAATCTTTATAAAAAGGAATACGATGAGACCAAATGTTAGAAAACCAACATATGCATATTCGTAATAATTCACTTGGCCGGTTATTAGGCCAGCAATCACTTGTAGGTTCTTGCGGTATTAATGAGCAATTTACGATCTCTAATGCAGTCCTAAAGCAATGCTATGCAGTTCGTAATGCAGCTCGTAATGTAATATTAGGACAGTCCTTAATGCAAGAATCAGGCAGTTCATAATGCAATAATAATGCTATTCGTAATGCGCGAATCAAGCAGTTCGTAATGCAATAATAATGCGGTTCGTGATGCAAGAATCAGGCAGTTCGTAATGCAATAATAATGCGGTTCGTAATGCAAGAATCAGGCAGTTCGTAATGCAATAATAATGCGCTTCATGATGCAAGAATCAGGCAGTTCGTAATGCAATAATAATGCGATTCGTAATGCAAGAATCAGGCAGTTCGTAATGCAATAATAATGTGGTTCGTGATACAATCTGCGCGATCAACTCGGGCACCCCTAGGCCCCAACAGCAGAGACAACGGTTAGAGGCTTACAAGGGCAGCCTGGTCCTGCTGGGCAGGTCCGGGCCGCGCGAGGACTCAGCGCGTCTAACGCGGTGCAGCGGGAGAGAGCTCGGAGCACTCCTGTACTCCTCCTGCACGCCTCCCCAGGCCACACACGCTTGCGGCTCCCGACCGGAGTCCAAGCCTTACCTGGGGGGGTGCGCTGCCTCGCTCTCTCTCTCTCCCCACTCGTCGGACGTCCTGCTGGGCGATCCTGATCACATTGCGGCTCTGTTGCTTGGCGACGCTGTAGCCGGACAGGTTACGGCGCGGCCTTCTCCGTCGTTGATGATCTTGGGCAGATTTCTTTCGACGAACAACGATCACGATCCCTTTCACCTTGTAGCTTCCTTAGCTTCAAGAAATCCTTTAGCACGTTGCGGCTCGGGCAGGCAGCGTTGATCCTTACTCACAGCCTCAGTTACGATGAGGGCTCGGGGCACATCCAGCAATACAGCAGCGTGGACGATGTTTCATGCTGCGGGGGCAATGCGATCCCGGGGCACCTCGTAAACAGTACCACGGACCACATGGCAGTCTCAGGCGTGCAAGAGCACCACGCACACAGCGTCGCTGAGACACAGTCCTCAGTTTCAAGTGCCCCGTTAGCACATTGCGGCAGTGATCTTTACTCATAGCCTCAATTACGATGACGGCTCGGGCCACAAACAGCAATACAGCAGAGTGGATGATGTTTCACGCTGCGGGGGCAATGCGATCACGGGACACCTCGTAACAGTACCACGGACCACACTGCAGTCTCAGGCGTGCAAAAGCACCACGCACACAGCGACGCTGAGACACAGTCCTCAATTTCAAGTGCCCCGTTAGCACGTTGCGGCTCGGGCCGGCGGCGGCGATCTTTACTCACAGCCTCAATTACGATGACGGCTCGGGCCACAAACAGCAATACAGCAGCATGGACGATGTTTCACGCTGCGGGGGCAATGCGATCCCGGGGCACCTCGTAAACAGTACCACGGACCACACAGCAGTCTCAGGCGTGCAAGGGCACCACGCACACAGTGTCGCTGAGACACGGTTGGAAACGTTTGTGTTCCTGAGTTTCCACAACAGGGGACCAGCTCTGCTCGGGCCCTTGGAGACACGCTACTTCAGGACCCAGCATACAGGAAAGTCCTCACAAGCAGGGGGACACAGCACACAGCAAAGTCCCTTGTCCTCTCCTTAGTCAAACCAGCAAACTGCAGGCCAGCCCCAGAACACACAGCAAGGGCAGTCCTTCTCTTCAGTCTCTTCAGCTGCTCTTCTTTGGCAGAGGTTCCTCTTGAGCACCAAGTAGGTTCAATCCTTTTTCAATATGGATTTCAGTCTTGAGTTCAGGGGTTTCAGCTCTTACATATATACCCCTAAATGCCTTTGAAGTCTTTGTGTTCAGGGGGCTCTGACCTCTGTCCAAAACCAGGCCTGGGTGTCTTCCTGCCAGTGCACACCCTCCTCCTTTGATAGTCAGGGTCTGGGGCCCAGACGCTCAGCAGGAGGTAGAGCCATCCTTTTGTGGCAGCCCTCTTCACATCCAGGGGGCTACTCCTCCCCCTCACATCAAATGCAGGCCAGCCGGTTGCTGTCTCAACTTCTCCTCCCTGGGGTCAGGACACTTCCCAGACCCTGTCACGTCTAAACCCAGGCAGGCAATATACAACCAGGCAGAGGCACACAGGATGGTTTAAGACAAGAAACCAGCCACTTCTGAAAGCATGGTTTCTAAACAAACAATTCAAAAACCATCTTCACAAAAAGATGTGTTATTAAATTCTGAGTTCAGGCACACTAAACTCCATCTCTCCATCTTATGCCTATGGGAAGATATGCTGGAAACATGGGACACAGCATTCCCCATTCTGTCCCATGGGCAAGATGGCCTTGCAACAGTGAAAAACGAATTTGGCAGTATTTCACTGTCAGGACATGGTACACACCTCAGTACATGTCCTTCCTTTTCACAATGACTGCACCCTGTCCAGGGGGGTACCTTGGCCTACTATAGGGGTGTCTGATGTGCATAAAAAGGGAAGGTAAGGCCTGGCAAGTGGGTGCACTTGTCAGGACAATAAGGCAGTTAACAAACTGCGCGCAGGCACTGCAGTGGCAGGCCTGAGATCTCTCTTTAGGGCTACTTGTGTGGGTGGCACAATTAGTGCTGCAGGCCCACTAGTAGCATTTGCATTACCAGCCCTGGCACACATAGTGCACTTTACTAGGGACTTCACTAGTAAGGCAAACATACCAATTATGGACAACCAATTACCATAACACTATATACAGGGAGCACTTGCACTTTGACACTGATCAGCAGTGGTAAAGTGCCCAAAGCATCTAAGTCGGCAACATTATGTCAGAAAAAGGTCTAGGAGGAAGGCAAAAAGTTTAAGGAACTTTAACCAAAAAGGGCCAAGTCCAACACCCGGCATGTGCAGAAGCCATGCCCTCATGTGCGGCTATGATCAAAGAAAGTCTGCGGTCCATGTTGGGAATCAGCCGATCCCCAAAATATGGAATATTAGCATAAGGAACTTGTTCAGGAGATATATGATAAGAGTATTTCGAAGGGAAACCCTGAGGATAAGCAGTTCCCTCCTTCGTAGCAGCTACTGCTGCCAGAATATCATTATCTATTTTAGTCATGGACCTTGTAACTGCTGCTGCGGAACACGTGGCTACTGCAGACTTGGCTGCTTCGTTAGCCAAAGAATTGCCAAGAGCATGTGCTCCCACATGCTGATGGCCGAGAGTATGGATAACATGTGTGAGGGGCAGACATTGTTTAAGGTCTGCCACTCGAACCCAAAGCGTTTTATGCTTGATTGCGCTGCCTTTAGAGTCTCGGTAGTCATTCTGAGACCAAAAGAATAAGTTGTCATTAAAAGATTGAACACAGTAGTAAGAGTCGCATACAATAAGAGTATTCACATTAGGATCAGCAAACTCAAGGGCAAGAATAAGAGCACACAGCTCCGCCAATTGTGCTGTACAATGGAAGACTTAAAGTCTCCATTGACAATCAAACCAGCCACAATAGCGCAAGCTGCTGAATAAGCGTGTTTGGAACCTGTGGCCGGTTGAGCCGAGCCATCGGTATAAATGATACATTTGTACTCATCCAAAGGAAGAAACGACAACGGAGGAGGATGAACGTGTTCATACTGTAAAAACTCCTGTGTCTGAAGTGCATGATCAAAGATAAACGTGACATCAGATGATGTCAAAAAAGTAGCCCATTGTATCCAACGGGGATGTAGTGCCTTTGAGTTAAGTACACATGCCTTAGTCACTGCTTCTAAGGCAGGGAAAGGCGTGACCAAAAGAATGTGTTTTCCTTGCGCCATCGAGCGTTCTTTCAGAATCGGCATTTGGACTGCTGTCAACATTTTTTCAACAATCGAAAAGCGCATTTCTGCCGCAGTGTACAAATGTGATTTGTATGCAGTAGGTATTGTGTCCCCCTCATTGAACGTCAAGTAGGTGAAACCCACTCTCCCCGGCACTATACGAATCACCGCGTTCGTGGTGTTATCACGTGTCAACAAGTAGTTAGTTGCAAGCATATCAGATTGCAAAGATTGTAGGATAGTGGTATGTTCCAGAAGCCAGCTGGCAGAAGAATATGTTGGTTGTATCAACGCATAAAGCGGTTTGATACGCTGGGCATAATCGGGGATGTATGTCCTCCCGAAATTCAAAAATCCCAGCAAAGACTGAAGTTTCTTCAGCGTAGAGGGTGGTTGCAGTTGTGCACATTTCTCCAGAAAGTCGGGGGCTAACCCCCGACCCTCATTATTGAGCTCATAGCCCAAAAAGAGCACCGCATAATGAGCGATGTGTGATTTTGCAAAATTGAACTTGTATTCGTAGTCGGCAAACAATAAAATGATGCGGTCGACTCGGACAAGATGTAGCATTAGCTCGTCATCCGTCAGATAAATATCATCAACGTACGAGAACGCATCTGGGTCTATGTCGTGGAACAAAGACACAACACGCGCAGTAAAAGCCCCGGGGCTGTTCTTATACCCCATAGGCAAGCGCGTAAATTTTTTCTGATTTCCGACGGCGGTAAATGCTGTCAAGTCACGGCTCTCTGGAGCCAGATTATGACTGTAAAAACCATTGGATATGTCCAGTGTAGTTTTGTATTTTTTATGAACCAGGATGTTCACCAGCGCAGAGCTGTGAGTGTTTTGCAGCGCAAAGGTAAAACAATGACTATTCAAATTTCGATAATCCAACACAATGCGATATGAACCGGCAGGTTTTGATACCGGAAAAAGAGGATTATTCATCGGTGATACACAGGAATTAATCAATCCCTGATACTCCAACTGAGTTAGAATGTCACAAACGTGAGCCTTAGCCTCACGTCTGATTGGATACTGCGGTTGTGGTTGTAGCATAGACCTTAATGGTATTTCATGTGCTGGTGAATCAATATCCCAGCGCACCTGATTACGGTACACCGATGGGGCAAGGGCCAAAGCCCACTCAGCTGCGTAAGCCTTTGCATGTTCCTCAGGGACGTAACGTGAAAAACTCAGAAGTATCACGTCCTCCCTTCTAGAAGCGGCTAGCCCAAAGGGTGGAGGCCAATCTGCCTCCGCCAACAAAATGTCGTATGAGGAGGTGAGATTTTCCTAGAAAATCTCCTTGATGGGACGCTGTATATCACCTTCAATTTGGATGATAATCTCATAGAGTCTATCCGGGGGGGCAACCCGGGTAGCTGCTGTTTCTACTGTAATGAAGGTATCAGCTGCTGTCACCTCCAGACAGGGACGCAGTGCCTCCCGCACTATGGTAACCTCCGCCGTGCTGTCGAGCAGAGTCACTGCCCATGTCCAGTCGAGGAGTCGCGTTCTCACCATCTGAGGCTTACTTCGCAGTTAAAGCGGCAACTTTCTTCTTCTGAAACGGGGGTCTAAAACAAGGCAGATCCTCCTGTTTGGCTTTAACGTCAAACTGTCGAGGTCGATCCCGTCCCTGTTGGGTGGTCGGACCTTTGGCACGATCCTGGCGCTCCCCACCACCGACTTGAGAGTCCGAAGTGTCCTGTAAAGAACGAAGAGAGCGCTGATCAGTGACTTGAAATCTATCAAGTGACTTAATTTTCGCGTGGTCGCGCAAGTCATAAGTACGCTCAGAAGACTCAGGTGTCGGTGAACCAGCACGCGAACCTTGCTTCTGCTGTTGCTGCCCCTGTTTCTTATTTCGCCAGTTCTTTTTAGGAAAGAACGGGCGCCCATCTTTATCAGTCTGGGCCTTTTGTTGAGTCTGAGAATGCGTCTGCTTTTGAGTAAAAGGCTTAACTCCCAGACTATTACAGCCTAAGGTTTTATAAGCCTTGGCAATAATCTTTGGTAATTTGCGTTGCTTGTCTGCGTCTGCCACAGCCTCCAAGCGGTTAGCCACTTGTAAGCTGACAGCATCACCCTTAACATTAGCAAAGATCATATCAGCAACAACGTTGAACACCCCCACCAGCCTCATCCCCAATTCCAGAGCCGCTTCGGCTCTGTGTTCATCCTGAACACGCTTTATCACGGAAGGGAGTTCGGTCATGGAGGGGGTGCCGAAGCACATCGAATATACCGCTGCAAACACTTTAACCCAAGTGTTACAATCAGCTAATTTGGGAACTAAGTCTTTCGGTAAACTTATGGTGAGGATCCTGTGTTTCTCCACAGGAGTGGTATTCGGAAAAACCGCCTCAATTTGTCCAAAGTTTTCAGCAAGCCAATGAGGAAATTCATCCTTATTCTGTGGATGCTTGCCCATCACTGATTAAACCATAAGAGGGCTGATGGTTACACCACCAGGACCAGCGGGTTGTGCAGCAATGCCAAGTGGTCCCACCTGGACGTTGTGCGACATAAACTGTATAACAGTTTATGTATACGTATAAAGGAAGTATGTAATACCTGTAATTCTGCGAGTGTTGCAGTTGTTAGATAACGTGGGTGTGGGGTATACCCAGCCAAAACAGGCCAAGTGGCCCCATCTATCGATAAAGGGCCTTAATGGACCGGCGTTATTGGGTGAGGAAGGGCGCCATTAAACCATATTTGGTGTTGCCAAGCCGTTAGCTGAACTTCAAGAGACCTATAAGGCTGATAATTTTGAGGTAGGGCCGTGGCAGTATATTCGTGAAACAAATTATCTGTTCCATCTACTGCCGGAAAGGTGACCCAAGAATAAAAGACCTCGAAGCGGTAAGCTGCATCCACTTCTACAACAAAAATGAGGGCAACCCCATCATTAGGGACTCCATGTTGAGTCAAATAAGCTGTGAGTGCCGCCCGATTAGGCGGCTATAATTGCAACCGCCATAAGGAATAGCAAAGAATAACAACCTAGGTGTGGCAGCGCAATAATGGGTTAAAAAGAAAGAGAAGGAACCTTTTAAAATTCAAGCTTGAAAAAACTTATAAAACATCAATATAGGAGGTTACACCGTCACAACTGTCTCCGGAAAAAGACGTGAGGAGATTGTGGACAAGCACAAGCACTACTCAGGAGCCTCGCAGATAAGAACCAGACCAAACTTTGGGCACCATGTTGCGGGTATTCTTACCTACACAGAACTATGTGTAGGAAAACAGGACCTCTGTGTATAGGGGTGTAACAACCTACCACCTTAGTACCCAAAATACCAAAACCGACTAGCTATAGTGTCTCATTTGTTCTCCTCCAAAATCATGAAGCTACAAATGATTAGACAACCCAGAACACAACACTCCCGACTCTCTCAGGAATCGCGGTAGCAAGACATTCCCTTTCGCTCTCTCACTCGTACTTGTCCACTGTTATAGTTCAAAATGTTTATTTTAACTATCGTGCTCTATAATGCAGTATACGAGCCACTACCAGAGGCGAAATGCATAAACTTAGTACAATTAGCATTGTTACAATTCCATAAAATATAAAGGGGGACGTCATTATATATAGACAGTGGAAAAAGGACTATAAGGCCTGACCACCCTCCCCTTGGTAAGGTGACTATTATGTAAAAGAAGATCTCTGGGCTTTGTCAGCAGACCCCCTACCTTAGTGCCCAGATGGAAGCTTTACATCATAGGAATCGCATAGCTCTTCTCCCTGGAAAGGACCCTCTCCAAGTGTGTGTCAGAATAACATGCATCCCTGTAAAATCAAAGCTCGAGTTTCCAGTAGCGCAGCTGTGTTGGCATGTTTTGTCTAGATGCTAGGGACTGACCAGAACAGAATAACAAGGGGCATTGTTTATCGACCTTGCACATCGTATTCAGACTAAACTCCAAGAGCAGGCAGAGAACGCAGAAAGCAGACAGTTCTCATGTGAAAGGCACAGAGTCTTGCAAAAACAAAGTCTAGTAGTAACGTGCGCAAAAGCAGCATCATGGCAGCCGTGCTCATGTCAATTTAGCAATGTCGACAATGACCCTAACGGCCATATAACAGGAGGGGTGATAATTACTATTCCCACTCCAGTGTGTGAAACAGTAGGGAAAGTGTTGGATAGCGGAGGGGTAAAAATGACTATTCCCACTCTAATGAGTGCAACAGTAGGAAAAGGATTGGATAGCGGAGGGGTAAAAATTACTATTCCCACTCTAATGAGTGGAACAGTAGGGAAAGTGTTGGATAGCGGAGGGGTTATAATTACTATTCCCACTCCAGTGAGTGAAACAGTAGGGAAAGTGTTGGATAGCGTAGGGGTGAACATTACCATTCCCACCACAGTGAGTTCAACAGAAGTGAAAGTGTTGGATAGCAGAAGGGTATAATGTACTGTTCCCACTCCAGTCAGTGCAACAGTAGGTAGAGTGTTGGGTAGCGGAGGGGTAAAGATGACTATTCCCACTCCAATGAGTGCAACAGTAGGGAAAGTGTTGGATAGCGGAGGGGTAAAAATGACTATTCCCACTTCAATGAGTGCAACAGTAGGGAAAGTGTTAGATAGCGGAGGGGTAAAAATTACTATTGCCAATCCAATTAGTGCAACAGTAGGGAAAGTGTTGGATAGCGGAGGGGTAAAAATTAATATTCACACTCCATTTACTGCAACAGTAGGGAAAGTGTTGGATAGCGGAGGGATAAAATTTACTATTCCCACTCCAGTCAGTGCAACAGTAGGTCAGTTCAAATTAAAAACAAACAAAATATTAACAAAACAAAAAAATATTTAAAAAACAAAATAAATAAAAAATATATATAAATATGTTAAAAATTAAAATACAAATATATTTAATATTAAAAATTAAAAATAAAATAAAAACATATTATAATGTTGAATACATAGGACAAATACCTAAAAATATTATATTAAATGAACTAAAAAATAATTTTCAAACAAATAAATATTTTTAGTTGGAAAATATTTAGAAACAAAAACATTCATTATTACATAAATTTCGTTTTTTTATGTTGTACCCAATAACACCACACAATTCACACCCCACATCTAAATTTAAAAAAAATGTACTTCCATGATTAACATAATTAATGACCAATTAAAAAAATATCATTAATTAAAAAACAAATAAAAACTCATAAAAATGAATTAACATCCCACCCTTTACCCCTATAAACCCCACAACCCACATCTAAAATTAGTTACACAATTCCCATAATTAATTTTCAATAAATTAATTAATATTAATCAACAACTAATTATTAATGAATCAAACATAAATTACTTCCCACCCTATACCCCTATAAACCCCGCAACCCGCACCTAAAAGTAATCACACAATTTCCATATTTAATTTTCAATTAATTAATTAATTAATATTAATTAACAACTCATTATTAATTAATTCAAAATAAATTACTTCCTACCCTTTACCCCCATAAACCCCACAACCCGCACCTAAACAAATTACACAACTACCATAATTAATTACCAATTAATTAATTAGTTAATAATAAATTACTTCCCACAATTAACACTATAAAATCTCAATTAAATAAATATTAATAAATAAAAAATAATCATTAATTTATTATAATTACATTACTTCCCACCCTATTCCCCTATAAACCCACAACCCGCTACGGAACTATAAAATGCAAAATTAAATTAAAATAAAATTGATAACTACAAAAAATGTAACACATATAAAACATCAACAATACTTATACAAAAAAATACATCACATACATTTAAAATATATACTAAAATACATAACACTAATTAAAAAATCGATATTTTATACAACTATATTTTTGCAAACAATATTAACGACTTATATATTTTGTAATTCGATAATACTTACCTTCAAATCGATATTCTTGACCACTATGTTCTTCCACTCAATATTTCCACTCCACGATATTTCCAACTCGATATTCATGTAGTTCGAATTTTTTGGCCTCAATATTCTGTCTCATTACCCTTGTAGATATGGCACTGCAATGTGCGCCACCGGAGCGTCATTAAAAGTGACATTCTGGTGGCGCAGGGGCCTTGTAAATGAGACCCTTGGTTTTCACTGCCACAACATCTACTTCTGGTCCTAGCATTGCACCAAACCTCAGAACATGCAGATGGTAGAGACTGGTATGTTAAAGCTTACTCTTTTGGCTTTTGGTCTAGTATCTTTATTTTTTACTGACAGAATAGATGTATGTATATTATCATACATCCTTGTTTGCACCCTGGTCAAAATGTAATGCAGTTGTTGAATAAGTTATATTTGTCTGATATTACAGCCACTAGACTTGACATTGTAAGGGAAGCACTATAAAAGATATCTGTTTGGTATTGTCTTAACTTGCAGGAGAGGAATCTTTGTGGGTCCTATACTTAGGGCCCAATTCTGATCCTGGTCGGAAAGCATACTGAACGACTCGGGTCCAGAATGCTTTCCGTACGACTCGGATCAGGGGAGTCCGACCGAACAAGTATGATGCATTTGAATGCATCCGGATATGTTTCGGTCGGACACCCATTGACTTCAATGGGAGCCTGTGTACCGAACGCGTACACAGGCTCGCATTGACAAAAGGGGTGGTTGGGGATAATCGTGCACCCTGTGGCCAGCACCCCCTGGTCCTGCCACACTGTGCATGGTTGGGAAGAGGGGACCCGCGGGTACCCCCATGGCCCCGATTCGGAGGGCCCCAGGTGAAGGGGGGCCTGCTACAGGCCTCCAAAGACTGATTCCGGCAGCCGATTTGTTACGGTCAAACCAAACAGGAAAGGCTGTCCGAATCGCTCATCGTACTCGCTCGTTTGGAAAACCAAGTCCATAGAGCTGCACTAATCGGACCCAAAAGGCTCGTCCTGTCTGAATGCCTTCCGGAACTCAGCGCTTACGGTTTCCAGGCATCGTACTTGGTTGTTCTGAACTCTGAACGATTCGGTTGGAAACAAGGGCTCCGGATTGGTTTAGGTAATTGAATCCGATTTGGAGCCCTTCCTACCGAGATCGGAATCGACCCCTTAGTATTAAACCATAAAGATATCATCTTCATATAGGATTTAGGAAGGCTTACTCACTTACATATGAGTCTCTTTCCTGTCAGCTTTTGTTATACAACTGCACCTGATGTCAACCTTGCAAACATCCACACCAATGATATCAGAGAATATCCTGGCAAGAGGAATTAGCCCTCCACCATACTCCAGTCAGGTAAGTCTGAGAACCTCTGATATTAACTTCTACATCTCTTCCTTAGTCCCTTCACTAACTTCTATTTTAGAATTATGTTATTATAGAAAATGTTGAAAGTTTTTTTTTATTGATGTTGACTGTTATCCTTACATGTATGTGTCTCCAATATGTCAGCATCTGTTGTCATAATCACTCTTATAGATTTGTTATGTTATGTGTGTTTGTAAAGTGCACTGTCACCCGTGAAGGTATCCTGCCACTGTTCTCAATACTTAGGACTCATCTCCACACAGCTCTCAAAAGGTATCTCTGTATACTCTCCTATCATGAAGGAGCATCTCCGCTATTCTATGATTCTTCTGAAGGAGAGAAAATAGCCCCATTCATCATTCTGCCTTCCACAACCACTCAGATAGCATCCCTCTCTGTGCTGGGGAACTTGCTGGCCCTGTCAGATGGCCATGCATGCTGTGGGGGCTTGGTCTAATGCTGGTGGTTGGGAAGATAGTTTTTTCCAACAACAGTCTAATGTGCAGGAGGATATTCATGCATACATGAAGAGGGTGGCTTGGTATAATGCTGCTCCCTTGGAGGATAATTTTTCCAACAACAGTCTAATGTACGGGAGTATATTTTTGCAATTGGGGATACTCTCCATCAGATAACGTTCTCCCTTAAAGTTCTCTCTTAGATGTTTGACAGGGAGGCGCATGCATCAGATAACATTGTGAAATATTACCAACCCATGGCATAGATGTACTGAGGATATCTTAGATATTTTAAGGAAGAGAGGGCAAGGCAACTTGCTATGGCCATGAGGATTATAGAGGCAATAAGCAGAAACACACCAATGTCATTCTTCATGACCATCACATGAACAAGATTCTACAGAGGCAGCTCAACCTAGGAGGAACACATCACCTGCCTACATCACACCTGTACCACAACCACTGCACCACCTCCACCAACTCCATCTGTATCACCTCAACCTCCACTATCAGCAACTCAACCACCAAAAAACCCCACCCACAAGAGAAGCACCCTCTCAAACAATCTCACCACCAGCATTGTGCAGGTGGAGTAGTAGGATAAACTCCCAAAAATAAATTTTGTTCTGAGAAATTTCTCAACTCTATCCCTAACACGCTCACTGACGATCTGTTGCAAAAATAAAATACTGTTTAACTTTTTTTATTTAAAATAACTGTGTCTATCTTCCATCTGTGTTGAATGTTTGATCCTGAAGTTACTTCATAGGAAATTGTTCTTTATGTTCTGCTACCTGTTTACTTTGAAAGTGTCATTACAGTATTGAAAGCCTCTTCTAAATAGCTTAACATTTTTTTGCCTGACATACAGTGCATAAACCTGAAAATATTTAAAACATCAAGAAAGACACATTTTGACTTTTTTGTTTTTTTTTTAAGATTTTCTTTTAAATAGTTTTTTCAAGATTGTTATTTGGAAGAAAATTATAAATTGTCCTTGGGTATCAGCAAAATCAAATACAATGGAGTCTTATTTCAGACAGGAATTGGAAAGTTGGAGGGTGGTGGGCAAATAATGAAAGCCTTAGGAAACATCAAGGGAAGAAGTCTATATGCAAAGGGGACCAATTAAAACAATTCCCATAAATAGTCAAAAAAATCAGTACATAAAAATAATTCTTAATTTTGTCCAATAATTTGAAGTTCCAATTCAAAACCCACTATCCTAAACTAAAATAAAGTAATTCCCACAAGTTAGAAAAGAGTTGAGGGAGGTTATGAGTCATGTTTCTGGCCATCCAAGGTCACAGTTTTCACTACAACTATGGTAAAGTCCTCCTCCAATGCAGATGTTAAACGTCTGCCATGGCAGAATCAGGCACCCCATGGGAAGAAGGAACCATGAGGTAAAATGGAAAACAGAAATAACATATAAGCTTGGAGCCAGGACAACAGGAGTTGAGGTTGGTAGGGGAGGCACCTGCCACATTAAACCTGCTATCAAGGAGGTCCAGAGGCCACCTGACATTCGGAGCTGTTCTGTGACCATCTCTCGGAGTATCTGGACCTCTCTAACTAAGTGCTGGACCACTGGAGAGATTACTTCCTGAACTTCTCCATTTGGCTTCAGGACCTCTTTGAAAGCAGCCAAGGACACACATTCTGCGGGAAGGGAGTGGTCTACACACAATGACTGGTGAGCTTCAGGGTCTAAAATGTGTGGTTCTGGTCAGGCACGTGGAAGTGAAGATTATATTTTTGCAGGGCGTGCAGATGGAGGCCTGTGGTTTGGGGGCCTCTAGAGTTAAACATGGGGTAGGAACAGGCCCAGATGTTGGTGGGACTGCTGTTAGGATTCCAGTGGTTGGTCTTTCTCAAGACCAGGAGGAGCCCTAATTTTTGCCTTCTCCTAGATGGTGGTGTCCACATCCCCCACTCCCACAGAAGTGTCTGTAACGTTTTCTGGAGTCTTTTGGAGGGACAGATCTTTTTTGTCTCTGTGGGTGCACACCACCTGCTTGTGTAGGCTTCCTTCTCTTCGCTGGTGTTAGATAGCTCTCATGCCGCCTCACAAGTCAAGGATCTTCTTATTTGCCTCGAGTCCTGAGCCAATGATCTTTGACTAACTCGGTCCATGAAAAAGTAAAGTGCATTCATATTTTGAATACTGCACAGCATCAAATACACTTTATTTTAAAGGGGTATTACATCCCTAAATAGAAGAACTGACAATGTGGAGTGTTTACATGTAGCAAGACAATGTTTGCATAATAATTTTTAGGAACTGACAACTAGTAAGAAATGATAATTTCCAAACCATTTTTGGAAACAGGCATTTAAACAAGGAGACAGGTTTGGTGGAATAGTATTGTTTTGTTTTTTTGCATAATCATGTGATAAAAGTCCTTGAAGGATGTATTTCAACATATTCAACAAATTGCCTATTTTAGAGTGTATTTGTAAAAGGAAACAAAGCATACTAAAGGATTATGTTTTATAGTTCATTGTAGTGTAAAATGTGTGAACATTTATCTACAAACTGTATGAATTTAGATGCTTTTAATGAAAAAAAATATGGTGGTTTGAAAGTAAGGTAAAGGCATGCAGTGTAAGCATTATATTTAGTAAGTTTGACAAAATTGAAATTTAACAGATTCCAAAATGCTGAAGTTGTGTTTGAACTGTTATGTTGTGTTAAAATATTGAATTTGAAATGGATTTCCATTATATCCAGGTAAGCCGATTAGTAAATCCAACCAAAATGATAACAATACTTGCATGTTAGTATTTGTAAGCTCTCATAACATTTAAATAACACAAGTTTAATACAGCATGGAATGCTAGAACAACGCTCTTAAAGAACACATTACTGGACTCCACTCTCAAAATGCATGTGCTTTTAAGTGAATACACAAAAAATACACTCACCTCCTGTCTTCTGCTCAAAACCTTCCAGCTTTGCATGGATGGTCAGCCAGGCTGCTCTCAGGACCGTCCTGTACAGTGGCATCATTTGGGGGTGCTGAGAATGTGCCAAGGAGTACAAACCCAGAATGTCCTGGGCCTTAATGCTTACCCAGTAATGAGGGTACAGCACGTAGTGAAGTCTCTACAGATTTAAGCTCATATTTCCATGCTGAGATGGGTCTCAGTACCCCCATAAAACTGAGGGTGCATTTGGAGGATGCCCTCACAAATAATCTATAATTCTGTATCATTGAATAGAGGGATGTCATCTTCTCCCTCAGACATGTTGAGGGGCTTTAATAACGGAGCAGCAGGATGAAGGAGGATGCTGTTGTGGTGAGTGAATGCCTCAGATTGACCAAAAATGCTGACTTCATCTTTCTGTATGTAATTTACTGTTTTTTTACAGTAGACAGAGATTTCCATACCGATTACAGAGATCTCCGTCCTGAGCATGGTAGGATAATGTCCACATGTGGGGTTGACACTCCGCATGTGAGAGAGATCCCTCCGCATGTGGAAGAGCAACCTCTACATGCAGAACGGAGACCCCTGCATGTAGAGAAAGCTAAATAAATGTAAAAGATTAGAGGAACCCAAAAATTGTAACTGAGTCTGTGCACAGTATTTATGTGTTTGACTATGTATGTTATAAAGCACAAGTGTACCATGTAAAACATGTCCTTAAGTGTTGTTAATGAAAAGTGTTTGACTGCTATAGAAAATGAAGTAATTTATTTAACTAGACCATAGCATGTTTGTTGATAACATCATGTAAAATGGGCAGAGTTGTCTCGAGATAGTGTATATGGACTATGCTTTAGTCAACCATTGATCATTGGCAAGAGGCTGTTCATCTATGTACATGCCTCAACCACACCAGCAGCTCAAGAACAAATTTGTTAATTAGTCAATATTGCACCATTATACTCTGGCCTCTATTCTGTACCCCTCCCCCGGGACCTGGATGTGGGCATAGAAGAAGGTCAACATCTAAATGTAAACCTTGTAGCATGGCAGTGTTTTACAACATACAACAGGCTACAACAATCTTGTACACGACTTCTGGAGAGTGCAACAGCACCCACCATGTGTGGTCAAGGCATCTGAATGTCGATTGAAGGATTCCAAAACTGCATTAAAACATTGCTTGTATATATATGTGGGCCCTATTGTACCTCTGTTGAAATAGTGTTGTTCGATTTCTGTGGGGTGTGAGGAGATATGAAGAGAAATCATACCCAGAATCACCTGAAACAAAGACTATTCTAAATGAAATAAATTATTTCTACATACATGCAGTGTGTATCAAGGTAATGTGTGTGCATTCTGTTATAGTGATTAATGAGTATTTCTCAGATGACAACCCATCAGTATAAGATTTTTTTTATTACCAATGAGCCACATGTCACTGAAATCACCAACAACCAAGAGAAGTGAAAGAAGGGACTGACAGAAGATGTATCTGTTGTGCGTACTTCCAGGAAAGGCAGCATGCACATCAGTAAAGCAGCCCCTGGCATTGCAGTTTGCACACAGATAGCATGACAGCTGTGTCTGTTGAGGAAAAGGTAGGGTTTGGGGTGAAGTCTCTGAATGACACCTGCCATAGGAGGGAAGTGGACAAAGGCATAAAATTCCTTTGCCAACTTTGCCTTTCTGCTAGTGACTGTAGCATGGCAATAAACGGGTGCCCCCTTCTGTAGATGACTCTCAGTACTTGATGTAAGCACTGAGGCAAGCTTGTCTGTGAGATATGTATTTTGTCAGAGCTGATAGCCTGGAAAGATCCAGTGACCTTGAAATAAAGTGTACACAGTATTTTTACAAATTTGTTTCTTTTTTGATGTGATTAGTTGGTGTTGAAATGTTGTAGGAGTTCAGACAATTACCCCTTGCATTAAGAGATGTATTAAAAGTGTTGTAAGCCTCATATTAAAGTTCAACAGCATTGGCTTTAAAAAAAATTGGATATTTAAAAAAAAAAAAACCTTGTAATAACATTGCACTGGATTTCCTCCAAAGCGCGCAAAATGTTGGGATCTTAAAACAAATAAAATAAAGATTCCTTTATTTTTTAATCCATTTCTATAGTTTTTTTTTATACCAATTATTTTCTACGGGAGCATGTTGCAGTACCAGTCATGTATTGGGCTGGACTGATCTGGAGTACATTTATTACTGTTTTGGATCCTTTTTTTGCCTGTAGAAACTTTAGAAGTGCAGTTTGTGATTAGCAATGGGCTAACACGTTTGTGGGTGTTTGTCCATCTGTAGACCCATTGTTAACCCTGCCTTACCCCTCCCCAAGCTCCTCCAATTTTGTAAGAAATATTCCCCATTTTCCAGCCACTCCTCTCTGTCCCTCCTGCGTTTACTACAAAAAAGTATGTGTGCAGATCTATCTGGGCCTGAGCAGAATTTAAATTACATCGGAGTAATCAGAGTAATTTTCTGTAATTCTGCGCTACTCTTTGATGTGGAATTACAGCAAATTATGCAATTACTCATCTCTGCATAATTAACAGTAATTTGGAGGAAACATCCTACAGCAAGAACACATTTAGCAGCGTGAGTGACCACTCACGCTCACTGTTTGTGGTCTGCTGCATTTAGTGCTGTTTCTTACTGCAAAATGCATCCACACAGCTACTTTGGACGTGAAGGTGCATTTTTTCATTAAGAAAATAGCACTAAATGCCGGTAGTAAGTTGGGGAAAAATCCTACCCCTAGAGAACATTTAACGAATGTGAGCTGCTGCTCATGCTCACTATTCATGCTCTGTTGCATTTAGGTCTATCTCTTACAACAAAATGCATTCTTGCACCCATTTTGGATGTGAGGGAGCATTTTTGCACTGAGAAATACTGCTAAACGCGGTAATACTCTTTTCACGTTATTCAAGTGTAATCTTGCAGAATTCTTAGGTAATTCTGCATTATTACGCTAAACAGAATTACTCGAGTTACACCTACCCATAGATATATCCGCAACTAGGGCAGAGATCTCTGCATAGAAATGATAGGAGTGGCAAGTCATAGCCCTCTGCACATGGGTTTGTGAATAGCATTTTGTAGTACGAGATTAGTACTATTGCAGTGCTACTAAACGTACTACAAAGTACAGCTTGCGAATAGACCCCGGCTTTTTTTCTTTGCCTAGGCAAAGAGGTGCTTTAGGTGATTGGTGATACCGTAGTCCTTGTGGCTTAATATTACTTACAAAAAAGTTGTGAAAAGCCAGTTCCAACACACTGCAAATACGAACCATAGAAATTCTTCACTTTAAATGCTACGGCTCTTGCTGCCAGTTTAGTTAAAATTTAAAGCAATATTTTTAATACTACTGTCTCATTGTTCTATACAGTCCTTAACATGAATTAATTACAGATCAGAAGCGATTTGCATGTGAACCTTTTACCTTGCTGTCAGCACTCTCACGAGAAAGTGCCTTTTGAGCTTGCTATTGCACCTCTACTCCCATGGTAAAGCACTGTGAATGTGTATGTTGATGAGGCGCAGCACAATTCACACCTCATCTGGCAGTCTCGGTACTATAATTGCAGTCCTGCATCAGAGATGGCTGGCTCGGGCCCCAGGTGCTCTATTAGGAATCAGAGCCAGGCAATGTGGAAGACACTCTACATGAGGCATCTTTGCATCCGTACAGTATGTGGAAAGCTGGCAGGTCTGGTTTGTAAACCACTATAAGGCATGGAATCCTCAAGCACAGAACCTATTTAAGGCACACACGTTGTCCCCTCACCTGAACAGCTTTGAAACCAAAACCCAAAGTCAGCTCTCTGTCACATTTGGGTGCCAAGCACACCCCATTGTTTTCCACGTTCAGTAAAGAGAAACACACTAGCAAACCAAGCTTTGCTCATACTCTTCATTGCCATGCTACATACTGTAGAAGGTTCATGTCCTGCCTTACAGTAGCACAAAGCCTCCATTTTGCTTCTTCAGGGAGGAGCAGCGCATGACCAGACAGCCAACAAGGGCAGCATGGAAAGAGCCCTGTCCCTGAATATACTGCTGTTACAGCTGACCCTTGTCCTCTATGGAACCCTTACAAGGTGCACAGGCAGGATTTCTGTATTTGGGAACTGCTCCTCAGGAAAGGAGTTGGCTGCACAGGGACTCAGCTGCAATCTTACTCAAGACTGGGTATGTTTTTGAGATAAATTAGTGATCATTATGTTTTAGCATTTACATTTCTGTCTGTGTGAAAGCTGTGTTCGAAGGTGCAGAGTGGCTGTGATGTCATCATGGAATGTTGAGGATGATTTGAATGAATGCTTTATGTGTGAAGAGGTTTAGGGAGGGTGAAATTTAACTGAACACTGCAGAGAAGTTGACATTCAGGTCTCCAGTCAGCCTTTATTTCAAATAGAATTCTGTTTTAATAACCTTCATGTTACCCTCTTATGAATAAGTTATGAGAGGGGCCCAAGACTCATGACATTTCACCCAATTTATTGAACTCTAGCTATTATGTTATTTCCAAACTGTGGGATGAGAATCTACCCTGTAATCTCAGGATTACAGGTGAACCCCCGGAGTCCTGATTTTAATAGCATTAATAAATATTTATCATGACCATGACAGACCAGGCAGAATGTAGAATAGTATGCATGGGGAGTATGTGTGAAGGTGACTGTGCACCCTTTAGATAGCTAGAAACATTTAGTGCCACAGAACAGTGACAGAAAGTCCTGCCAAGCTCTTAAATAGATGTCCAAAGGAAGGTTGATCCTTCAGGAAAATAGTGGTGGGGGTGGGGGAGGATGTTGAGGACCCGAGTCACAAAGGCAAGGCCACTCAGAAATCTACGTTGCAGTCACACATAGATAGATTTACAAGTTCAAGGTATTCACATAATGATTGTCGGAAATGTGTTTATTACCATGCAATATCACCCCAAAGTAAGTCCCACGCAAGTGGTGTGGTGAGGGCAGTTCAAGGCATGACATATCTTGAACGTTTGTGAATTTTATGCAGACACATAAGTTTGTGGGCATTCACACATGTCCCTCCTACTGTTTCCCACCATGGAAATATATAGAGATTTGCTCCTTTCAGGGGCTTGAGTAAACCAATGCAAGGGACAGAAGGGAACTGCAGCACTATCATGGGGGTGTAAATGAAGGAGTTTCTGCAAAGGGAAAACAGTTACTATCTTGAGCTGCATCATGTATTATTTCCTAAGATTTTGCATGTTTTATCTTTAGGAAGCTGAGGGTTAGGCCACCTCTCCAGTTCTATATTCAGACTGCATCCTAGGTATACATAAATTGGAAATGTATTTTAAAAGGGTGCATCTAGCACTTAAAATGTGGCAGTTCTTTGGATGCAAAGGAATGAGGAAGGAAAGGAGCCTGCTACTTCTATCACCATGGCATCCTAGTCACATGAGGAGATGAAGCTGCCTCATTGACCTCTCTTTCTGTTTCATTGTCCTGCACTCACTGTGGTAGAAAGCAACCCCAATGACCTATATAGTGCATTTTGAGGGCAGTTTTTCATCCCAGTCTGCATTCTTGTACTTCACTTTCCACCACTAAAAGTTGCAAAAGACCATACTTTGGTTACGTTGAATGTCTAAGTCCAGGGGAAAAAAATATATAGGTCAGAAATGACTGTACATTCAGTCGTTTTGAGTGTGCTGTCATTTCTTTTGTGCCATAAGTCCCATTTTGTAATACCAAATGTTTAGACACTGTTGCAGTGCCCAGGCAATGCCCTGATATGCATGGGGGCATGGCTAATTAAAATATGAGTTATTTCACTCAAAATACTGAATGTTCTTATTACTGTACCTTATGGAGGAGGAGAATAAAAATATAAATCACCCAAGAAGTGATTCACCCTTTCTCACTGCACGTACTGAGTAGACACATTGGGGGCTATTCGACAAGTGTAAGTTTACACTTACACTCGTTAGTAACGTTATAACTTTTGGCTGTTCACCATTAATGAGTATAAAGTTACTCAAAAGTGTAACTTATATGTTCCCACCCCCTGAATTCAGGGAGTAGAGCCTAATTTAGAGTTTAATACTTAACGCTGCAGCTGAGGCTTTGCGGGACATAATGGAGATGCATTATATTATGACATATGGTGCGATAGACATCCGTACAAACTGGAGGCACACATAGATCAACGGCACATGGTACATGGGCTCGACTCAATTATTGGCTAGGCACACGTGACATCGATGGCTGGACAACACAGGCTGAGCATCTCCTGTCTACATATTCTCATTATTACCCCATTAAACTGACCATTAACATACCAGCATCCAAACACTGCACCTTCATGTGGTGACTTTCTCCACTAGCACTCACAGACACAGCATTTGTAGAAGAAATATTAGCTTATTTCGCAAATAACGAGGCCTCTGTCACATCCCCCAAGATGTTATGGGATGCTTTCAAGGCTTACATGCATGGAATATGTATACCAAACAACACGGTGTATGCAAAGCAATCCGTCATAGGCTAAACACCAGCTGCACACCTTTGAAAAACAGTACGCCCTCACCCCTACATGGAAACACTGTCAGACATCCTCACCAAGTTAGATGAGTTCAAGGAAGAAGCGGATAGGGTGGTCAAACGCATGTATATATTCGCCACTGCCAGGGCATATGGTGAAGCGGACCGCTCTGGCAGAACTTTGGCCCACCTGGTGAGACAGAGCAGGGGCTACTCTATGGTGACACAGCTAAAAAGTGAAGGTGGCACTATTCTACAGGAATCAGAAGTGATTCTACAGGAATTTGTAGACCACTATACCAATCAGTATGCAACACGTGCTTCCACACCTGCAGCATTCTATGCAACTTACTTTGACCGCGTTACACTAGCTTTGTTGAGGGGCCCCACTGCCTGTTCTTGGGGGTGCCCAAAACTCTTGATGAAATCACTGCGGCCATCACTGGCCTTTCCTCGGACAAGTCACCTGGCAGCGATGGGTTCACAGTTCAATTTTACAAAGTCTTTGCCATTATTTTGGCACCTAGAATTCAGCTTTTATTTGAAAAGGGGTTGCAGAAAGGTGCTCTCCCTCCCTTCTTTCAGGAGGCAATTCTAATTACACTGTTAAAACCTGGTAAGCAACCACAGTACCCAGACAGTTACAGGCCACTCAACCTTATAAACACTGACTCAAAGAGCTTTGCCAAAATCCTCATTAATAGAATCTTACTCTTGCTGACCAATGTGGTTCTCCCAGATCAAACAGGTTTTATACTAGGTAGATCCACCTTCCAGAACCTCCAAACTTTATTCGCTCTATTGCACCAAATAGATCAAGAGCACAAAGCAGTGTCAGTCCTACTGGACACCACCAAGGTGTTGAATCAAACGCATTGGTGGTGTTCTATACTGGGCCGCACAAGTTTCCACCGTGCTTTACTCACTTACTAAAGCTGCCCTATGGCCAGAGTGCGAGTAAATGGTCTGACACCTGACCCGTTTGAGATCCAATGAGGCACCCAGCAGGGATGTTCCCTATCTCCGCTGCTATTTGCATTAACAACAGAGCCCATAGTCTTTGTTATTCGGCAGTTTCAAGGGCACAGAGGGGTTGCATGTTCTCCACGCAACTTGATCATATACCTATACGTTGATGACATTGTGCTCTACCTGTGCACCCCTCTCTGAAACCTCACCCCTGTTATACAAGAGTTTATACTGTTCAGAATACTTTCAGGAATAATGAATAACTGGAATAAGTCAGCTCTTCTGCCCCTCACACCGACAACGAAGATACAGCCGATTGATTATCCCATCCCATGGTGCCAGACATTCATCTAATATCTTGGCATTTGGGTTGGCCATGATAAGGAGACCATAATAACTGAAAATTATGATACCACCATCGCAATAAGACCATGTAGTTTGGTGGATTAGACTTCCCTTATCCCTACATGGTAGAATTGCCCTCATGAAGATGATTCTCCTACCGAAGCTCCGATGTTTATTGAACAATATATCAATCACGTTGAGCAGTCATTTCTTCACCACACTTAAGTCCATCATGATTAAACTCACATTGGCAGGTAAACAGCCCTGAGTCAACTAGGAAACTCTTACTTAGCCATATGAGCAGGGAGGGCTGGAGGCACCAGGCTTCAAACTATTTACTAGTGTGCACAAGCCCAGTATGCATATTATTGGCTGCACCCTACATGGCACACCTAGCCATTGAGAATAACGTGGCCTTCCCAGCCCTACTCACCACACTAATAGGGCAGGTACTGAAACATAAGCACACCAAGATCCACACAGAAGGCATGGGAAGGCCTGTGCAAGTGCCATGGTTGTCCTACACTATATTCACCACATCAGGCCCTCACTCACTTCCCTCTATCATTAATCACCCATGGCTCAAATGCACTGGCCAGACTGGCTACTTTGGTGGGGAAATAAATGGACAACCTGTTCCCGAATGGTGAGTTCCTGACTGCCTTGGCGATGACAGAGCACAAGGGGACCTCAGTGCTAGACACATTTCTCTATTTACGGGTGCATGAGCTCTGCAAGGAGCACTATCACAGCTTCCTGAAGGCACCCCACTGAATGTCAAGCGCTGAGCCATGCTGATTGCTGGGTCTTGCAAGCACATGGCTATCAGACTAAACCTAACAACACAGACTACGGATCCACTAGTAACACCTGTCGGCAGGGAAGCAAGGGTGGCGGACATTGGAGAAGAGGTGACCAATAAGGAATGGACATTCTATTGCATGCAGACTAGAACCTTAGCCCCCAATGGACGGCTCCGTCTTATACACTTTAAGGGGCATATTTACAAGCCCCTATCGCCACCACAATGTCACTTTTAAAGACGTTGAGGTGGTGATACGGGCTTTGCCTTATTTACAAGGCGGTGTTAAGCCACTTAACATGGCTTAACGCCTCCTTGTAAATAAGGCACCCTTTCACGCTATACTTAGCGTGAAAGGGGAGGGCAATGGGTCTTGCTGTGGGTGTTCCACCTCAACACCCATTGATTTTGACGCTGTCCCATATTTACAAGGATGGTGTAAATATGGGGCAGCGCCAAATTAAGACCAGTGAAAACCTGGGCTTACCCTGGCAAAATGAGGAGAAATGTTTCATTTCTCCTCATTTTTGCTTCCACAGCAAAACACCTTTGATTGTTAACAATCTTAAAAAACTGACGTCTTGCAACTTCTATGTGTGCTGCATTAAGCAGCACACATAGAAGTTTCAAATCGCTATTTCGGATTGTTTATGTGCAGGAAGGGACACCTTCCTGCACATAAACAATCACTCCCCTCAACGCAGGCACCCTTGCACTATGGTGCAAGTGTGGCCGCGTTGGTGCTAGGCAGCTAAATTAGCGCCAATGCAGGGATAAACGCAGGGCTGCACCATATTTTTGTAAATATGGTGCAGCCCTGTGTTTCTAAAGTGATGGAGCGTGTCATTAGCCTTCTTAGCTTAACAACAAGCTTCACCACTTTCCTTGTAAATATTCCCCTAAGTTTCTGCACTGGCTGCGCCTCACTCCACTTAAACTGTTTGCATGGGGGCTGCAGCAGATTACAGGTGCACCCGCTGTGGTGCACCTGATACAAACTTTATACATGGTGCATGACTCTGCCGGCCCATAGCTAATTATTAAACTAAAATATTTCAGGATCTATCCAAAATGACTGGCTTGGCAGTGACACCATCCCCCAAACTGGCCCTATTGTGCTGTTGATGGCAAAGACGAGAGCTGCCTGCAACTGGGGGAAGGAACACTCACCTGGTGTGAAGACATGGTTCCATGACCTCTCACACTGTATGGAACAACTAGACACTTATTACCTCCTGCTCCCACTTGGGAGCATTCCAAGAGCCATACGGGATCCCCAGTGTGAATACCTGCTGGCACAAGATGCCCCTGCACTTGTCGAGTGCTCCGATCATTAGCAGAAGCAGAGCCCAGACTGAACATTGACGCTGTACCTCAGGTCAGTAAGGTGACCGGACACTATTTTGGTGCTGGACTTACATTAATGCAGAATGTACTGTTGTGTGCCTTTTTGTTATGTCTGCCAGAGTTCTGTGGTGTTGGTCGGTCTGCTTGGCTGTGGCTATCCCAGACTGATATTGTCTCTGCTTCACCATCCTGATTGACTGCTTATATTCTCTATCGAATACATTCTGTACTATAGTGCAATGTATTGTCCTGGGATATGTTTAAAGTTTTGTTACTTTATATGTTAAATCGCTAAATAAAACATTTAAAAAAGTTATTACTTCCTATTATAAAGTATACGGACAAATAAAAAGGTTATTAAACTTAAAACAAAATAGTACAAATATTTTAAAGTTACATATTAATGGAAGTTAATTGAAAATATATATTTTAAATGTAGAACAAAATAAAAAAGCTACAACATTATTAGCTTATTTTTAATTAAATATTTAATTATATTTATATATATTAAATGGAATGAAGATTATTTTTGTCAACAGTTAAAAATAATCCCACCTAAAGTTTAAAATGCATATTTCTTTTAAGCAGTTAAGAATATTTAAAGTTATATAAATAATTATTTCATGTTGATTTTTTTTTTAGAGAGAATTATAATGGTTAAATTTGAAAAACGTATCAACATATTTTTTACTAAACTAATAATTATGTTTTATTTAACTATATTTTAACATTAAATAAAATGTATCTACATTTTTCAAAAAGAAAGCATAAGTTAAATTAATGGGATTTTATTTTAAGTTCCTTCCTTCGTTATTTTCTATGTGAGAGGTTTGCAGTACCAGTGGCTGGCCATGTGTAGTGCTGGACTTACTTCAGGTCTGAGCTGGAGTACATTTATGACTGTTTCGGTCTATTTTTGGTTGCAGCTATAGATGTGCAGTTCGTGAATAACAATGGACTTACTCTTTTGTGGGTGGGTACATGTTCCTCCCTAAACACCACCCTAACCCTCCTTTACCAACCCTTACTCCTCTGATTGCCCCTTAGTAGTAAGTAGTCCCCATTTTCCAACCATTCTCCCATATCCCTCCCAAATTTACTAATAAAATGTGTAACCACATGCGCGGGGATCTCAGAAGTTGGGGAGGAGATCTCCACACACACAAGAAAGAAGAGGCGGAAGCGTTGACCTCCACATGCAGGTTAGAGATTAACATTGAACATTTTGTAGTATGTTAGTGATACTATTTGTTGGAAATGGCCCTTTGTGCAGGGTCGCCCCTAAACTTTTTGCCTGCCTCCTGTATTTTTGCTGACCTGTTTCTGTTGGTTTTATGACTCTGGGCACTTTACCACTGCTGTTCAGTGCTAAAGTGCATATGCTCTCCCTTTGTAAATATGACTATGTGAATTGGTATATCCCTGATTGGCTTATTTGGTTTACCTGTTAGTCCCTAGTAGTGTGGCCTGTGTGTGCCCAGGGCTGGTAAACCAAATGCTGCTGGTGGGCCTGCAGCACTGATGTGTGCCACCCACAGAAGCAGCTTGTAAAGTGTGTCTCAGACCTGCCACTGCAGTGTCTGTGTGCAGTCCAGAACTGCCATCTTGGCTGTGAAGTGCACCCACTTCCCAGCCCCTGAACCTTCCCTTGACATCTTGTAAGTCACCCCTATGGTAGGGTGCATTGTATGTGTAAGGTAGGACATGCCTTGGTGTGTGTAGCATGTCCTGGTAGTGAATTATGCCCCATTTCGTTTTTCACTATTGTAAGGCTACCTGTTCCTCATAGGCTAGAATGGGCAGTTTGACTATTACATTCTATAGTCCTAACTGACCCCAGGAACATGGTAGAAAAACGAATTTAGTATGCCTGAGCTCAGAATATTAAAATACATATTTTAATGAAGTTTATTTTTATATTCTGTGTTTGAAAATACCACTTTTAGAAAGTAGGTATTTTCTTGCCTAAGCCTTCCAGTGTGCTCTGCTGTTGTGTGTATTGGCTGTCTGGTTTTAGAGGGGCAGGGCAGGCTGAGTCAGACCTGGGTTGAATAGAGAGATCTGCATTTAGAGTGTGGGGAGGGGTGGCTCCTTGACCTGAATAGGGCTGTGCCTGGCAAGGTGAATGCTGGCTCCACCTCCTACTGTGTGTCTGCTAGCAGACCCCTCTTTCTGAAAGGAAGAATGCAGCCTGGTAAACAAAGTGCTCCAGGCCTGAGCAGAACTGGTTCTGGCTAGGTTCAGTGACTTGTAGCTTCTGAGAACAAAGACTTTTGGGGTATAAATATCTGTGCTCAAACCCCTACAATTTGTATTGCTTTTGGATCTGGAGAGGAAACTCTGTCCGTGCCACTGGAGGAATCTGCAGGAAGTGACTGTCCCTGTGCTGTGTGTTGTTTCTTGCACTGGGCTGCAGCAGTGACCACTGGACCTTGAAGAAGAGGAAAAGGAACTCTTGAGAGAACTTTTATTTTTGTTACAGCAATTACCCAAGGGCTAGGAAAAGAGCTAGCCTCCTGCTGGAGTCTCAGGCACATCAGACTCCACCACCAACCTCCTGCTTCCTCCCTGCGAGGACTGCTATCTGCTGAGGAGGCTCCTGTGAGTTCCAGGGCCTCTAGTTTGCATCAGAGAAAAGAGTGTGGGAAATCGACGCTAATGCATCTTTGCGGGCCGCTGCAGTCGAGAGCGCTGGGAAAATCATCGCGCTACTGCCGCCGAGGGCCCGCAACACGAAACCATCGCTGACGCCCCTTTGCGAGCCGCTGCAGCCGAGACGCGCTGGAAAGATCATCGCGATGCTGTCGCCGCGCACTCGCAACCCTTAAAGAAATCATCGCTTCGAGACATCGCAGTGCGGACGCCGTGCGTCCGCCACTTTGATCGCATCGCACCGAATTTCGTCGCTCCCTCGCGGAGCGTCTTGTCTTCGCATCGCAACACGATCGCACAGCGCAACAGGATCACCGCATCGACTTCTCCCACGCGGCAAGAAAGTCATTGCATCGGAGGTCCAGCGTGCAGAAGTTTGTCGCATCGTCTCCGCACCCATCCCGCAGATCGGCGCATCATCCTCCCTTGCGGCAAGGATTTCAACGCATCGCCGGCCTCGCGTGCCGAGAATCATCGCTACAGCTTATTTGCGACACTTTGTTGGTTTTGCTACTAAACCCAGGTACTTTGTGAAAGAAAGGGTCGCAGAGACCACTGCTTTGAACTTGAACCTTATTTTTGCAACCTTGGAACTATTTTTGACAGCCCTTCAACAGCTATCCTATTTTTGACAGTATTGTGGCTTTTACAGTTATTGGTCTTGTGATAAATCTGCCTTTATATAAAGATACTTATTTTTTATAATAACTACTTGTGTGGTGTCCCTTTGTAGTGTTCCTCACTGTGTTACTGTGTATGTTCATAAATGCTTCACACCCTGCCTCTGAGATAAGCCTACCTGCTCGTGCTACATTACCACAGGGTTGAGCAGGGGTATTAAAGAGGGTAGCCCTCTCACTCTGACTTAGGAAGAAGGGTCCCTACTTGGACAGTGGCCAGCCATTGCCAACTAGAGACCCCCATTTCTAACATTGGTGGTCAGCGGTGAGGATCTGGACTTGCATTTATGATCGCATACAATAATTATAGTGTACACTACTAGTGAGTGCAGACCATAACGTACCGCACACATTTCCTGAGAGTTTTTGGGATCCTATATTGTGATTGATATTGCCGGTGATTTTTCACCCGCATAAATTTGTTTTGAGAAGTTTTCTTCTATCTGTTATTGATATTGCCCGTGATTGTTACAACGGGCAAGCCTATTTGTTTTATTATTGATATTGCCAGATATTGCTACAATGGGTCTTGCTGAAATGAGACCTACCTTTTATATAGATGATCTGTTAACCTACAGTCTAGAGGAGCTAAGGGGGTTCTGTGAGGAGAAGGGCTTAGCAGTGAGTAGGAAGGAGACTCAGCTATCCCTGCAGACATCCCTGAGACTTTGGCAACAAGACAGATGGAGATTCTTGGAGTCCCAGTACACCTACCAAGAGGGTGGTTGGTCTGAGGGTGGCTCTAGAGAGTCTGAAGAGGAGGAAGAAAGTGTTATGGAATATCTCATAGGTGGGGAGTTCCTTGATGAGCCTAGTGCCTATGGTAGTGCCAGATTCCCCTCATGGTCCCCAGAGGAGTTGGGGGACAGGCGGGAAGGTCCCATAGGTAGGGAGTCCCTTGCTGGATCTAGTGCACAGGGTAGTGCCCAATCCCCTTCATGGTCCCCAGAGGAGTTGGACAGACAGAGGGAGAGGGAGTACCAGCTGGAATTGGAGAGGCTCCAAATAGAGATTGCCCAGCTGGAGGCGCACCTAGCGCAGATAGCAGAAAAGGAGAAGTTAGCTCCAGAGGGGAGGTTACCCCTGGAGCGCAGTTTTAATTGTCTGGATTCCCCAGAGAGGGTGGGGTCCAGTGGTGGCAGCAAAATTGAAGTATATAGTGATGACAGTGTAGTACACCCACCCAGGGATGTGGCACCTGACTTGAAGGAGGGGGTTGATCTACACCAGGGGATTCAAGGACCTGAGATAGCTCCATTGGTGTGCAGTGTCCCTGAGGTGGATTGGGCAACTAGCGCAGGGGCCCATAGTCCTAGTGAAAGGAGGGATACTCTACCGACTCTGGATGAGAGGTGCAGGGAGAGGGGTTCCCCTGTGGTTGAAGTCCTGGTGTATGAGTGTGAGGCCCGCCCAGAAGAGTGTGGGTTGAGTGATAGAGACAGTCAGTTAATGTCTCGCCCATTTCAAGAGAGTGGTGTGGGGTACGTGTGTGAGGCACTGGATTGTGAGGTAAAGGTTAGCACCTGTGTGGAGCTGTGTAATCCAATTGTGGGAGAGCATATTGTGAGTTCCTGTTTTCCAGAGCTAGGCCAACACCTGTCAGATTGCGAGTTCTCTGATCCTAGGGAACTTGCACAGGAGGCAGACCTCTGGGTGAGTACCAGAGGCTCTGTAGAGGCATTAGGGAATGACCCTAAGAGAAGTGGTTCAGAAGTTTTCCAACCCAGAGTGCTGGGAAAGGTTAGGAGTGTTACAGCTGGGTCCCCTTGTTGTGAGGAGGTTGTAGGGCCTCACATCCTGTCTCGTGGGAGCAGGAGTGAGACTGGGATAGGTCCCGAAGTGCCCCAGCCTCAGTCCCCAGGACTGGATGGGTCCATGAGGGAACACCAGGTGGGGAGCCTAGTCTGTCTGGATGGACCGTCCATTGTGGGGGGTACCCCAGTGTTAGGTGAGCTGGGAGTGCCTGTAGTCAGGCCTCCATCAGTTCTTGTGCCTGGCAGTGCCACTCCTAGGGGAGGGTACAGAAGTCCAGTCTGAGGGATGAAAGGGGAAAGAGTCCCCAGTGGAAGAACCAGTGGGTCAGGGGCCAGCCAGAAGGGCTGAGCCTCATAGGATTGGCCATGGTGACGCCACTTCTGTCCTGGGGCATCTTCACGCACTGTCAGAGGGACAGGAGGTCGTGAGCTCTGTGCCAGGCAGACTGTCACGCAACACGCTAGGTATGTGTCACCCTCAGGAAGTCCTGGTTGGCCAGGCAGTTGTTCAGCCGCACGGGTTGGTCCCTGGGTTGGTAAGTCAGGTCCAGGAGTTGTCTGACCTGGAGGGAGGGACAACTGTAAGCAGTGTCCCGACCATTGTTTCCAAGAGCACCACTCCAGGTGGGAGGGTGCAGTATGCTGGAAGGGGGTGCAGAGGGAGGGAGTCCTCGCCTCTGACCCCGGTGCACCCTGAGGGTTTTTTCAGGTTGGTAAGTCAGTTGCAGGGTCCAGGCCCTGAACTGGTGGAGGGGTGTGTTTCCCTTGAGGGGAGCCTGTGTGCTCCCCAGGAAGTCCTGGGTGGCCAGGCGGTTGTTCAACCCCAGGGGTTGGTCCCTGGGATGGTAAGTCAGGTCCAGGTGTTGTCTGACCTGGAGGAAGGGACAACTGTAAGCAGTGTCCCGACCATTTTTTTCCTAAAAGCACCACTCCAGGTGGGAGGGTGCAGTATGCTGGAAGGGGGTGCAGAGGGAGGGAGTCCTCGCCTCTGACCCCAGTACCACCTGGAGGGTTTTTCCAGGTTGATGGATCAGTTGCAGGGACAAGGCCCTGAACCAGTGGAAGAGTGTATTTTCCTTGGGGGAATTGGTGTACTCCCCCAGAAGTCCTGGGTTGCCAGGCACAGGCCCAGCCTAAGGGTACAGACCCTAGGTTGGGGGCCAGGTTCAGGGTGTCCCCCTGATCTGGAGGAAGGGGCAACTGCTAACAGTGCCCCTCCCGGTTTGTGTTATGGAGGCACCTCTCCAGGTGGGAGGGTGCCGGGCCCCAGTAAAGGGGGCGGGGAGAGGGCAGCCTCACCCCTGACCTCCGCCCAGTCTAAGGGTACAGATCCTATGCTGGGATACCAGTTGCAGGATAGAACCCCTGAACTGGTGGGCGAATTATGCAGGACACCTGCCTCAGGTGCCCTGACAATTCTGGAGGGGGGTACCGCTCCAAGTGGGAGGGTACCGAGCCCCAAAGAGAAGGACCGAGTGTGGGGAAGCCCACCCCAGTCGCTGGCCCCGCCGTTGGGTACAGGCCCAGGGCTGGTGGGTCAGTGTCAGGACGCGTTGCCTGACCTGACAGGAGGGAGAGTGGACACCTGGGGTTACTGCCCCGCACTCTCTGATGCCACAAAAGTTTGAGAGCCCTGAAAGGTATAGGGCTTGGATTTTATCACTGACTACTGTCAGTGACTACTGGGGCTTGTTGTTTATCTGTTGGGACACACCTGGGGGCCAGTTAAGGTTAGATGCTGCACAGGTGGTATCCACAGGTGAGGGGAAGAGTTCCCCATTGGTTATCTTAGTGGGCCCTAGGAGTGTGGACAGAGGGATCCACCAGGGTTCAGATTGGAGTAGAGCTGCCATATGCCCCTGCAGTTGCGGGCCAGTTCCGTGTTCTATCGCTCGAAGCAGGGAAGCCCATCAAAGTAGTGATTGGTCTACCCTGCGTTTTGGCTGGAAGGGGGTTGTGTTGGAAATGGCTCTTTTTGCAGGGTCACCCCTAAACTTTTTGCCTGCCTCCTGTATTTTTGCTGACCTGTTTCTGTTGGTTTTATGATTCTGGGCACTTTACCACTGCTGTTCAGTGCTAAAGTGCATATGCTCTCCCTTTGTAAATATGACTATGTGAATTGGTATATCCCTGATTGGCTTATTTGGTTTACCTGTTAGTCCCTAGTAATGTGGCCTGTGTGTGCCCAGGGCTGGTAAACCAAATGCTGCTGGTGGGCCTGCAGCACTGATGTGTGCCACCCACAGAAGCAGCTTGTAAAGTGTGTCTCAGACCTGCCACTGCAGTGTCTGTGTGCAGTCCAGAACTGCCATCTTGGCTGTGAAGTGCACCCACTTCCCAGCCCCTGAACCTTCCCTTGACATCTTGTAAGTCACCCCTATGGTAGGGTGCATTGTATGTGTAAGGTAGGACATGCCTTGGTGTGTGTAGCATGTCCTGGTAGTGAATTATGCCCCATTTCGTTTTTCACTACTGTAAGGCTACCAGTTCCTCATAGGCTAGAATGGGCAGTTTGACTATTACATTCTATAGTCCTAACTGACCCCAGGAACATGGTAGAAAAACGAATTTAGTATGCCTGAGCTCAGAATATTAAAATACATCTTTTAGTGAAGTTTATTTTTATATTATGTGTTTGAAAATACCACTTTTAGAAAGTAGGTATTTTCTTGCCTAAGCCTTCCAGTGTGCTCTGCTGTTATGTGTATTGGCTGTCTGGTTTTAGAGGGGCAGGGCAGGCTGAGTCAGACCTGGGTTGAATAGAGAGATCTGCATTTAGAGTGTGGGGAGGGGTGGCTCCTTGACCTGAATAGGGCTGTGCCTGGCAAGGTGAATGCTGGCTCCACCCCCTACTGTGTGTCTGCTAGCAGACCCCTCTTTCTGAAAGGAAGAATGCAGCCTGGTAAACAAAGTGCTCCAGGCCTGAGCAGAACTGGTTCTGGCTAGGTTCAGTGACTTGTAGCTTCTGAGAACAAAGACTTTTGGGGTATAAATATCTGTGCTCAAACCCCTACAATTTGTATTGCTTTTGGATCTGGAGAGGAAACTCTGTCCGTGCCACTGGAGGAATCTGCAGGAAGTGACTGTCCCTGTGCTGTGTGTTGTTTCTTGCACTGGGCTGCAGCAGTGACCACTGGACCTTGAAGAAGAGGAAAAGGAACTCTTGAGAGAACTTTTATTTTTGTTACAGCAGTTACCCAAGGGCTAGGAAAAGAGCTATCCTCCTGCTGGAGTCTCAGGCACATCAGACTCCACCACCAACCTCCTGCTTCCTCCCTGCGAGGACTGCTATCTGCTGAGGAGGCTCCTGTGAGTTCCAGGGCCTCTAGTTTGCATCAGAGAAAAGAGTGTGGGAAATCGACGCTAACGCATCTTTGCGGGCCGCTGCAGTCGAGAGCGCTGGGAAAATCATCGCGCTACTGCCGCCGAGGGCCCGCAACACGAAACCATCGCTGACGCCCCTTTGCGAGCCGCTGCAGCCGAGACGCGCTGGAAAGATCATCGCGCTGCTGTCGCCGCGCACTCGCAACCCTTAAAGAAATCATCGCTCGAGACATCGCAGTGCGGACGCCGTGCGTCCGCCACTTTGATCGCATTGCACCGAACTTCGTCGCTCCTCGCGGAGCGTCTTGTCTTCGCATCGCAACACGATCGCACAGCGCAACAGGATCACCGCATCGACTTCTCCCACGCGGCAAGAAAGTCATCGCATCGGCGGTCCAGCGTGCAGAAGTTTGTCGCATCGTCTCCGCACGCATCCCGCAGATCGGCGCATCATCCTCCCTTGCGGCAAGGATTTCAACGCATTGCCGGCCTCGCGTGCCGAGAATCATTGCTACAGCTTATTTGCGACACTTTGTTGGTTTTGCTACTAAACCCAGGTACTTTGTGAAAGAAAGGGTCGCAGAGACCACTGCTTTGAACTTGAACCTTATTTTTGCAACCTTGGAACTATTTTTGACAGCCCTTCAACAGCTATCCTATTTTTGACAGTATTGTGGCTTTTACAGTTATTGGTCTTGTGATAAATCTGCCTTTATATAAAGATACTTATTTTTTATAATAACTACTTGTGTGGTGTCCCTTTGTAGTGTTCCTCACTGTGTTACTGTGTATGATCATAAATGCTTCACACCCTGCCTCTGAGATAAGCCTACCTGCTCGTGCTACGTTACCACAGGGTTGAGCAGGGGTATTAAAGAGGGTAGCCCTCTCACTCTGACTTAAGAAGAAGGGTCCCTACTTGGACAGTGGCCAGCCATTGCCAACTAGAGACCCCCATTTCTAACACTATTGTGAATAGGCCCCAAAGTGTGTGGGTGAGTAAGGTATTAATGATTCCAGTGGGATTGGCATGAGGTCTGGGCCAGACCCAGTTTCTGACAAGCCACATCTTAAAGACAAAGCAGGGTTCCCTAGTGATGTCCAAGACAATCAGCTTTACTCTGATCCCTGAAACCCATCACCCCTTTTTAAATGCACCCTCAGGAGATGTGTAACAGTGGGTGAAGATAGAAACCATATTCACCCTCTTGGGTAGATTAAGCCCTCAGATAAGACTGCTGATCTGTCATGGCACAAAGGTACAGAGCTTGCACCTTCTATTCAGCTTTTACAGTTTTTTGGTCTGGCATTAACCAATACCTTTTGATTTTTCTAAAATTCTATTAATAATAAATATCCTTGCTTAAAGGGTTTTCAGCCAGCACTTTTCATCTATTGATCTGTGGTTGTGTCATTCACATTTTGATTTCACGAACTACAGCATACAGCATGGGGCAATGAGTCAGCCACCAGCTAACTTCACTTTGAGTGGCTGCATTTTGTTCTTTCACAAGGAGCACATCCGCACACAAGGTAGTTCCCTTAAGTGCAGTTTTTTGTTTTTTTTACTTTTTAATTACTTTAGTTTTGCCTTTGTGTTTAGAGCCTCATGTGATAGGAGGATGCTTTTGATGTGAGCACAAGGCGCATTACTGCTTTCACTCCTCCTTTCTCCTGAAAATGCTGTTGCAAATTCCTTTTGAGGTTACCTTTATTTATCTGGGTACTGCAATTCCACAGCATACCAGATTGTGCCCATTTTAAACTGTTCTGTATTCAGTTATCTTGTTTTTACTATGCACCCAATGAAGTGTAATTATATCTATCCATTTCGATATAATACACTAACAAAACCTTCAATATAATAGGTTGTGAATTCATAAGTGGACAATTCTGCAGAACAATTTTATCCAGGACCCGGGTTTCACCAATAGTTCTTTAATAAAATGCGCACAGGAAGAAAATAGTGCTTTTTGCCATGTTAAATTTGCAGTGCAGTTGTAGTAGTTTTATTTAAACATAGGTGTGGGACGTAATTTGGGTTTTAGTATCCAAATGTTTATACTGTGGCCCTTAGAAAAAAATAACAAAGTATGGGTGCTTCAGTATCTGAAAATGGAGTTATCGATTGATCGACAACTTTATTTCGATTAATCATAACCATAAAATTTCATGTAAAAAGTCACATAGATAAAAAACATTATTGCATTACCACACATTTCCAGATTCACAATGATGGCTATATACAACAAAAAGCCATCTAAGACTTAGGGGCCGATTCCGATTCGGGCCGGAAAACGTACCGACCGACTCGGTACGGGAATTTAGTCCGACCGACACGTACCGGCGCTGCCCGATCCGCGTAGTACGATGCAATGCATGTGAAATACGACCGACTCGTACGGAACACAAGCTGAACGACCGAACCGCACGGAAACCAGCTATCCGGCCGGGAAACCAAGCGAATCGAACCGACCAACACGCACCAGGAAAGAACCCGACAGAAACGTACCCGCGAACTCCGACCCGCGCAGTACGATGCAATGCATGCAAAACCAGACCGAGTCGCACGGAGCTCAAGCCGTACGACCGACACGCATACAAAACAGAGCCGAAGTAACCCAATACTCCGCGACCGACGCGTACGCCGCACATGAAATCCATCAGAAACACAGCGTGAAAGACTCGGAGAAGCTCGCATGAGTCAACTGCAGCGTCCGACTCCGTCAGAAGAACGTCTCCTACATGCCCAGAAACTACAAAGGAAAAATTACAAAAAAAAGGGCCAAACAAGCAATGACAAAGCCAATAAATACTGGGGGGAAAAAACAAGGAACAAAGACACACCCCCAACTCCACCCATATAAAGACCACAAATCCCTACCATGATCCTTTGCAAATTCAACTGACCTGCCAGCACAGAACACCATCAGACAGCAACCACAGACACACTCACAACTCATCCATCACACAAGCCACACACCATTAGCACCTCACAAATAGCACCCTCACATACACCCAGCAAAACCGACACTCACCCACTCTCAATTGCACACTCACACACACATCAATACCCACCACCACCCATCACCATGCCCCCAAAGAAGAATCCAAAGTTCCTAGACAGTGAATTGGAAGTCCTGGTAGATGAGATCCTCAGGGTAGAGCCACAGTTGTTTGGTACATTGGTCCAACAGACCCCCATGTCGCAGAAAACCAAGATGTGGGAGAGGATCGTCGACAGGGTGAACGCACAATCACCATGTTTGCGCACAAAGGAAGACATCCAGAACAGGTGGTATGATGTGCGCAGGAGGGTCAAGGACCTACTAAAGAAGGATTACATCTTGAGTCAGCGCACCGGCAGTGGCCCTCCTGCCAAACCAGTATACCTCAGGCCCTGGGAGGAGAAGGTGCGGGCCACCCTACCACCAATGAGCGTATATGGACTATCAAACATCCCAGAGCCTGGTGAGTACACAACAAATATGCACAATATTGTGTGACAATACACACACAACACTGTCAAGGGGATAGTCAAACCATGCACCCTTAGCAAATCCACAGCAACCAAAAGATAATCATCCCAAGATGTGTATGTTAGTTAGATCAACACAATACATGCTATCTCATAGTGATATGTAACTGTGTCATGACATGTACAAACCTAACAACAAATAGAGCTAGGCAGTGGCACAAATCTAACCAACAAACACAGTCAGATATTTTGCCACTACTAGAACACCACCTCACAGGGAAGCTCACTGAAAGGAAGGAATTCTGTGTATGCTGGTGAAGTCAGTGTAGCCAATAGCATGATGGGAGTTGTAGTCACAGATATTGGTCACCCTCACAATTGGCCCATCAACACCACTCTGAACCATGCTCACATCACAGGCAGTGGAAAACAACTGACTAGATGGCTGACACTGGGTACTGCTGTGGGGAGCACAAGGCCTTGCTGGGAACTGTGCACCAACCAACAGCAGGACACCACTGACTGACATCCTGAAAGGCAACTTGCACTCCCTGCAATGGAAGCACGTTCCATGGTGGGATATCTGGCTGGGTGGGAAGGAGGACTGACAGCTCTGACCATAGTCACCAGCAGCTTTTCTCACACACCCCCTTAACACCAACTCCACACAACTCACCTGGGAGAATGCAATGCCTCACACTCTAATTAAATATCCCACAAAGAACAACCACACTGGGTTATGCTGTGTGAAGCACAGGGACACTTTTGGGACTTGTAGCCAAACAAACGCCAGGACAACACTGTCAGCCATCCTGCCATTGCTGTCACACTCACACACAGTGAAGTCGACTCAAAAGGAAGGAAGTATGGACATGCTGGGAAGGGGGGTGTAGGCAATAGCATGATGGGAGTGGTAGTCATAGCTCAACATCCCCCACCCACATGGCCCAGCAAGCTCACACTAAAGCATGCACACCTCACAGGGAGTGAAAAGCCACTTCAAAGATGTCTGACACTGGCCTCAGCTGTGGGGAGCACAAGGCCCTGCTGTGAACTGTGCACCAACAAACAACAGGACCACACTGTCAGCCATCTTGCCATTGCTGTCACACTCACACACAGTGAAGTCGACTCATAAGGAAGGAAGTATGGGCATGCTGGGAATGGGGGTATAGGCAATAGCATGATGGGAGTGGTAGTCACAGCTCAACATCCCCCACCCACATGGCCCAGCAAGCTCACACTGAAGCATGCACACCTCACAGGGATTGAAAAGCCACTTCAAAGATGTCTGACACTGGCCTCAGCTGTGGGAGCACAAGGCCCTGCTGTGAACTGTGCACCAACAAACAACAGGACCACACTGTCAGCCATCTTGCCATTGCTGTCACACTCACACACAGTGAAGTCGACTCAAAAGGAAGGAAGTATGGGCATGCTGGGAAGGGGGGTGTAGGCAATAGCATGATGGGAGTTGTAGTCACAGATATTGGTCACCCTCACAATTGGCCCATCAACACCACTCTGAACCAGGCTCACATCACAGGGAGTGGAAAATAACTGACAAGATGGCTGACACTGGGTACTGCTGTGGGGAGCACAAGGCCCTGCTGGGAACTGTGCAACAACCAACAGCAGGACACCACTGACTGACATCCTGAAAGCCAACTGGCACTCCCTGCAATGGAAGCACGTTCCATGGTGGGATTTCTGGCTGGGTGGGAAGGAGGACTGACAGCTCTGACCATAGTTACCAGCAGCTTTTCTCACACACCCCCTTAACACAAACTCCACACAACTCACCTGGGAGAATGCAATGCCTCACACTCTAATTAAATATCCCACAAAGAACCACCACCCTGGGTTATGCTGTGTGAAGCACAGGGACACTCTTGGGACTTGTAGCCAAACAAGCGCCAGGACAACACTGTCAGCCATCCTGTCAGCACAGGCACACTACCCCACAGGGAAGCAGAGTCAAAAGGAAGGAAGTATGGGCATGCTGGGAAGGGGGGTGTAGGCAATAGCATGATGGGAGTGGTAGTCACAGCTCAACATCCCCCACCCACATGGCCCAGCAAGCTCACACTGAAGCATGCACACCTCACAGGGAGTGAAAAGCCACTTCAAAGATGTCTGACAATGGTCCTCTGTTGGGGGGAGTACCAGGCCCTGCTGGGAAATGGGCACCAACCAACAGCAGGACACCACTGACTGACATCCTGAGAGTTAACCTGCACCCACTGCAAGGGTGGCATGCTTCATGGTGGGATAACTGGGCTGGGGGGAGAAGGAGGGCCGGATGTCAACCAAATACCACCAATGCTGGTCATGCACACACATCAACATTCACATTGAAATGCTTCAGGTTGGCAGGACAATGTGCTACACCAATATCAACCTCTGACTGTGACAACTTAGGACAATGCAATGTACAGGGCCGCATCCAGAGGTACAGTCACAACTGTCAGGTGTGTGAACCATTGATGCCTGTAGAAACATAACATACATTGTGTGTCTCTTCCAAAAACAGGTGATGATGGGGACACAGCAGAAGACGATGAGGAGTCCCTGTCCCAGGCTCTGGGGGACACTGAGCTCACTGGTGTGGAACAGCCTCTGCCCTCCTCGGATGGCGAAGACCTACCTGGCCCCTCCGGTGTGAGTCATCATGCAGCACCAGCAGGACCAACATCTGCACCCCCTGCACCCACTCCTCCAACAACTGCCAACACACAGACCACCCCCGCCGACACGGACAGACCAAGGACCACCAATGACAACAGCACAGGGACCACGGCCCACCGTGGAGCAACGGACAACAACCCCAGTACCAACCCCCAAGGGGGCCTAGGGTCACCTGTGTGTGCCACCGCAGGTCCTGCACGTGTGGCCAGGGGTGGTGGGAGGGGTGGTAGGCATAGGTCGCTGTTTGCAGAGGGGTCTGGACTGCATGATGACCCAGAATTGGTACGCATTGCTGATGCGTACCAGAATAGCACTGGAGAGGTCAGCCAGGTAGTGGGGATCCTCAAGGACATTCAACAGCAGCAGGCTGCCCATCATGCCCACTTGGACTCACACATGTCCCGTGTGGAGACACACATGTCCCGTGTGGAGACACACATGTCTGGCATGGAGTCCAAGTGGGACACATTGCAAGAACTGACAGCGGTGCATAGGGACATATTGACATGCCTCCGCCAGATTAGCACCAACATGGCCACACCTCCCAGTGTCTCCACAACATCTGGTGCTGCAACAACTGCAACTGCCACAGGGAGGGAGGATGACTCTGGCGGAGAGTCCTCTGCACCGCAGCAGCCTGCACGTGAGGGTCCCCCGAAAGAAGAGGGGTCGTCCGAGGAAGGAAAACTGAGAGGCCGATGGCCATGTACATCCCCCAGGAACCCAACACCTGTTCTGGAAATTCTCCTTTGTGTGCAAACTGTTCACGCTGTCGAATGCAACCCAACTCTCCCACATGACATGGGGAGTTTAAGTTGGCCCAATGTATCAGATGACTGTGGACTTTACTGAGGAAATTTCTGCTACCAACACTTCCAACTCATCTGGGAACTTTGGATTCCAATCCCAATGTACAGCACCCACCATCCTGTGCACTATCCTCACACATGTATGTAAATAAACTCACTAATACACCATACTTGCCTCTGTTGTGATTCCAACGTGGTTTCTGTCATGGAGATGATGATCTGCTAAATGACACTGTGCATGCTAACTGCTACAGCAAGTTCAACACTGTCATGTGAGTCATGGCGACGTGACACATATGAGGGAGACACACCACTAGGGCTACACAACACATACACACCAGGGCCATCTGACTCATCGCCTACACTGATGTTGCCAGGAAATACAGTGGAATGCACAGACACCACACCTATTCAGAGTCTGTGTTAACTAGCCCACAGGTGCAGTAAGCAAATGTCAGTTAGATGTGTGACCACAGACAACGCACATCCCAAAGTGAAGCACAGGTTTATTACACATTTGCAACATGTTGTTTCCACTACAGATGCAAGGTAATCCCACGTGGCAGTGGCCACACAGTCAACAAGGGTAGAAGAAATAAAGTCCAGGGGTGTGTGGCACATCACCTGTAGGGAAACGACTGCTTCCACCCTGGAAGTTGAATCATGGTGTCGGGGGATCACAGTTGACCAAACAACTCTGAAAGTACCCTGTGAAGGACAGACATGACACACAGTCAAAAGCACTGAAGAACAGGACAGAACTGCAATACTCATGCCCAATACATGTCACAAGATACTTACACAAAACCAAGTTAGCATGTCAACACTGTTGGGGAGTACAGACTACCGGTAAGGACACATCGCTGCACGCTTCCAGTCAAGTAGCACATGGCCACACTCAAACAGCACCAGAGCACCACCAACACATATCATGCAAACTCACATCATTGACATGACATCTCTGTATACTCACATTCAGCTGAAGAAGTTGGTGATGAGCTGTGTGCGGACATCACCCTCATCATCATCATCATCACTGGCATCGTGGCCCAGGCCAGGATCCTCCACAGGTGGCGGATGTTGGTCATCGTCATCCAGGATGAGAGGCAACTCCTTCCGCACTGCCAGGTTGTGTAGCATGCAGCAGACGATGACAATCTTGCACACCTTTGCTGGGGAATATGGGAGGGCCCCTCCTGTCTTGTCTAGGCAGCGAAAGCGGCTCTTCAGGAGACCAAATGTCCGCTCAATCACTCTCCTGGTCCGACCATGTGCCTCATTGTAGCGCATCTGGGCTGGTGTCACAGGGTTCCTGAGGGGTGTCAGCAACCACAGCATGTTGGGGTATTCTGAGTCACCTACATACAGACAATTGCACATTAGCTGAGTTGGAAAAGAGGGCGGAATACAACATTGCAGAACACACACATTGGTACAAAGTCAGTACACACCGACAAGCCAGGCACGCTGGTTCTGCATCTGTGACATCGTCCTCGGGATGTGACTACTCCTCCTCACGTAGGCATCGTGTGCAGAACCGGGGAAACGGGCACACACGTGTGAGATGCTCATATCTGCAAGACATACCACTAAAGCATTGACCGAATGGTAATGTTTCCTGTTCCTGTATGCCTGCCCATGTGCCTGTGGTGGTACCAAAGCCACATGTGTCCCATCAATGGACCCAATGACATGTGGCATCCTCCCCAGGGCATAGAAGTCACTCTTGACGTCAGTGAGTTGTTGACGTTTAGGGAAATAGATGTACTGGTTCAGGTATCTCAACATTGCCTCCAAAACATCGCGTAGCACACGGCTGAACATGGTCTGTGACATCCCACCAGCAGACGCCACAGTGTGTTGAAAGGTACCGGTGGCAAAGAAGTGTAGGGCTGCCATCACCTTCACCTTGGGGGTCAGCGCTGTAGGGTATGGCCGGCCAGGTTCCAAATGTGGGGCCAACCGCACCGCCAGTTCCTCAATCAGCGGCCTGTTGAAGCGGTACCGTCGGATGCAGTCACGTTCAACCATCGTTGCAAGGTCAGGGAATGGTCTATGGACACCTGGTGCCCTACAGTGCATAGGTGAAGAAAGAAAGATTGTCAGTCACCCCACATACGTGGCATAGACCATACTCAATATCACATGATACATCATTACGAGACACAAGTACCTGATGTGTGTGCCGTTCTGTAAGGACATGTATGGCACCTACATGGCCAACATCTAACATCACAGTTCAACATGTGTTGACAACAAGTTCCAGGTTGTGCTATGGGATATCATTAGGCTGTGTCACAGTACCCATGTACTGCTATCACATTCCAAACACACACCACAGTGACATGTGAGGACAGATGTGCCCCAGGCATCACAGCTCATTGACAGGTAGATTCCCAGGGACCCTGTATTGCCACATGGACACTACCATGACATGGCGTATCATGTACACGTCAGCAAAACAACCATGACCCCCACAGGTAGTGGCCCCTGTTGCCTCTGCAGGACAGACATGGACGTCTGTGACACACACACGCACAACATCAAAGTCCATGCACAAACAACGTGGATGTGGAGACTGTCTCCCATTGTGCACATGGAATCTGAGACATCGGAAACACAACATGCACACAGACTATGGAGGGCCATCACTATTGTGGCAATGGGTCACCCTGTGACGTACATACCTTCCCACATGGGACTCAGGGGGTATGTGACATGACATACACATACACAACCTGGAAATGTGACCATGCCACATGCTCTGAAATGAACCGTTTCACACCACAGTGGTCATGTGCACAACACACAAAGGATTCTGTCCCCATGAACACGTGCACAGCCTGGGAGTGGCTGCACCCAAGTGCCACCCAAAAAACCACATGTTGACCCCCATACACAGAAAAGGTAATGCAGCCTTACATGCCTTAGGATACAGTGTGGACAGGCTGTGGTGTTGTAGGTGTGCCCCTGAGTCCCTGGCAAGTAAATGTGGCTGGCATACGTTCACCAGTGACAACCATGGTGACATATGCGAGTGACTTGTACAGGGACGCGTCGTACAGCAATGGACCGATCAGTGCGCAAGCATTGGACATTGCACATGATGTGAGCGGGTACGCGTTGTACAGCAATGGACCGATCGGTGCGCACGCATTGGACATTGCATATGATGTGAGCGGGTACGCGTTGTACAGCAATGGACCGATCGGTGCGCATGCATTGGACATTGCATATGATGTGAGCGGGTACGCGTTGTTTTCGAAATACGCATTGTACAGCAATGGACCGATCGGTGCGCACGCATTGGACATTGCATATGATGTGAACGGGTACGCGTTGTACAGCAATGAACCGATCTGTGCGCACGCATTGGACATTGCATATGATGTGAGCGGGTACGCGTTGTTTTCGAAATACGCGTTGTACAGCAATGGACCGATCGGTGCGCATGCTTTGGACATTGCATATGATGTGAACGGGTACGCGTTGTACAGCAATGGACCGATCGGTGCGCACGCATTGGACATTGCATATGATGTGAACGGGTACGCGTTGTACAGCAATGGACCGATCGGTGCGCACGCATTGGACATTGCATATGATGTGAACGGATGCGTGTTGTTTTCAAAATACGCGTTGTACAGCAATGGACCGATCGGTGCGCACGCATTGGACATTGCATATGATGTGAGCGAGTACGCGTTGTACAGCAATGGACCGATCGGTGCGCACGCATTGGACATTGCATATGATGTGAGCGGGTACGCGTTGTACAGCAATGGACCGATCGGTGCGCACGCATTGGACATTGCATATGATGTGAGCGGGTACGCGTTGTACAGCAATGGACCGATCGGTGCGCACGCATTGGACATTGCATATGATGTGAGCGGGTACGCGTTGTACAGCATTGGACCGATCGGTGCGCACACATTGGACATTGCATATGATGTGAACGGGTACGCGCTGTACATCAATGGACCGATCGGTGCGCACGCATTGGACATTGCATATGATGTGAACGGATGCGTGTTGTTTTCGAAATACGCGTTGTACAGCAATGGACCGATCGGTGCGCACGCATTGGCTAGGGCCTGGCATGGCAACGGACGCATTTCCGAAGCTTTAACGAGTCTGATGCAGTGAATTCAGTTGGCCAGCCACAACAATGTTGCAAATTCATGGGTGTCATGAAGTTTAACTTTTGAAGGATGCTGTGGGCGTGTATGAGTGGTGCAATTCCATGAATTGGCCAGATTCAGAAGACGCAAACGACTTGGACCTATCACTTTGGACACATGGGACAGTATCTGCCTCTGCAGCACACATATAATGCTGGCTGTTCCCCTGAGAGCTCATTTGCCTGCACTACATGCTCCAGGACGACATCTGCCACCAACACTGCTGCTGTCTCTGCATCCTCTGGCTACTGCAATGGCACGTACTGTGCAGAGAGCCCCAGCCTTCACCACTGAGGAGAACCAGGCCCTGCTGGACAGCCTCCTTCCACAGTACAGCAAGCTGTATGGGAAACCAGGGGAGTAGGTGAGTGTGCTGTCCACTGCCTTACTGAATGTGCATGTTGTCTGACTAGCAACACTTACAGTGTGCGCACCACTGGCTAGCATGCTCACTGAGTAGTTCTCACCCCCCCAAAGTGTGTAGTTACATGCACTGAACAGGTATAGTGCAGTAACAGTGCATTCCAACAAGGTTTTACTTCCCAGGCAATGATACCATGTAGTAACTGCTGGCAAACTGTTCATAGCCATCGTTGCACTGCCTGTGTAGATTATATGCCCCTGTGATTGAGACATGTATATCCAACTGTGTGATGCACGGATATGTTGCATGTGTAGTAATGACCTTTTCACTTTGTCATCCTCACAGGTTGATGCCCACCAGAAGCAGGAAATCTGGCTGACCATCGCCCGGGCAGTAAGATCCGTGGGGGACTACAAGCGCCGGATCCGCAACTGCCAGAAGAGGTGGCAGGACCTTCGGGGCTGGACCCGGAGGATCGCATGGGTCCAGCTGAAGCTGTCGCCTCCTCGCAGGAGGGGCGGACACCGGACCCTGACCCCCCACATGCTCAGGATGCTGGCGGTGGTCTTCCCTGACGTGGATGGGCAGCTGAAGGCCAGACAGCAGCAAGGAGGGGTGAGTCCATGACTGCACTGTGAACTTTGTCTGACATGCTATGTGCCCTCCTCTGGCCTGGTTAAACTTCCACAGTACATCAGTCTTGTGGTCCAGGACCCATGTCCCTCAATTGTGACATGCCCACTCCTCATCTGATACCCAGGTGTGGCCCTTACAGTCAGGAAATTGTGTCACTTGGGTACTGTGTCCTTGCATTTTGCTTAGCTCAAGGTGGGGACAGCATTTGTTCACGTAACTTTGTGGTGGGCTTCATGGGTGGGTCAATTGCTTACACAATGCCTGAGTTCTGACATGTAATCTGCGTGTAACTTTGATATGTGTTCCAATTGCTGATCTGACTCACCACATGTGCCTGGGGTATTTGGCACACCAAAAGTGTAACGAGAGAAGCACTCCAAATTTTAACTTCATGTAATCAAAAAAATTATACTATTTCATTTAGCGTGCTACAGTGATGTGCATGCTGCCTATACCATGCTTATCAACACAAACCACCTGAAATCAAGTCATTCAACTTGCCCACTGTGCACTATAACTTGTTGCAACTGCAGCGTACCTTTAAACTCTATATTGGCTTAGTAACAAACCCTTTTACTTGTAAAAATCAACCTTGTATTAAACATTTTTTTGTGAAAACAATTTTCTTACGCAAATATTGTTACATGTATGATAACATTTTTTATATTTCATTACATAAAACAAACTTTGTTATTATCATGTTACACAGAATATATCCATATTTCGTTCATGCCCAATGCATTTCGGGCTCAAAGGCCCTTCTTCGGGGGCATAGATCTGAAAATAACAAAAACACATTTTATAGTCAAACATTCCCCATGCACAAGGAATCTACTCATGATTTAGCAAACATTGTAAGAACATCCAATTGCCTCTGTGATGCACTCAAAAACACATCTTAGTTATACATGTTAGTGTCAAGATGATGTCGAAAAAGAAACCTTAAACTGAAAATGACAACGAAAGAAAAAGCACACAACAAAAAGAAAGGAAAGATAAATGAATGAAATGAAATGAAACAAAGATAGACCGTGAAATAGTGCCAATGTTATTAAAATCTAATACGCTCTCTAACCATTATCCAAAAAGTGCTAAACACCAAAACATCAACCTTCCTTCTCATGCACTGCCCCTCCTGTGCAAAACCATGTTGCCCCATAATGTGGATAATTCACTTACTTCGCTTTCTTCCTAAAGCTGGACCTGTAATCACACACCAACATTAACACCTCTAAATACGATAACCTTAAAGATGAAATATCCTCTACCGCTTTACTTTCATCCACTAACCTCTTAAATGGGTGGACTCTGCTCTATGTTCTGAATCTTGCCGGTGGTGCTACTAACAAAACGCCTTCCCGCCCTAAAAAACACACATAAGTAATGCGATGATGAACCTATCCATTCCTCAAACATTGTGCTCATTTGATCTCTTCTGTGAGTCCTTACCTCTGTGAAGGTGCTCGACGAGCACTAAAGTTGCTACTCCCAAAACAGCTGATGCTTCGTCTCCCTGTTCCTCCCGACTAGCTCTATATATCAATCCAAATTCCAATTGAGACTTCAACTAACTCCTGTAAAAACACCATGGGCAAATTAGCATCCGCGTATCTCTCATCATTCCTACCCTGCCCTCTATCCTCTCCCCCTCCTTATACCCTTTACTCACCTCCAAGCCCAAAACCGCCAATAAACCGTGCTCCTTACTCCACTCATCTACACCGCAAGACCGAGTCTTTCAATGTTCAGGACGCCACTTATAATCCAGCCCCGGATTCGAACGTGGATCGAATCCTGGAAATCAACAACAGACAAACTTCTAATCAGCAACAAGGTTACCTACTAAAACGGTCGCCATGATGGAACATGTCTATTTCAAACCTGATCCGGACGTCCCTTTAAGTATAAAAGGGACACACTAGATTACAAATTAAATGAAGTATACACGTGGGCGGAAGTTTACGCCCAACGAAGAGTGTATTTCAAGAAAAATATTACCACATCATCTGAAGAAAGCATAGTGACGGATGCAGAAATCAGCACCAATCGGGCACCCGCGCAATTGGAGACAATTGATGGACAGAGAAGAGAAGAACAAGAAAAAGACGGTGCAGCGCAGTCTTCAACAACTAAACCTTTTTTGTCACGGGTAGTAGATATCAGCCAACCGCCTGGGACTCTTACAAAAATAGAAGGAAAACAAGGAGAAGTCAAAGAAAATGCACAAACCAATCTACGGAGCCAGAAAACAACCTAACAGTAAACATCTCGTCATGTGTGTTGACATCTGAACAATTGAGGGTTTTAAACAAAGGATTAGGATTTGTTCCCACATATGACACAAATCATTTGGAATGCGAAATAGCCTTTTACAAATTCATGAGAATTTTTAAGGTTGAGGCATTTTTTCACCAATGTTATTCCACCAAAGTCAGAGAATTCGGAAGGTGAATATCTAGAGTTCAAGCCTAAATCTAGATTTCAAGCCCCGGTGTCACACAAGGTTCTTGACTCATTTGAAATTCTTGTGAAGAAAGATTTACAACAAATTAACATGAAGGGTTCTAAAAGAGGTAACTTTTCATTGCAAGAAAAGAGGATATTGAAATCATTGCAAACCAACTCTGAAATAGTCATTCAAAAAGCAGATAAAGGGGGCGCCATAGTCGTCATGGATAGAGCTTTTTACATCGAGAGTGTCAATAAACATGTTGCAGATACCACTACATACCTTCTTTTGGATCAAGATCCAACACACACAATAATGGAAACACTGGGCAGAATTTTGACGAAAGCGCAAGAAATGGGATGGATCACATCCATGACTAAAGATTTTCTGACAGTTACAAACCCGAGGAGACCAAGGATGTATATGCTCCGAAAGATTCACAAAGACTTGTACAACCCCCCTTTTAGACCGATTGTAACAGGGTGTGGCACCATTTTTTAACCTTTGGGACAGTATATAGACCGTTTCTTACAGCCGTTCGTACAAAATTGGACATCTTACGTAAAGGACACTACAGATTTTTTGTGTAAATTGGATTCGATAAAACTGAGTAACAATGTCATTTTATGCACAATAGATGTAAAATCACTGTATACATCAATTCCCCACTCAGGTGGAATAGAAGCTATAGAATGGGCGCTTCTTCGCCAACCAGAGATTAGAGCTGACAAAGTTTTTCTTCTGGAACTGTTACACTTTTGTTTAAACCATTGTTACTTTCAATGGGAAGCCAATTTCCCTATCTTCAGTTAACAGGAACTTCGATGGGTTTCGCAGGGGCCCCTGCGTACGCTAATACATTTATGGCCATGTTTGAAGATATCCATGTTTACAGAGACCAAGAATGGACTGACAACCTTTTAATGTACTGCAGATACATAGATGATATTTTCATGATTTGGAGTAATGATCAGGAGACCTTGGAACAGAAGATCTTTCAATTGAACACATATGATACACATATACAGTTCACCCATAACATTAGTAAAACATCTATAGCTTTTTTAGATGTTTTAATTAAAGTGGACAATTCCGGGATTTACACAGAAGTTTTCAGGAAGGAGACAGATAAGAATAATGCTCTGTTGTTTGACAGCTTTCATTCGCAGAACTTGATTCAAAATTTACCATACTCGCAGTTGTTAAGAGTTAAAAGGATTTGTTCCCAGACCACGACTCTAGAGGAAAATATTCAGATACAGAAACAAAAATACATTGCCCGAGGATATCCAAAAAATATTGGACCAAGCAATAGAACGTATGAATTCGACAGATCGTAGAATTTTATTGAAAATCAACCAAAAAGGAACAACATCGTCAAGTGTTTGTGTCGAAATTTTCAACCAGCTCTGAGAAGGTTAAAAGGATAATCAATAATAGATGGGAATTATTACAAAATGAGCCGGATTTCAAGAATCTTTTCAAAGATAAACCATTGTACGCGTACAAGAGGTCTATAAACCTGAAAGAACTGTTAATGAGTAAACCAACAGAGATCACCCAAGATTGTCAAGGGACCAAAAAATGTCAGAACTGTGTGAATTGCAACAATGTCATTGTTGACAATAAGATCAACCATCCACACACAGGAGAAGCTATAAAATTGTATCACAATTCGGATTGCAACACAAAGAATGTGATATATGGGATTAGATGTCCCTGTGGATTGTATTACATAGGGAAAACCGAAAGAAAAGTGAAAGCGCGCATGTCAGAACATAAGAGTACTATTAGAACACAGAACAGAACTAGCACTTTAGCATTACACTGGCTAGAAGCCAGACACACGATAGCGCAGTTAAAATTTCAAGTTATAGAGGTAGTGACCCCCACTCAGGGGAAGGACATTACTAGATCTCTCCTACAGAGAGAGATAGTCTGGATAAGGAGATTGGATACACAAGATACTAAAGGCCTCAATGAGAAAATAGATTTTGGTTGCTTTCTGTAATATTTATAATCAAAGGTGACCCCTGTTTAGTCAGAGATTCAGGAATAATCAGGACACAGAGAACGAGGAGTGTACACATCTCTCCATACACCCTTTCTTTGTATTATTTCTTCATTTACTTTCATTTCTATTATTGTCATTTTGATTTTTATTATTTTTTCCTCACACTTAAATTTCTCTTTCACAAAGTCTATTTTACTTTTTCTCTCACTATGGGTGAGGCACGTTGTTAGACGTCCGGATCAGGTTTGAAATAGACATGTTCCATCATGGCGACCGTTTTAGTAGGTAACCTTGTTGCTGATTAGAAGTTTGTCCGTTGTTGATTTCCAGGATTCGATCCACGTTCGAATCCGGGGCTGGATTATAAGTGGCGTCCTGAACATTGAAAGACTCGGTCTTGCGGTGTAGATGAGTGGAGTAAGGAGCACGGTTTATTGGCGGTTTTGGGCTTGGAGGTGAGTCAAGGGTATAAGGAGGGGGAGAGGATAGAGGGCAGGGTAGGAATGATGAGAGATACGTGGATGCTAATTTGCCCATGGTGTTTTTACAGGAGTTAGTTGAAGTCTCAATTGGAATTTGGATTGATATACAGAGCTAGTCGGGAGGAACAGGGAGACGAAGCATCAGCTGTTTTGGGAGTAGCAACTTTAGTGCTCGTAGAAGCACCTTCACAGAGGTAAGGACTCACAGAAGAGATAAAATGAGCACAATGTTTGAGGAATGGATAGGTTCATCATCGCATTACTTATGTGTGTTTTTTAGGGCGGGAAGGCGTTTTGTTAGTAGCACCACCGGCAAGATTCAGAACATAGAGCAGAGTCCACCCATTTAAGAGGTTAGTGGATGAAAGTAAAGCGGTAGAGGATATTTCATCTTTAAGGTTATCGTATTTAGAGGTGTTAATGTTGGTGTGTGATTACAGGTCCAGCTTTAGGAAGAAAGCGAAGTAAGTGAATTATCCACATTATGGGGCAACATGGTTTTGCACAGGAGGGGCAGTGCATGAGAAGGAAGGTTGATGTTTTGGTGTTTAGCACTTTTTGGATAATGGTTAGAGAGCGTATTAGATTTTAATAACATTGGCACTATTTCACGGTCTATCTTTGTTTCATTTCATTCATTTATCTTTCCTTTCTTTTTGTTGTGTGCTTTTTCTTTCGTTGTCATTTTCAGTTTAAGGTTTCTTTTTCGACATCATCTTGACACTAACATGTATAACTAAGATGTGTTTTTGAGTGCATCACAGAGGCAATGGGATGTTCTTACAATGTTTGCTAAATCATGAGTAGATTCCTTGTGCATGGGGAATGTTTGACAATAAAATGTGTTTTTGTTATTTTCAGATCTATGCCCCCGAAGAAGGGCCTTGAGCCCGAAATGCATTGGGCATGAACGAAATATGGATATATTCTGTATAACATGATAATAACAAAGTTTGTTTTATGTAATGAAATATAAAAAATGTTATCATACATGTAACAATATTTGCGTAAGAAAATTGTTTTCAGAAAAATACGTTTAATACAAGGTTGATTTTTACAAGTAAAAGTGTTTGTTACTAAGCCAATATAGAGTTTAAAGGTACGCTGCAGTTGCAACAAGTTATAGTGCACAGTGGTCAAGTTGAATGACTTGATTTCAGGTGGTTTGTATTTGGCACACCCCCATGCTGCGGGTAGGAACAATGTTTGGGCCTCAGGAGTATGTATATCAAGTGTGTCACACATGCTTAGCCACCTGCCTACTGTCCAGGGCTCATCCCTCTTTCACGTGGAGCAGGACAGTCATGCCTACTCCAGGGCATACAATACACTCTGTACTCCCACTCCCGTGTATCAGCTGACACGTTGTGGTCAGTGAAATGTTCCCTCAGGTGTCTGCCTCTGTGTCATTGTGCTGTGGCTTCGTTGTCAGGACTACTGGGGTGTTTATCGGTTAGGGCTCAGCATGCCACCTGAGATGTGGCCATAGGAGACGATACTTGTGTGACACATAGGTGTTTGATCACTTGACTGTGCAGACTGGTGTATGCGACTGTGAAGTTCAGGCAGCTGTTTTCATTCACAGCAGACTGTGAGGTGCTCAGGTTCAGGGAGTTGTGTTTCATGTCTCCCATATGTCCAATTGGTATGTCGTGGACAAATAAGAGTTCAGATGATGTGGTTTGTGGGGGATGGACATGTGCACTTGTCTGTACAGAACTTGCATTCCGCATGACCTAGGATTGTGACACCGTGCAGACTGTTGTTGGCTGGCTGCCCTGCCCATGTGACTGGAGACAGTGATGTATGACTTTGCAGGCATGCCTGTGCCATGGCATTAAACTTCCTAACAGTGATCCTGCAGGGGAGTGACATGTGCTACATGCACCCCATTGTGGCATTGACTATCAGGACATGGGTGCATCATGGTGTCTGGTGCTGGTATGCATCACATGCATTTCAAATTAGACTCTGGCCATCCCTGTATCCGGACACCTGTACTGACTCAGTGGCAAGAGATGTGATGTGTGCATGTTCACATACTTCACCGTGTTCTCTGCAATGTCCAACATCTGTGTAGGTGGTGCATGTGTCCACACTGGGGTATTACCATCCGACAGGCACCAGACAGATGGGTGCAAGGCCAGGATGGATGTGAGTGCCATGGTTGACCATCAGACTGACAATTGGCTTCTCCTAATCTGTGTGAGCACTTTTGGCAATGTTCAACTAAGGATGCCAGGGCTTGCTCTGTAATGTGCTGTACTTACTGTGGTGTGTGCGGTCAGTGCAGGTGACTGATGTTTGTCTGTTTCCCTAATTGTTTGCAGATACATCCACGGCCACAGGAGGGGACAGCTCCACGGACCAGGAGGAGCTGCAGAGCCAGACTGGGTCAGCAGCCGATGAGTGGTCGGAGGGACCCAGTGGCACGGAGGGCGAGGGGAGCCACACCGAGGAGTCCTCAGCACCATCCACCTCAGCTGAGGACCACAGCAGCTCGGAGGATGACTCCCTTGTGGAGGCGGGTGTCAGCAGCCACCACACCCCAGCTAGTATGGCTGGCACTGCCACCACCACCACCACCACCCTCCCATCGGCTCCCATTCCAGAGGTCCGTGGAGGCTCCCGTGTTCGGGAGCATGTCCCCTTCGTGCCAGGCACCGCACCCCCTGCCCCTGTGTCCCCTGCTGCCCTGAGTGAGGAGTCTGTGTACTTACTTCGCCAGCTCCATGTAGGGCAGACAGCAATGCTGAGTGTCCTCCATGCACACACCACTCTGTTGACACAGCTGGTGTCGTTCATGGAGGGCATCTCATCGGGCATGTCTGCCCTACAGAGGAGCAATAAGTCCATGGCCTCCTCCCTGACGGCAGCAGTGTCCCTCCTCCAACAGTCCCTCACCCCTCCTACCTCTGCCCCATCCACACTTCCTGGCACCCTACCTGTCCCAAGCACATGCACACCTGCACACTCACCCAAACACACAGACACGAGCAGCACAGAAACACCCAAAACAAAGTCAAAACATGCACGCAAGCATCCTCAGGGGACTGATACCACACCCACAGGGGATGGGGAACAGACACACACACAGGCATCCACAGTCACTCCGCAGTCCTCCAATTCCTCTCCCTCCAAGACCCCTTCCCTTGCCTCACCTGCAACCCCACCTAAAAAGCAGCTCTTCCTCTGTGACCTCGGCCTGTTCCCCTCCGATCCAGCTGATCCAGCATACAGGGGGAAGAGGAAGTCCACCCACACAGAGAGGAGTGCCCCTCACCCCCGGACACCCTCCCCCAGGCACAGACAAACTGAGGCCCCCACCCGCAAGTCCCCCCGGACCCGGAAGAGCAAGACCCCGCCACCGCCCTGCAGCTCAACCACACAGTCTCCTTCCTCCATCCCTCAGGCCCCCACAACACAGGTTCCCCCACCACACCCTGCCCCAGGTTCCCCACTCACAGATACACCATCCCCAAAATGATCCGGCCTTCTCCCCCTACCACTTGCTCTTCCAGCCCCACACCCCCTGCTGCACATGTTTGTGCCACTGGTGTGGAGACCGTGTCCTCCCCTCTGTCCTGCCCACCTTACCTGAACCCCATTCTACTCCCCTGGAGATAGGCACTGCAGTGGAGTCCACTACCACCCCGTCTGACTTGGGCACTGCAGTGGGGAACCTGTCCACTCCATCTGGCCAGCCCACTGCAGTCGTGCCGGCACCCACACCATCTGACTCATGCCCCCAGTTGTGCCGGCACACACCATGTCAGACACCTCCACTGCAGTTGTCAGTGACTCTCCAGCACCAGCCACCCCTTCCCTGCCTCCTTCTGGTGAGCCCTGATCCTGTCCCTGCGGTGCCTGGCCTGCCCCCCATATGCCCCTCCGAGGGGAATGTCCCTGGTCCGTAGCAGTGCAGGCAAGCAAAGGGTGACATCTGCCACTGTCACCCTGTTCGGACTTTAGTGATGGACTGGCCATTGGCCTTTGTGTTTTTTCAGGACTTTCAATTTTACACACACATATGCTGAATAAAGCTACTTTCTGTTCTCTAGTGGTTTTGCTTCAGATGTACATGATGTTGATGATGCTAACCATGCCCTTGCTGCAGTGATGGTGATTTTTGATTTCAGGAAAATGAAGTGTTACTGTGCAGGACCCCATGTGGTCCAGGGGGAATGTGTCCTATCCTGGTGTGTATCCATGTCATCCTTTGCAGCAATATGAGGGTGTCATGTTTTCAATATTTGCCAATGGGATTTCCTACTTTTATTTGCAATATCACATCTGTGGCTTACACCCCTGCACATCTGTTGTGCTTGCCATTGTTCAATTTGTCTATTTCCCTGACCTTGTGACCATCTCCACTGGACATGTAAGTTTGGGCATCAATGGGGAAGGACTCATCTGTGTTATCAGTGCAACTTGCTATACATGTGTGTTGGATCTGTGCTGATGATTTCGGTGACACGCCCATGACCAGGCTGATGTGACGAGAGCCTTCATTTTGTGCTAATTGTTGACTAAGTGACCAAGTGTTCTGCTGACATGATAGAGCCCTGCAAAGACAACGTATGGCACAGCTTTCCTTACACAGGAGTGGAGTCCCCTCATGGCAGTGTGTAATTCCATGACATTGCCTGAGCCCAAGGTGTGTGTTGTGTGAGCATGTCTGTGTGTGTTCACTTCCATTTTGCTACGCAGGCTGGCATCCCTAGTGATGTTCCTGTTTGTGATGCATGCTCAGTTGACCTATGTTCCCCCAAAATCTTCGCCCTGGGTTCTCTGGGATGTGGGTGCATGGCACATTACTGGTCATCAGGGTGTCATCCATAGGTGTGTTTGCTGTCAGGGCTGAGTTTGTGGGCAAACGCAGATGAGACACAGTCAGGATTCCCCTTGGCACTTGTTGGTTACACAAGTCATTTAATTTACAGTTTGTGGTAGCTTTCAGTGATTGTGACACGTTGTGTGTGTGGCTGCTGCCACTCATCAGGGTCAGAGCTGCAATGTTGGAAGTTGTCTATGTGTGTTCTTTGTGGGTGACCTTGGCTTCTTCATTGGTGTGTGACTGTGGCCGGGATCCCATTGGTTGGTGTGGATTTGACATCATGCCCATGTACAGCGTACTGTGCAGTGTGTCAGACATTCACGAGTCTTGTTGACTGGCCATGTGTGATGGGTTTCTGCACCTTAGTTCCCACCACCACCCCTGGGATTGTCATGGGTGCATGTGCAATGTCACCAGTCCATGTGAGCTTCACTGCTGCACATTGGTGGAGATCAAGGTGTGTGGTGTTGAGTGTGTGCAAATGAGAGTTGTTGCACGGCTAGACCCCTACCTCCATATTGGCCTTGGCTGACAGGCCGTGCTGATTGATTTGTGCTTGTGTAGGTGTGATGGTAGTTTGTTGCTCAGGACACATGACTGTGGTTCACAGTGTGACAGACATCTAGCTTTGTCATCACAGTGGGATTATCATGCAGGCCAGGGTCACCACAATGTGGGGTCCCTGGGGGTAGTGCTGTGGTGGGTCTGTCTCTTGCTGTGTTAGTTGCTGTTCCTACAAGCTTGTGTGACATGTGTAATTTGGGCTCCCTCTCATCTAACAATGCCTGATTGCCCACATAGGGGAATCCGATCCATGAGTTACTTTTGTGTGGCACTGTATACACATCTGTGTAATTGTGATTCAGGCCTCCTCATGTGTTGTGTGGTTGCCTGGGGACACTGGCACACACCCCCATCACCTGTTGTGTTTGATATGCAGTGTGAGGCTGCCTGTTTGTGTTTGTGCATCTGCACCACTGCATTGGCATATCTTTAGTGTGCCATTGGCTGTATGTTGTTTGGTGGGTTTCCCCTGCTGTCCCTGGGACTCCTAGGTCATCAGTCAGCACAATGATCATGGTTTGTATGTCCCATTGCTGCCATGGTATGGTATTTGTTCACCTCACATATCTCCACAGGATATCTACATTTGTGTGTCCATTGGTGCAGATATGTGGGTCTGCATTATGATGGTCACTTCTGTCATTGTGTTATTGATGAATGTTGACAATGTCAGCCCCCATGGGTGATGTTTGTCTGCACATTGCCAAAGGTATGTCTTATTTGCACTGCACTGTTTGCCTCACCCAATCTATGTTGCTATGGGACACAAACACTACTATGCCAGAGATGTGTTTGTTGTTCTGTGACCAGGAGTCATCCATGCTGTTTGGCATTTGCAGCTTTTTCCATGACAACACTTACCTTTTGGTCACTGTGATGATGGGGGTTTAGACCCCATTGCCACAATGTTCAAAATGTGCTTCAGGTATGGACCCCACACTTACATTTTGGTCACTGTGATGATGGGGGTTTATACCCCATTGCCACAATGTTCAAAATGTGCTTCAGGTATGGACCCCACGCTTACATTTTGGTCACTGTGATGATGGGGGTTTAGACCCCATTGCCACAATGTTCAAAATGTGCTTCAGCTATGGACCCCACACTTACCTTTTGGTCACTGTGATGATGGGGTGTTAGACCCCATTGCCACAGTGGTCATGGTCTGCTTGCATTGTGGAGGCCACACACATTTATGTGTGACACATGTGATAGGGGGTCACATTGTATGTTCAATGTCATGTTCAGTGTTGTAGGCATTTGACACAGACTACACACGCTTGTCATGGTGTTGGGGGGATGTGTTTTTCAGACATTCCTTATGTTGGAGTATGCTGGTTGTGTCATGCATTACCTGTCCTATGAGTTGGGGTGGTGTGGGTGGTAGGCATCCAGCCCCCCCTGAGTAGGGGTGGTGGTAGTGGTAGGCATCCATCCCCCTATGAGTGGGGATGGTGGTAGTGGTAGGCATCCAGCACCCATGAGTAGGGGTGGTTGTAGTGGATGGCATCCAGCACCCATGAGTAGGGGTGGTGGTAGTGGTAGGCATCCATCCCCCTATGTGTGGGGATGGTAGTAGTGACAGGCATCCTGGCCCCCCTGAGTAGGGGTGGGGGTGGTGGTAGGCATCCAGCCCCCCCTGAGTAGGGGAGGTGGTAGTGGTAGGCATCCATCCCCCTATGAGTGGGGATGGTGGTAGTGGTAGGCATCCAGCACCCATGAGTAGGGGTGGTGGTAGTGGTAGGCATCCATCCCCCTATGTGTGGGGATGGTAGTAGTGACAGGCATCCAGGCCCCCCTGAGTAGGGGTGGTGGTGGTGGTAGGCATCCAGCCCCCCCTGAGGAGGGGTGGTGGTAGTGGTAGGCATCCAGTACCCATGAGTAGGGGTGGTGGTAGTGGTAGGCATCCATCCCCCTATGTGTGGGGATGGTAGTAGTGACAGGCATCCAGCCCCCCCTGAGTAGGGGTGGTGGTAGTGACAGGCATCCAGCCCCCCTGAGAAGGGGTGGTGGTAGTGGTAGGCATCCAGCACCCATGAGTAGTGGTGGTGGTAGTGGTAGGCATCCATCCCCCTATGTGTGGGGATGGTAGTAGTGACAGGCATCCAGGCCCCCCTGAGTAGGGGTGGTGGTGGTGGTAGGCATCCAGCCCCCTTGAGTAGGGGTGGTGGTAGTGGTAGGCATCCAGCCCCCCCTGAGTAGGAGTGGTGGTAGTGGTAGGCATCCAGCACCCATGCGTAGGGGTGGTGGTAGTGGTAGGCATCCATCCCCCTATGTGTGGGGATGGTAGTAGTGACAGGCATCCAGCCCCCCCTGAGTAGGGGTGGTGGTAGTGACAGGCATCCAGCCCCCCCTGAGTAGGGGTGGTGGTAGTGGTAGGCATCCAGGCCCCCATGAGTAGGGGTGGTGTTTGTGGTAGGCATCCAGGCCCCTATGGGTGTGTATGGCATTGGTGATAGCCATCCCGCCCCTATGGTTCTGCTGTTGCTAGTGTGCGTCATTTCTGCATCCCTATGTGTGTGTGACATATGTCGGGTACGTGTCGTTTGTTTGTGTAGTGGGTGTTTGACTTACCGTCTGCGCCGTACGCGTCCGTACCTGTTCCGGTAATAGATGTAGAGTATTGGTAGGACCTGCGCGATGGGATTCATGGTTGGTTCGTCTCGTTCGGGTTTCTCGTTGCTTCGACTCGTACTCGTCGCTGGCTTGTTCGTCTCGTAACCGTGGATCGTCTTGTGGCACGAATCGGAGCTTATGTGCGGCTCTCCCGGATGCTCTGACGTGCCGGACGTAGCGACGGGTTCGGCGCGTACGGAATGCGCATCGTACTAGTCCGGCCAGAAGGTGCTGTGTATTTGCTTCCGTGCGACTCGATTCGGCGTTTACGGATCCGGCTCGGGCGGGGAACAGGAGCTGGAATGGGTAAGTACGGCTCGCTCGGAATCTGTGCTGTTATGCGCATCGTACTTGCTCGTTCGGACGACTGTTCGAATCGGTCGGGAAACACGCATTCGGCTGGGTTTTTTTCCGGACGAATAGTGTTAGGTGCGCTTCCGGCCCGAATTGGAATCGGCCCCTTAGTCTGGTCCGCAAAAACCTCATAAATAGCACCACTTTGCATGTCTAAAATAACAAGGGATCTTCAGTGCTAATGTCATAAAATATCATACAATAGCCCATGCAAAAATTTAAGTTGAAGATCCACCTCTGGGAATTCACTAATTTTCAAAGTACATTATGCTTTTGTGTTGGGTTTAAAAAATTTAATTCTTATGATAGCATGTTTTCCGAATTAACTTTAGTGTACCAGGTTAAGTTCCAAAATTTATAGAGCTTAAAACACAGATCATATATAAAAAGTTAAAATCTTCTGTACATCAGGTGTAAAAAACTAGACAAAAGTACAAAGTGATTTTATGCTTTTAATCTAAGACATCATACTGTGCCATAGTCCATTTTTCTAAGTTGTCCATGACATTCTATGTCACTTGCAATGCAGTACATCATAGGTAGCTAACAATTTTCATTTCTAATATTGTAAAATTCTAATTGATGATATGGGAAATAACCCATTTAAAGACACAATATTGTTTAAAATGCAATACCTATTTAAAATAAATTCAGAAGCATGTACATCAGAATCAACCTTGTACTTTTATTCTATGGCACCAAATTGATTCAAAACATTTTTAAATTGAAAACCTAACACAACTTCTTGTTTCAGTCTTACATACCCCCCAAGGCATGATCTCGATCTCTTATACCCAGAGAGTGGGAAAATGGGGCAATCCAACGGCCATATTGGCTCCTATATGCTTTACAGAAAAAAAGCAAGTGCTCTTCATTTACTTCACTAAAGTACCCCGTTGGACATAATTAAGATAGGGTGCTTTCTTTGGACCATGAGGAAGCAGAAATTGCAAGAGGAAGAATTTCCAATATGAACTTTATGAACAATGATCTATTGTACGCAGGGGCAATAATGTCCAAAAATTCTTCAAATTGAAAAGTACATTTGATCGATGAAAACTTATCGATCAACTTGTCCGTTGGGACATCAATGCCTCATGCGTTTAGCATGGTATTCCAGTATCTTGATGTCACAATTCTGGGTGAATTTTTGGGGGAGTGAAGCCAAAAGTCACACAGCCCAACCATGCTCAGCCATGCCGTTATATAATCTAACCAAGCGATAGCATAAGACTTAATATATCACAAAGACACTCTCTATAAGGTTCTTTATCCCTAGTTGTCTATATGCAAATCCAATATAAAATGGGCTTTAAATTAGCAATCATAATAATTGGCTTCAAGTTCAAGACTAACCTGAAAGGTATTAGTGGTGGCATGATGGGAGTTTCAACAGTCATTTATTAAAATAATTCTCCCCTTTCTCAAAGGTACTCAACTTGCTGTTTATCCACAGTTCGGGTCCCTAAAGAGCTGTTCTAAGTACTTGCACCTTATACATCTCCAAGGATGGTGAAATGGGGTAAGATGAAGCCTGGTTGGCAAATCTAATGATTGCCGCAGCAAACATTAAAGAGCTCTTCTCAATTTTGGCTTTCCAGTTGTGGGAGTCAGTAAGCCTTTCCCCTGAATAGTCAAATTCAGCCACCCTCTCTAAAATGTCCCCATTTATTTCCAGCCCATGGTTCTTGCAAAAGAAATCAAACTTCTCTAAGTGGGAGTATAAACCCTTAGGGTTTTTAGATAGAAGGAGAGTATCATCTGCAAATAATACACCCGGGACTTTTGCCCCAGCAAACAGGAAGAGGGTTGATGCCAGAACACAGCCCTGGTGGACATCCTCTTATGATTGGCATATTCGCTGTAGTCTTCCTCGTTGGCACCCTATCTTACTTTGACAAAATTGTCCGTATAGAACTGTTCAATCAAGTGGAGTAGGTAGGTGGAACAACCATTTTTTACAGAACCTTCCACTATTTCCTTCTTGGGACTAAATCAAATTCTGCTCATAGGTCGACAAATAAGACATATAGAGTGCCTTGCTCTATGTCTACTGTTTTCTATTTTAAAGTTAGGAATGTAGCACCTGGTCAGGTGTACTGATATTTGCCTTAAACTGGGTATGCACCTTATTTTCAATTATCCACTCGTTGAGCCTAGTGAGGATTTGCTTACTGTATACTTTTTGGATGTTATCAATGAGACTTATAGGGTGGTAATTAGATGTTATACTCCTGGATCCCTTCTTGAAGATCAGCATGATTTCCACTTCCTTAAAAGAGGTGGGGTTTGGAGCTCCTGGAGCTATAGCGTTGGGCAACTAATTTATACATGGTTCCCATATTGCCAGCTCCAAATGGAACAGATCTCTGGGAGTTTTATCTAAACCTGAAGCTCTTCCAGGTTTCTGAGCATTATTTTGCATTAAGGGTCTCTTACATCATAAATTCTATTTCCTCTACATTGTTCACCTCTTTCTCTATAGGTATTTTTTGCAGTGTGTCATCAGGCGTATCCTCACTTCAGGTTCAGAGTAGATGGATGAGAAATGTTCACCCACTCCCCAGGTTCAATGTGGATTTCCGGTCTTGCATGGTCCCTGCGCCCTCCATGGGTGACTAGATGCAAACATCCCTTGCTATCTTTCATTTTAGTTAATTATAGTACATCTTCCCATATTTTATTTTCCCACTTAAGCTTGGCAGATGTAATCGTAGATGTGTACCTTTGCCTACATTGTATTATGCCACGTCTTCCATCCCCTTTTATAGCCATTTAAAGTGCAGGTTTTGCCTGCCTGCAATCTCGGTTAAACCATTCATGTGTCTCAACTGTGTGTTTATTATTATTCCCTTCTTTCTGGAAAAATTGTCTTAGTTTAGAGAATAGTTCTTCGTGAGCAGCCATAAATTGAAAGATTGCACAGGCATGGCTTTCTATTGGGGAAAGAGTTGTAGCCAAAGTATTGTAGATCGCTTTTATGTGATTCACCTATTTAGGCATATCTGCCAACTTTACGTTTCTTCTATTATTGGATAACACTAGTGTTTCCAGATAGAGGGGGTTTAGAACTTGTCAGGTCTCTAATTGGAGAACCCTTTAGTTCTAATAAAAGCGAATCTTGGTCACTCTCTGTCCTCTCAATGACCTTCATGTAGGCTATTTCATGCCAATTTCTAAGGCCGAACAAAAAATAATCGATATTGCTTGCGTAATTACCTGTTCTAAAAGTCGGTTTGGCACATGGGCTGATGGTGAGCAGCCACTACAGGCTCTTAAGCCGTGGGTCACTGCCAGCTCTACTATTTGCTGCATTCATCATCCTCCTCTTAGGCTTGAGCAGGGAGGGTGGTCCCCAGATCTCATCCTCTTCTTTCGTCAGTTCTGCCATGAGATCATAGGGCTTCAATTATAGTTATCTTCATATGAAAGTAGGATAGTTCATTTAAAACATAATCACAGATACTTTTGAAGTCGGTGAGATAACTCATTAAGAGTGTCATTATATATATACATTCATGAGCCAGGTAGACTGCTCATTACAGTGGAATCAAGTGCTGCTGAGATAACTCTGTGGACTCTGTGGGTTGATTCTGAGTAAACTATACCAATCAGTAAAACAACTTACCTTTATTTCTTTCCTTCTTTCCTTTCTCTCTCTATTTCTTTGTTTGTTTGTTTGTTTCCTTCTTTCTTTCCTTCTTTCTAAAAGGCAGGAGGCTAGCAACCAATGCAAGACCAATCGGCTTTTTTCGATCTGTGTTAGCCAAGACCTTTAGATTTTACTAAAATTATTTATATAACATCGATACTTATAGGGGGTTTCAGCCAAACATTATCCATTAGTCTGTGGTTGGTTCATTGATATTTTTATTCCATCCACTCCAGCATGCATCAAGGGGCAGTCCATCAGATCACTTCAGCCATTAGCTGACTTCACTACAAGTTAAGGAATGCATCCCTTTCGTAAGCAGTACATCCACACACAAAGTAGTTCCCTTCAGTGCCAGGGAGTACTATGGTAATTTTTGAGACCCAACATTTTTTTTGCCTTAGGCAATGCTTTTTTTCGATTTTTGGAGGCCTGGCAGCTTTCAAAACAATAACATTTTGCAAAAACTATCACAAAACAAATTGCCAAAATGCTAGCAGCCAAAGCAAGACCTATTAGCTTTGCCAATGTTTGTTGAGTATTTGGCTTCTGTTTTCCTGACTGAACCTGTCCAGAGATGCCAACTTTTTAGCACTCTTATCATCAGGATTTTACTTTTTATGGATCTGTATTTGTTAGCTGGGGAAAAACTTTTCCTCCTCTATCTACCTGTTTGTGTAATAGGCCCCCGACGTGTATGTAAAGCTGTGTTCTTGATGTCAGTTAGGGATGACCTGAAAACCTGCTTGCTTTGATTGATGAATATCGTTTGGCTGGGCTTGACTTTGCTTCTTGTTTTATGGCCTACCAGGGCCCATATAACTGAAAGGGTGCACTTTCCCTGTTTGCGCCAGAAGGTGCGCGGTGTACAAACAGGGACAGTGCACCCTATTATGAAGAATACTCTGCCCTCAGTGCAGTCATGAACTCTCACTGCCCCAGAGCAGCGCATTCAAGAGAAATACGGAGCAGCTGTTTAAAAGATGCTCCGGGTTTCTCTGTGCAAGCTGAAACCTGCCTGCACTTTCAAGGGGGATTAACAATTCCCTTGAAAGTGGGTGCAATGAGTGCCCCCACCTGCAGATGGATGTCTGGGGGGTCAGTGGGACACCCTTTCATTCCTTAAGGGCGCTGCCCTTAGAGGGCACACTGACAGTGCTCCACCTTCTTGTTGCACCCTTTAAGTGCGCTTCCTAAGGGCATGTTTGCCTCTGCACCCACGTCAGTACTACCACATGGGTGCACAAGCAAAGTGATTCCCCCATTTGTATAGGGCCACACCCACATGCAAATGAGGGAACACCCTCTATTGATAGCACTGATGCTGCACGTGCACCTGCGATATCTATGTTAGAGAAGGTGCCGCACAAGCGCCTGCGGCCCCTTCTGTAATACCAAAGTGCCTGGGGGTCACGCAATGTAGGCGCAAATCTCCATTGTGCCTCCAGGGCACTTTCTGTAATATGGGCCTTGGAGTGTGCTGTACAAATGACTGAAACATATCCATACTCATAATTGAGTGCTGCAGAAACGATGAAGTATAAACAATTGTATTATATTGTTATTAGAAGGTACTACCAGATAAATGTTCAAGTGCTGCCTTTGTAAGGCAGCTGGTGAACTTATAGGAAGACAACATGGCCTCGTTGCCTAAAAGTGTGCAACAACCAAGCAATCTGATATATAAGCAGTAGATATGTGTGGGCTGATTTGAGAGTCTCTGTTACAGACTTCTCTTGAAGACACAGCAGAGTTCAAAGCACGTCTTAAGAAACTAAGAATCCTTTAGAAATTATCTTCCATGAAAACACACATTTTCCAATATCAAGAGGCTTTCAAAATGCACTCCATATGGCACGCAATTGCCATTATCTGATGTTTCAAAATGAGACACAAACAACTTTCCTAGTGAGCAATCAAGGAAATTGGAAAATGATGTTCGCAAACATTTTTACTTGAAATCCCTCTATAAGCAATTCTAGTTTTCAGTGACTCAACATTTGATGTGCAATTACTCTTTCGCCCACAGAAAATGTGAACAGTATGGAACAACTTAGAATATGTAGGGTATAATTATATTTTGGTTAGAGGTGCGTTTATTTATGCATGGGTTCCAAGAGTGGGGTCAAGTTAGAAATGTTGGGACTTTGAAACAAAAAGTTGCATTTAAAAATATGATGTGTGCCCACGCTTCCAAGATATTTTTTAATTTGGAAACATAGACGCTCCTCGTTGTGTGTTACTCCTGGCTTAGGTGATAATTGCAGTTTGATATCCGTCTCTGGCTGAGGCCCCGTCGTATATGACAGAAATTACTTACCAAACCAATATTTTAAAAAGATTGTAACTGAAATTGATATTTGTTTAATAGAGTTGTTATCTTTCAGACCAATTTTTAGTGGGCATTATTTCCTCAAAAGGTGTTTTCTTTTTAAACAAACTTGGGAAAAATCATGCCTTTTTCGAACTTAAATAAGTTGAAAGGAGAAATATTCAGCAACTTCTGTACATGTACATGCCGCATGAAAAGAGACTGCGTGTCAGCATTGTTTGCCAAAGGGAAACTCTTACACAAACATTGGGTCTTTTTTTCGGTTTGGGCGGATAGGATTTTCAAATCACAAACATGGTGTATATGCTGTCCGCAGCATTACAAGTGCGCTATAGACTAAAGGGCAGATTTACAAGCCCCTTGCGCCACTTTTGCGTCATTTTTAACATGGGAAAAGTGACGCAAAAGTGGCGCAAGAGGCTTGTAAATAAGCCCCTGAATGTGTCTGTAATGCAACTGGTCCTAATGTAAAGCGCTCTTATACCTTCGTGTCGAGTTCGAGATGTATAACATTTGAAAAAAACACATCTCAGCCTTCAAGCCCATGATGTTTAGGAAAACGGTGGGTTCAATTATCACCTCATTAAAAGATATGGCCCTTACTGGGCAGTGCAATTGTTCTGACAGCCAAGCAAAACGTGTGGGTCTGCCAGAGGTGGGACTGGTGCACATTCAGTCGCATCCCTCACACAAAGTGCAATGCGCTGAAATCTCAAATCCTTCCCTACAAAAGTCCCCAACACGAACATGGCTGAGACTGGTGAATTGCAATGTAGGCAGGGGGTAGAAATGTCTCCTTTCTACATTGCAGGTTTGGCACTGCACTGCAGCAGGGGCGGCTCCTCCACGTGGGCGGAGGAGCGTCGCCCCACTGCTTTCTCACAGTGCGAGAAGCAGAAACATAAAATGGTATTTTAAATACCATTTTATGTTTCTGCTTCTCGCACTGCGAGAAAGCAGAAGGATATGCCTGGTTGGGGGCGGGCGGGTGGGCGGTCCTGCAGGAGTCCAGGGGAGGAGTGGCTTGCCCACTCTGAGTGCTCTGACTGTTTGGTCGGCCCCAGGGTCGACCAAACCAGTCATACGCACTCTGCATTTTCTCTATGTAGGCTGCATGCAGCCTACATAGAGAAAATGGCCTCCCCCTAGATGCCTGTGGGGTCGGCGTCCTAGCCAATCACAACGCTGCCATTGCAGCATTGTGATTGGCTTTGGTGGAAGGCTGCCTTCTTCCTGTATAGAGAGGAGAGAGGAGACGCAACGCGATGAAATGAAATGAAATGAAATAAGGGATTTATAAAGCGCACGGATACTCACATAGAGTGTCCCGGCGCTAATCTCTAAAACCAACAGGAAAGACCCCGCCCCACCTACCATCGTGTTATTGTTGGAACAGCCATGTTTTAAGTTGTCTCCTAAAGGACAGCAAGTCCTGAGTCAATCTGAGATGTAGAGGCAAGTTGTTCCATAGGCGAGCCGCTTGAACCTGAAAGGAACGACCTCCAATCCGAGATCGAGTGAATTTGGGAATCACAATCAGGGATTGTCCCGAGGACCTTAAGACTCGTTGAGGCTGATAGCGTTGGATCCTACTTCTCAGGTAAACCGCACCCGTATCGTAGAAGGCTCGATAGGCAAGCACCAAAGCCTTAAACTGAATCCTCTTTCTCACCGGGAGCCAGTGCAGTGCTTTCAGGTGGAGCGACATGCGCGTTCTGGGGTTTACCATAAGAATAGCTCTGGCTGCGGCGTTCTGGACAACCTGCAGCCGATTGAGCAAATATTCAGGAAGCCCCAGATACAAGATATTTACGTGATCCAACCTGGATGTAATTAGGGCTTGCACTACGATCTTCCGGGATTCAGCCGGGAGTAGAGGAAGAAAGTTTTTTACTATTCTAATCAGTCCGATACAGGTGCCAGCAACAGTTTGGATATGAGACTTCATCGATAGACTAGTGTCCAGCTTAACTCCCAAGTTTTTTACTGTGCCGACTGGAGCCGCAGGAGGGGACATGTCGCACGGCCACCATAAGCTCCAGTCGACACATGGGGGACATCCAAAAAACATAATTTCAGATTTTTCGGGATTACACTTAAGTTGATTAAGTTGCATCCAGGAAAAAACCTCCGTTAGGCATCTGTTTATCTCCATTCCATGAAAATTCGCCCCTTTGTCACACGTGAACAGTAGTTGAGTGTCATCAGCGTAAGAAATAATCTTCGCTCCGTGTGACTCAGCCAGGCGTGCAAGTGGGGCCATATAGATATTAAAAAGTGTAGGACTCAAAATAGCGCCCTGCGGGACACCCACTTGCATTGGAGGAATGGCCGCTGTAAAGGGCGGAGACCAGATTTCCTGCTGCCGCTCAGACAGAAAAGAGGCAAACCAATTGTACACCGCGCCGCCAATGCCGCACTCCGCTAACCTGCACAAGAGCCGGTCAATGGGGCACGGTGTCAAAGGCTGCGGATAAATCCAGCAGTATCAGCACCGCACTGCCCCCTTTGTCCACCTGTGTTTTAATAGTTTCCGAAACCTCCAGAAGGGCTGTCTCAGTGCTAAGAGAGGGTCTAAAGCCTGACTGACTGTCATGAAGTACATGGTTTCCTTCTATATAATCTGTTAGCACGGAGTTAACATACTTCTCAAGGACTTTGGAGAAAAAAGGCAACAGTGAAATTGGCCTATAGTTAGAAGCGACCTCAGGGTCCGCTGTGGGTTTCTTTAGGAGGGGAACAATTTTTGCCTTTTTCCAACAGCTGGGTACCATTCCCTGACCAAGCGAAGAATTAAGAACTGAATTAACCGCAGAATTTATAGGTTCCGCGATATTCTTCAGGATCTTTGCTGGACAGGGATCTGAAGGAGAACCCGACTTCAGTGTTACCATGATGTCAAGAGACTTTTCTAAGGAAATAGGAGGAAATTGGGTAAGAGAATAACTAACCCCCGAAGGCAGGGCATACGCATTCCACATATCACCAGTTTCAGCTGTGCCCCTAGAGGCAAATGACTGTTGAATCAGATAGATTTTGTCATGGAAAAAACTAGCCATCTGGTGAACCCAACTGGAGGTGGGGATAAATGCCTTGCTCACAGCGCTGGGGGATGAAAAGTCCTTAACAATCTTAAAAATTTCTTTGCTTTTATTGGCAGCATCTTGTATTTTTAAGGTAAAGTAATTTTTCTTCCCAGTGCGCACATCATTATAATAAGCTTTTAAAGCTAGCTTATAGATGGCTTTATCCTTAGAATCAAACTTGGTTCGCCACGTTCTCTCTAGTCGTTTGCAGGCACTCCTGCTTTTCCTAAGGGTTTCAGTAAACCATGGCGCTGAGGTGCGACCAATTTTGGCTTTCCGAGTCGAGGAGGGCGCCAACTCCGCAACCCGTTCTTCAAGCCACTTCTCCAAGCTAAGGGCATCAGTCTCAGGGTTTCCACTAAAGGGAATCGAGTGCTTGCTCATAGCTGTTACCAGTCTATCAGACGTAACCTGACTAAAGGATCTAAAAATACATGGACGAGGCTCAACCCTATGTTGAGCATGAGATAGAGACCTAGGGATTTTAAAGCTCAGGAGATAGTGGTCCGACCATACCAATGGTTGTGGAGCATCAGTTATCATACTAACGTTAGAGAATACTTGGTCTAAAGTATGACCCTTTACATGGGTGGGGAGATGAATATAAGGGGACAGTCCAAAAATCGCTAAAGATTCCAACAGCCGAACAGCTTCAGAGTCACAAGACTCATCCATGTGGATATTAAAATCTCCTAATACGAGGCAGTGTCTATATTTAATAGAAATAGGAGAAATAGCTTGAGTAAGTGACTCAATAAACTTGCCGCTTTGACCAGGTGGTCTATAAACAAGAATGCCCGCAATGGATTGATGATTAGAAACAGTGAGCAAAAAACTGAGGCTCTCGGCATCCTCAGTATCTTGCGCGAGTAGAATAGAGCATACCAATGCCTTTTTATAAATTATGCCAATACCGCCCCCTCTTCCCGCAGGCCGATCCTTCCTTATAATCTGATAGCCAGGCGGGAGAGCCCCTGCTATCGTTGGATTCGAGCTATCATTCAACCAAGTTTCAGTTACAAACATGACATCAGGGTCAGACTCAGATAATAAGTCATACAGTTGGGCTTCATGTTTTTTAATAGAGCGGGTATTCAGGAGAAGGATCTTCAGAGGGCTGTTATCCCGTGAGTCGCTGTCCAAAACTGAACACATGCTATCCTTAATTGCACTTCCCCCTCTCCATTTACTGGTCTGAGGGTCAGCTACCCAGTTACACAAGTGACAAGAGAGCGGGGTCTCAATTATGCCAATCATACCTTTATGACAGCAATGTGGTGACTGATACCCAATCTCAAGAAGCTCTAACTTACTGTAAACTAAAGAGTTCCTATATAAAGGTGCATAACTGGCAGCGTTTCCGGCTCCGGACTCCTCCGGGACACTGACGGGCGCAGACGGGCTTGCCTTAGGCGCGCCCGCTGCGCGCGTCCGCTACGCGGTCGCACAGCGTCTCGTTTTATAGTCGCCAGTTCAGACGACTAGACCGCGCTGAGAGTAAAAAATGGCGGACTCGATCAGGTCAGGAGATCGGACTAATGCTACAGTTCCCCCGACCACAGTAGGTTAAAAATTAGTCCACATTCAATTCCCACAGTTCCCCCAACAATAAAAAGAGCCTAGAACGATTTGCATAAAAGTTTTAAAATTTACACGCACAGGCTAGTTGCAACAAAGTAGCAGCAGAGCAAAGTGAGGTCTGACAATTACGAATTTAAGAGATCAAGCGCGCTCGCGCAGCGTCTCGTTTTATAGTCGCCAGTTCAGACGACTAGACCGCGCTGAGAGTAAAAAAATGGCGGACTCGATCAGGTCAGGAGATCGGACTAATGCTACAGTTCCCCCGACCACAGTAGGTTAAAAATTATTCCACATTCAATTCCCACAGTTCCCCCAACAATAAAAAGAGCCTAAAACGATTTGCATAAAAGTTTTAAAATTTACACGCACAGGCTAGTTGCAACAAAGTAGCAGCAGAGCAAAGTGAGGTCTGACAATTACGAATTTAAGAGAACAAGACCGGGGGAGATGGTAAGTTTAATTTTTTTTAATTAAATTAAACCCCCCTCCCCACGCGACCCCCTGCCTCCCCACCCATGAGTCATGCCGGCCACAACGGCTTGAAACTGATTTCCAATCCTTATCTAACATAGGGGTGGGTGTAAGGGGTGGTAAAAGTTTTAGTTCACTTCCATGGGTGATGTGAGTAAGGGTGTGGGAGCCTGCTGACTTCAGCAAGACCCACCTCGGGAAGCCTTTGCATAACAGAGCAGAAGACACATGCCCACTCCTTTCTTATGCAAGGTGGGTTGGGCTGTAAGTGTGAGCAGGTCCTGATCAACGATCAAAATGGCATGGGACCTAAAAAAAGCACCTGCACATTTCTGACTGGCATTTTGCCCAGCCCAAATGTGTGGCTCGTTTCTTGGTCAGGAATATATGTCGTTACAACGCATGCTTTAGATCGCATGCCATTACAACTCGGTCGTTACAACGACCGCGTTGTTACAACGCAAACCATTACATCGCAAGTCGTTACAACGACTTGCTGTAGGGGGCGCGCTGGACTTAGGAATAGTATCATTTACTATTCCTACTCCAGTTTGTGCAACAGCAGGGAAGGTGTTGGATTGTAAATCCATCACCTTCTTGCCCCTACAGCAAGTCGTTGTAACGACTTGCAAAGTAATGGTTCGCGTTGTAACAACGCGGTCATTGTAACGACTGCGTTGTAATGGCATGCGATCTAAAGCATGCGTTGTAAACGCTGTTTCCCCTTGGTCAGGTTGAACTGGGAACCCAAACCAGCCGTGGCAATTTTGAAGGACCTCCCTCGGGGGAGGGGAGGTGCAAGTGTGAAGCACTGCTGCTTTTGTTTCTAGGGGCTGATATTACAACACCGCTGCAAAATCAGCCCCCAGTAGCAAAAAGACACTCCCCACTGCTGCAAAAACAGCCCCCACCCTTCCAGCCTCTCAGGAAAACACCCGATGACTGCTACAGCCAGTCCTGCCCTGCTTTTGGTTTCCTCTCTATCCTCACTGCTCATCAACATCTACGATCGCCCTCTCTCTCAGCTGGTTAGATGCTTTGGCTGCGCATAAAGCACTTTTATACTCTGATGATGCTCAGGTCCTCATCAGACTAGACCAATCGCCCTCTGACTGAGAAGAAATGACTGAAGGTTGAGCTGATTGCCGGGCATCAGTGGATGATTTGCAACTTCCTAAACTTAATCTAGGCAAAACCGCACTCCTGCTTCCAGTAAAAAACACGCCTGCAGGGACATGTGAGCGACTGAAATATAAAGCAAATATGATTGGAGTTACCATGTATTGAGACTCCTCTCCTTCAGCACGTTAACTATGTCACCTTCTCATTTTCTTGAGCACATGTTTAGGAAGATCCTTTTTTTCATACCAGAAGACTAAACATCGTGCAGTAGCATCTGCATTACTTTTATCTCGGTTACTAGTGCAATAGTCCCTTTGTAGGACTCCTGGGATATTTACTAAGAAAGTTGCAGCTTATTCAAAACCCTGCTGTATATACTGAAAATCTCCAAGTTCCGCAAATTTGACCAGATCTCGAAAACACAATGCTTCTTACATTGGCTTGCTGATAAACAACAAGTGTAGTTTAAGGCACCAGGTATTCAATTTTAAAATGTGCACTCGGCACAATCAAGGGAAATGCACAGCATTAGGGTGAATGCGCTGCCCCCAGGACAGCGCATTCATGTGAAAAACAGAGCAGCTGCTTTGAAGCTGTGCTGTTTTCACAGTGCAGGCAGGACTGCCCTGCACTTTTAAATTGGATTAGAGATCCTCTTGCAGGCGGGTGCAGTGAGCGGCTGCACCCGCCTCCAAGGGTCTGTCTGGGGGGTCTATGGGACCCCTTTTCTTTCCTCCAGAGGGCAGCTCTCAGGGGGTGCACTGACAGTGCACCACCTTTTAGATGGCACATTGTCAGTGTGTCTCCTGGAGCTTCTTTGCCTCTGCGCTCACATCTGTAATACGGCGCTGGCGCTGGCGCAGAGTCAAAGATAACACTGACTGCACCCGCCTGCAAGGGGATCTCTAATCCCCTTTAAAAGTGCAGGGGGGTTGTTAAAACTTGGAGCATCTTCAAAGCAGCCACTCCGTTTTTCACATGAATGCGCTACCCCCAGGGCAGCGTGAGTTCACGGCTGCGCTGAGGACAGCGCATTCATCATAATACAGCACATTTTCCTTGAAATCCCTTTTATTCTGTTAAGTCTGGGCGTCGTGATCCTTATTGGGTTCCCTATTGTTCTGGCTATTCCTAGCGCCAGAAAACCTCGGGCGCTAGTGTGCTCTAGAAATAATAAAATCAATGAATACATAATACAGTCATTGCCGAGATATTAGGTAGAATTGTTCATTGCAGAGGTGAAAGGCCTGCAGAGACCTTTTAAGCCATGGGGAAAGTGGCCAGTTGCCTAGGGACCCCACCTCCCAAGAGGTCCTGGGAGAGTGAACATTCCCTCAAGCTCAGTTCTCTGTATGCTATTTCTTAACATAAAATTCGATATTGTTTGGCATCACAGGACTTGTATTGGCTAAAACTGGGTAATAAAGTTCCAAGTTGTTCCAAATACGGGCCCCCAAATATATTTCCTGCCCGGGCCCCCAAAATCCTTAGATGACACTGTGGCAGGGCTATTTAATTCTGTTGGTTTCAAACAGCGATCTGTCTGGACTGTAGAAAGGGATTATCGTGAAGTCCTCCAGGTAAACACAATGATCAAACAGTTCGTTTATGAACAGGAGACAGTGATGTATGTCTGCTTGATTGCCTTAAATTAATTGAAAAGGGTGAACATTCAATTCTGCCTTTACTTGCCTGACAATGCAGTATGAGTAACTTGCAAATAATAAGGACGATGACTGACATGCAGGAAAATAATCTTTTTTTAAAGTCTGAAATAATCATTTTTGAAAAATGGGTTTTCAAATGGCATGACCGCTTAAACAGTTTTAAGCTCTCTCTCATAGAACTAATGTAGAGTTTATTGGGGTTTATGTAAACTGAAAATTCATTTATGAATTGAATTCACCTTAATGCGTGATTGTTTGATGTACTGCACAAATATCATATATACTATAACTGTAGTTTGGACCACAACCGTTTTTATTTTAGCCCGCGGTTCAGTTGATTCGTGTAAGGCAATTAATCAGCGTTCATCTTTTAAACATGCATTTTCAGAATACTAAACATATTTCATTAGATTTGACTAAACTGTTGTGAATTTGCAGCACTTGGTTGGTGCAGTGCATAGATGAATGGTGCTCACCTGTCGTGAGAGATGCTCACACCAATAAAACGGTCCTGCATGGCTCGGTGTCACACTAAATTGCCAATTTTCGGTTTGATTATGATATATAATTGGTGTGACAGTGCTTTCCTGAGTGGTGGGTAGGGCCCATTATCCCACAGGTAAGTACATTTATTAGCTGGAATGCGACCACCTGAGATTGAAACAAAAACTTGCAAGTGCGATGAGCATGATTAATAAAAATACCTATAAGATGTTTAGGGCAGATTAATTTCACATGTTTATGCTAGATTTAGTTTTTATTACTCTTATTTTCTCATTAGTTTTTCCTATTCTGCAGTTTCTTATTCCTATTGTCTACTTCAGAAGCACACTGAAGTGCAGGGGCGTAGCTTGGTCAGAAAGATTGGGGGGATGTGAGCTTGAGATTTTCCAACTATCAGGCTGGCATATAATGTTTAATTACATTATACGAGAAGCAGGGTGCATGAGAGGGGCCTAGGGAGCAGTGGAAAGGGAGAGGAATGTGGATTGGTAGGAGTACTAAGAGAGAAAACACAATATTTTGTAAAATAACCAATATTTATGAAGTCTTTCAAAACAGAAAGGGAGAGAGTGTGTGGGCACTTTTGTCTTTGTGTATTTAAAGATTCCTGTTGAAATCCGACTAACATCTCACAATACCTGACTGAAAGCACCTGTACCTAACTATGTACAATGAAGCACATTTTGTTAGGGGGTGTAACATCTTAATACCCCCCCCCACGATGCTACGCCCCTGCTGAGGTGTGGACAGTCAGCATGTGTTTCGCTCCTCTCTGCTGCTTTTTCAAGGCTGCAAATAGTTTATTAAAACAATGAGAATTCATGCATAGTCCCTTAAGAATTAAATGCTCTCTGAAGTTGACTACCACACTGCCGTAACGTTGCACTTGTGCTGCAGTCGGAGGAGGCAACAGAGTACGGATGATGCACTCGTGTTGTTTGTGAAAGAACAGAGAAGGAAAGTATACATTAAAATATAAATAATGCACTATATGTGCCATTTGGTTATTTAATGTGGATTGACAACCAAATGTGGGACAGCACAGGTACTTAATTCTTAAGGTAATATGTATTAGGTCTTATTATTTTAACAAACTGTTCACAGCTTTGTAAGAGCTTGACCTGCGCTCCAGAGGAGCGTAACACGTGTTGGTTGTCCACTCCTCATTGTATTTATGCAGTGGACACTTTGAATTACAAACTGTGGAACAAGGAAAACTGAGAAAAACCAATAATACATACTAAAAGTAACATACTAGTGTGAAATGTATCTATAATATAGATGGTGTCTGTATTTTCATTAATCGTGCTAAGTGATAGAAGATGTGGCCACACATGCATGTTTCTCATGAGTAAGAGTGACATTGAATGGGTGTATTTAAGTTACAAATGCATCCACTGCTATAAGTAGGTAGAGAGAAATATCAATGGGCAGATTTACTAATATTTGGTGCAACGCAATGCAAGAAGACAACTTCCTGTGCTGAGTCAAATGGAGAGGGCAGGAAGATACAGCGCATTCCTGCTATGCCTCTGCACCGCCAGTGCTGGCACCCCAAAGGTGCTTGTGTTACAGCCAGAATTGTTTTTGTGCAGAAAGTGATACTTTCCTGCACAAAAACAATCCTCTGAGGCTTTTTCCTCTTTTTCTGCAGCACACGTAGAAAGAGGAAAACCAGAGGAGAAATAAACATATTTCTCTTTGTTACATCTCCCCTGAGAAGGCGTACCATTTTGAGACATTCCCAGGTTTTTAGTGTTAGTAAATCTGGGAATGCGCCAAAAACCATGGTGAATGATTGAGAACACCCACGCTTCACCCATGGAAAGCCTTCCCAGGGAAGAGTAACACAAGACAGCGATTTACACTGCCTTGTGTTACTCCAGATTTACTATCCCAACCAGAGGCACGCAAGGTAACTTTGCATGGCATAGTAAATCTCACTTTAGGGCTTGTGTTGTCCTTGACTCACCTTGTGCGACACAAGGACAATGCAAGCCCTTGTTAAATCTGGCCCTTAGTGCGTATGATCTAGCATGGGACATACAGCCCACATACGTTCCTACCCCGATTGCTTATGATATGTGGAATAGGTTCACCCCTCCTTCCTTATGGAAATTAGGGGTGGGTGTAATTTGCCTACATAGTTTTGCTAATATTCCAATTGCCATCCTTTGTGAACTTTTCAGTTTCCTATTCATTTCTATGACTAAGATCAAACAACGTTTTTCCCTCAATTGCCAGTTTAGTGTAAATACTTCAGCAAAAATTGTAGGTTAAACCCACCGGAAGGTTTTTTTTAAATACTGGAAAAAGTATGAACATTTTCTTGCAACAAAAGTAGAGACAGTTATCCATTGATTCTTGAGGTGCAAACGTTTGCCTTACTGCTGTACTGACACATGATAGATGTACGGCAACATTTTCTCTCGCAGTCCATTTGTTTGCAAATATCACTTTTTGCTACATTGTTTAGATTAATTAGCATAACACAGTTTTCAAACTTGAATTGTGTCTAATTATAGAATGAATTTTAAAAGACTTTTTGCCTAGACTTCAAAAGCTTTTCAGAGAATGCTAGCACTGTTTTTTCTGTGAAAGCATTTTATTAATTTGCTGTCTTGCATCTGATTTACTTGATTTCGAAGTTCAAAAGCATAACACCATTCTCTGTATACAGTTTTTAATCTTAAAATAATTTAGTTGCATGGGTTGATAGATGAGGTAAGCTGTGGAAGGCACCAAATTTCTTGGTTTCCGTTTTTTGCTTATTTTCTTTTTTGTCGCTGGGTGAGCTGATTGTATTCCAGAAAGAGAAGGGGTGACTAATATACTGTTAATTTTTCGGCTTTTTACTGGGGACTAATTTGCTCAGGTCTATTTTGAGAGGATGCAAAGACCTGGAGATAGTGGCCAAATTGTTTTATTTAATTTATTCTCTTTTAGAAGTTTCTGGCTATCTACAGAACTTTCTTAAATTTGCAGCCCTTTTATGCTGTATGGGTTGTGTGCCCGGGAGGAAGAGAGATATCTGGGGGCTCACACGGACCAAGGTTTTCCTTAATTTTAGGCATTTCTTGTGTGTGCTGCATTTGTGGATGAAAGTGGTAGACTTGGGGATTAGCCCCGGAGTTTTCCTGTAATTTGCCATTTAACTATATAGATGCTATCTGTCAGGGGTGTGGAGCTATTGTAGATTAATCAATTTTTTGGCATGAGTGCTATGTGTCTCTGGCAGTCGAGGGTCCAGCGCTAACCCAAATGTTTACCTCAATTCATGGGATATTTTCTGATTTGACTGTTGAATATGGTAGGATTGTAGTGATTCTATGTCAGTAGCTCTTAACATTTTGACTTCTTTGGTACCCACTGAATCACTACTGGAAGCGGGGGGCCCGGTCCGGAGCAATTTCTAGGATTCAAAGCTCAGAACAATAAACAAAATAAAGACAGCTATACATCAAGCAAATACACAAATTAGCAAGAACTTTATTTAATTCAAAAACAAAAAATAATATTACAAAAGTCAGCATTTTAGCAGGAAGGCTGGACTTTTTCAAAGTATGGTTTTATTTGTAAAAGTTGATATTCTGGACTCAAGCATATCGTTTCCTCTTTTTTTCTCCTAATGCATGCTCTCTTTTTGTCAGCACATGGGTGCTTCAATTGAGGCCACAAATCCTCTATACTAGATTCAGTTTTATGTACTTGTGATGTTCCTACTAATCAGGCTCAGAATACCAACTCAATTTTTAGCCTCCATTTTTAAATTCTTTCACACCTACATAGCATTTTAAAATGTAAAATTAAACATGTTCATTTCTTTGCATGTATACTTTATTAATCTGCTAATAATATTTAATAATCCACTTCGGGCATCAGGCAGGGTTTGGGTCTGTGCTGGGACTGGCAGCACTACATTACTACATCTGTAGTAATGGTGTAGAATATTAATTGCAAAGTATTCTTTACAGTTTAGGTGCACAGCAATGGACTGTCTAGCTTGGTTTGTGTCAATGTGCTTATGTTCAATATATGGTCTAAGTTCTATGGAATGTTCTAGGCAGTTGCTCTGCTTGCCACTTGATGTGTGGATGCTCCAATAAAGGGGCATATTCTCAAGGACTCATCGCCGATTTAGCGGCACTTCACCGCCACGAAAGTGGCGATAGACCCATCGCCCCATTCACAAGCCTGCGCTAACAGCCCACATCGTCAGTTTTCCTGCAATAGCTGCCGCCAAAAACATCGCCAAGGCAGACAGCGACAACTTACGCTAATCATATGCAGAGTAGGCGTTCCCGTGCAAAAACCCACGATAAGACCACTTCGCGATATTCCCAACGACCAGCCAGATCGGTGATGCGGACCAAAAACAGGCGATAAGGCACGTTAGCAGCAGGGACTTAAGACCTGCTCATTCCTGGCCTTAAGTAGAACGAAAACCTGCAGCACAAAGGGAGCCCAGCTCAGAGCCACATCTGAAGACCAACAGATGCCATGGAGCTACTAATCATGCAGCCTGGAGACCCAAGAGGGCCACCACCCCCACCGCCACCACCCCCAGGACCATCCCCACCCCCAGGACCACCCCCCCCAGACTGCCACCGAGGCAGCGCAGAAGAAGACAGAGGACCTTCCGAAAACGCACCAGCCCCAGAGACTCAACGCCAGAGGATGTCATTGCCCACTACAGGCTCAAAAGGACAACCATCCACTGCATCCTGACCCACATTGCCCACAGGCTGACAGCACCGACACAGCGGACAACCAACATCCCTCCGCAGACAGAGCTGCTGGCTGTGCTGCACTTGTTGGCCTTTGGTACCTCCCAACCAACAACTGCTAGAGTCGGAGGAGTCTCACAGCCAGCCCTATCAAAGTTCCACACCTGTCTTGGATGCCATCATCAGCTTGTTACCCCAGGACCTTCACTTCCCCCACACTGCGCAGGAACAGCTGGAGACCAAGCAAGGCATCTACGCCATAGCTGGCTTCCCGCACCTGTTGGGGGCAATTCACTGCACACATGTCCTACTTGTGCCCCCTGCCGACACTGCACACAATTACCGCTACAGAAAGCACACGCATCCCATCAATGTGCAGGCAAAAGTGGACCACCCGGGACTGTTCACCAATGTCGTCGCCAACTTTCCAGGCAGTGTGCATGACTCCCACATCCTCCGACAGTCCATCATCAACCAGAGCCTCCAGGATGGCACCTATGGAAATGCACTGCTCGTTGGTAAGCACCAACGGAACACACCACACACCTCAACTCCACAATCATACAACTCACAACTGTGGGAATGCACACGTAACTAAATCACATACAACATGCCAACAAACATGCCCACCTACCAGACACAACAGCACAAGGAACTGTGGCAACAGGGGCCAGACATGTAGACAAACCATCCACAAAGGCATAGCCCCTCTGCCACACGACTGCAGAAGGTGGGGAGGGGTGGGAACTAAGAATGTGCGAAGGAGGCAATTGACCCATGAATGAGAATGTACACAATGCCATGTGTGGCGGTGATGTGCTGGACAGTCTTGAGTATGCAGAGCACAGACATGTCCATGTGGACATATACTGCTGGTGCTTGTAGTGATGTGGACAGTGGACGCAACCATGTCACCTCAGGCAGTGGGGAAGACCCTGGACATGTAGCCATGTTGCCCCCCCCTGTGAGCGTAAGCGTAGTGGGCTGTTCCGGCGTACGCCAGTCCAGCGCAGGAGTATGAATTAACAGCCCGGGGCCCTGGGCGTGGTCCACTTCTGGGATGGCCACCAAAGTAACTATGGCGTGTGTCTCTGTTGTGGTGTCGGCACCACCCCGCCCTCAATGGACAATGTTGCAATGTAGTGTTGTAGGGAGTCTGCACATACACAGAACTATGCACCGCAATGCGGGACTATGGTATATAGGGGCTACGCCTCCTACAGCCTTAGTACCCACGTGCCCACGACCGGCTAGCCATGGTGTCCCACCTGCCCTCCTATACACAGATTGAGAAACTGTCGTTTAGACAACCCAGAACACAACACTCCCCTAATCACTCAGGGATCGTGGTAACAGGTTATTCCCTATCGCTCAGATTCTCGTACTCATCCATGACAAGAGATTGACAGAGCCACTGAGTCAGTCCAAAATGTTTATATCAACTAACGTGCTCTGAAATGCACCATACGAGCCACTACTAAAATTAGAATGCATAATACAAATATTGTCAGCATTGTAGCAAGTCCATACAAAATAATAGGAGAAATCATTGTATATTGATCCTGGAGACAGGACTATTAAACCTACACTCCCTCCCCATGGATGGGAAAACCAAGATGACAACATAGCAGATCCCTCGGTCTGTATAGCAGACCCCATAACCCTAAGACATAGATCGTGTCTCTACATCACAGCTCCATACAGCTCCTCATTCTTGAAAAGTCACTCCTCAAGTGTGTCTGCGTGTAACATGCATTCTCCTAACATCAAGAAAAAGGTGCGTGTCCCACAAACAGCAGCTGCAGGGTATGTCTTGTCAACGTGCCAGGGCCTGACCAGATCAAAATCCCAGGGGACGGTGTTGTTTGACCTTGCTCACGATGCACAGACTAAACTCCAGGAACAAGCAGGGAACCAGCGCAGCCATCGGCTCGCATGTGACCAGCAAACACATTCTTGCATTAGAAGAAGCCTGTAGTGTCGTGTGCTAAAGCAGCATCATGGCCTCCGGACCCATTCTAACCTAAAGATGCCAACGGGGTCCCTTAAAGCCACATGAGACCCTCCCCCTGGCCAGATTGCAGGAGAATAGTAAAAACAAGGTCCAAGTCGCAAGCAGAGTCAAAGCACTGAGCATAGCAGGGGCAAAGTTCAATAAAATCAAAATCAGAATAAGGTTGAATAGCGGTAAAATACGAAAAGAAGAAAAAAATAAAAATGTCTTGTTGAACATTAATAATTGGAATCATATGAGATCCATTGAACCTTGGAAGGCAAGGTGTTCCAAAAGATGGTCCCCCTCCTCATAGACAAGGAGGGACAACACCCAATTCAACAACTCGAAGGAGCATACGTGCTCATCATAATCCATAGCTTTGCGGGTTCCTCTTCTTCTTCTCCTTGCCCTTCTCCTTCCCCGAGGTCCCTGGCTGGTCCTCCGGGGGGTTTGTTGGGTTCTGGTTGGGCTCTGTAGTTGCTCCAGCGTCCTCCATGGTGCTTCTCAGTTTTTTGGGTTTGGGTTTTGATTTCTCTTTTTTTGTTTTTGCTGCTTTCATGGTGATTTTTCACGCCTGACGTGGGAATTGCAGGCCTGGTGCTGCTTATCGCTGATGTTTTTATGGCTGTTTGGCCCGTCGCCACTTTTTTCACGTTCGGGTTTCCTTTTTTATCGGCGTCCCGGTAATTTTATCGCGGACACTTTCGCCTGTTGCCGGCGTGTTGAGAATACGCTGTTAACACGGCGTTAGTTTCCCGCGATGGACGGCGTTATGTGAAATTGCGTTAGCCTAGGTTGGCGATAATTATCACCGGTTCTTGTGAATATCCCCCAAAGTCTCTTCAGAAACCTTACTTGAGGGATGTTAATCCTACCACATTTTGGCGACGACACAGATTTGAACCCAGGGGAGCATCCATACAGAAGATTATTCGGTACTCAACTTCTCAACTTATCTTCATCGCGGTGGCAGTAAGGAGTGCTTCTCACCACTACTGTCGAGACTGCTCGGTTACATTTCAGAGGCATACAGAGGAGTTTGGATTTCGTTTTCTCTCTCCGGGAGCATCATAGGGTATTTGTGCAGATTTGGGCAGTGGAAGAGAAGGCATCGGTGTGAGCAAGTGTGGTGGAAGCAACTGATGGAGGGCTTGCTCAGGCTCGTGTGATCAGTCAAAGAAGGGTGTATGCAGTTACTTGTCAAGATGTGAGGGCCAGCAGACCATGACGTCACCAGCTGCAAGTGATTGGATACAGAGCACGACGAAGTCACCTACTGGGAGCAATTGGTTGGCTGTGCACTGACGGAGCTCAGAGGAACTAGCTTCTGTGATGCACACACAGTCATCAGTGCAACGTCACCAGACGAAAGTTATTGGTTGGACGTGCACATAGTGAGTGGCAAGGCTCTGTGATGCGCACACAGTCATCGGCACAACATGCACACAGCTCTCAGTGTTAAGGGCTTCTGTGATGTGCACATAGGCTGCAATGTGATGTTCAGAATATCTAGACTGCGTGGAACTCACTTTTATCAAAATTTGCAGAAGTGCAGTACTGAGAAGGAACTACACATTTGTTTTAATCAAGTGTTGTAACCCTATATATATTGCAATATATATATATTTTTTTTCCCCAAACTTCTCACAAGAAGACACTCGGTCGCACTCATGGGTCTGTCACGATCTTCAATTTATTAATTCAATCTTATGTAAGCCAGGACCAACATAAAGCCCCAACGCATTTCGGTCTCACAGAGACCTTGATCACGGGAGTTTTAGCATCGTTACGAAGTTAATTAAATACAATTAGTGTGTAATTAAATCACTTCCTGTTTCAGCGCTGCTAAGGCTTATAGGAGTTCTAGCACAAAGGTGAAGACATTAAAACCATGCGGACAAACGTATTATGTGATAAAGTGCAAAGTGAAAACTCTATGTGCAAGTTCAGGATTATGGTTGGGACCCTTCCATTATCTATTCAAAGCGGCCGCAGTTAAAGGATAGTAGCGAAAAGATTTTTCCGCTCAATGTTACAAAGTCTGCTTTCCTGTGTATGCAAATGTGTGTCACCATATTCAATTTACACATTTTGCAATAGACAGTTAATTTACAATACTCCCCAGACCATGTTAGAGTGCATGCCATGTTGTTGGGCATACAAAAGACCGCCAGACTACGGTGTAGATAATAAAGGAAATTACAACCTCAGGGGGAGTTATAAACTGATTTACCTTGTGTTCCACTGTGACCCTTCATATATTAGGGATTCACTTTAACACGAAGGTTAAGCTAGCGTGTAGTGTAGGCCTGATTATTTCGCGAACTATTCACTGCACCAGCAATTTACAAACAATAAGAAGGATAACTGTTTATGTCTTGCCTGAGTTAAATATCAAAATTAGTTTAGTTATCTAGCTAATAGGTAAGACATTAATGACCCCCTAGTGGGTATACACCATTTAGTCTTGTTTGTCCACACAGTCTGTTGGTCCACATGGTCCATTGATCACATAGTTATAAACGATTATGACACTATGCTTCATTTCTTACGGCCAGTTTGGGTTCTCAGATCAAACCTGATGTGCAAGGTGCTCAAGTGAGATTCAAAGTGAATGTGTGCAATGTCCAAATATTGTCAAAACAAAATTGATTTGGGAAGCAAAATCAGAAGGTTACAGATGAGAGTAAAGTTCTTTGTCTTTATTCAGACCATGCAGTGATAGGGTGCGCAAGCCCATGACATGTCTTGATTCTCTTTGTCTTAGCTTGCGTTCCCTGTCGCCACCCCTTTCATTACTTTCCACAGTTTAGATGGCAAAGAACCTCAGCATTTTCCAATCTCCGCCATGATATCGTTCCATTTGTTTAGGCACTGCGTTACTGCGATCTTTGTTAACTGTTGCTCTCACATGTTCCAAGATACGTTTTTTAAGTTCAGAAATGGTACTCCCAACATTTTTTAGCGCACACGGGCATTCAATTATGTACTATGCAAAAGAAACAATTGATGGACTGAATGCTGGACAATGCAAACATTCACCCCCAGTCACAAAGATCTGGGTTTAATCCGTCATTCTTTTGCTCACCACACCACCCCAGTTTGGACCCAGTCACATGCAAATCAGTCTTGACCCTGTTCCTTATGGGAACAGTCCAGCCCGAACTGCCAAGCCAGGTCCTCCCTGGACCGGAAACAAGCATCCTGGGACCGGTTTCAGGGCATCACTCTTCATCAGCCAGGCTAGCTTGAATCCAGTGGTATAGTGAGCACGGGACCCACGTCTGGGCATACCCTTCCCACTTAGGGTGACATATGCAAAAGAAACAATTGATGGACAGAATGCTGGACAATGCAAACATTCACCCCCGTCACAAAGCTCTGGGTTTAATCCATCGTTCTTTTGCTCACCACACCACCCCAGTTTGTACCCAGTCACATGCAAATCAGTCTTGACCCTGTTCCCTATGGGAACAGTTCAGCCCGAACTGCCACCCCAGGTCCTCCCTGGACCGGAAACAAGCATCCTGGGACCAGTTTCAGGGCATCACCCTTCATCAGCCAGGCTAGCTTGAATCCAGTGGTGTAGTGAGCAAGGGACCCACGTCTGGGCATACCCTTGCCACTTAGGGCGACATATGCAAAAGAAACAATTGATGGACGGAATGCTGGACAATGCAAACATTCACCCCCAGTCACAAAGATCTGGGTTTAATCCATCATTCTTTTGCTCACCATACCACCCCAGTTTGGACCCAGCCATATGCAAATCAGTCTTGACCCTGTTCCTTATGGGAACAGTCCAGCCCGAACTGCCAAGCCAGGTCCTCCCTGGACCGGAAACAAGCATCCTGGGACCAGTTTCAGTGCATCACCCTTAATCAGCCAGGCTAGCTTGAATCCAGTGGTGTAGTAAGTACAGGACCCACATCTGGGCATACCCTTCCCACTTAGGGCAACATATGCAAATGAAAGAATTGATGGACGGAATGCTGGACAATGCAAACATTCACCCCCAGTCACAAAGATCTGGGTTTAATCCATCATTCTTTTGCTCACCACCCCAGTTTGGACCCAGCCATGTGCAAATCAGTCTTGACCCTGTTCCTTATGGGAACAGTCCAGCTCGAACTGCCAAGCCACGTCCTCCCTGGACCGGAAACAAGCATCCTGGGACCGGTTTCAGGACATCACCCTTCATCAGCCAGGCTAGCTTGAATCCAGTGGTGTAGTGAGCCGAGCATCCACGTCTGGGCATACCCTTCCCACTTAGGGCGACATATGCAAAAGAAACAATTGATGGACGGAATGCTGGACAATGCAAACATTCACCCACAGTCACAAAGATCTGGGTTTAATCCATCATTCTTTTGCTCACCACACCACCCCAGTTTGGACGCAGCCATATGCAAATCAGTCTTGACCCTGTTCCTTAGGAAACAGTCCAGCCCAAACTGCCAAGCCAGGTCCTCCCTGGACCGGAAACAAGCATCCTGGGACTGATTTCAGAGTATCACCCTTCATCAGCCAGGCTAGCTTGAATCCAGTGGTGTAGTGAGCACGGGACCCACGTCTGGGCATACCCTTCCCACTTAGGGCGACATATGCAAAAGAAGCGATGGATTTAGGCACAGATCTCTGTACTGGGGTGAATGTATGACGTTGTTCTGCATTCTGTCTCTCCATGCCACTGGGGTCAAGCTATCCTGGCTGATGAGGGGTGAAACCCCAAAACCGGTCCTAGGATGCTTGTTTCCAGTCCAGGGAGGACCTGGCCTGGCAGTTCGGGCTGGACTGTTCCCATTGGGCGCAGGGTCAAGACTGATTTGCATATGGCTGGTTTCAAACTGAAATGGCATGGGGAGCAAACAAACGATGGATTTAGGCCCAGATCTCTGTACTGGGGTGAATGTATGGCATTGTTCTGCATTCTGTCCATCAATTGTTCTTTTTGCATTTGTCACCTCGAGTGGGACGGGTATGACCAGAAGTGGGTCCCATGCTCTCCATGCCACTGGAGTCAAGCTATCCTGCCTGATGAGGGGTGAAACCCCGAAACCGGTCCTAGGATGCTTGTTTCCAGTCCAGGGAGGACCTGGCCTGGCAGTTCGGGCTGGAATGTTCCCATTGGGCGCAGGGTCAAGACTGATTTGCATATGGCTGGTTTCAAACTGAAATGGCATGGGGAGCAAACAAACGATGGATTTAGGCCCAGATCTCTGTACTGGGGTGAATGTATGACATTGTTCTGCATTCTGTCCATCAATTGTTCTTTTTGCATTTGTCACCCCGAGTGGGACGGGAATGCCCAGAAGTGGGTCCTGTGCTCTCCATGCCACTGGAGTCAAGCTATCCTGGCTGATGAGGGGTGAAACCACGAAACCGGTCCTAGGATTCTTGTTTCCAGTCCAGGGAGGACCTGGCCTGGCAGTTCAGGCTGGACTGTTCCCATTGGGTGCAGGGTCAAGACTGATTTGCATATGGCTGGGTTCAAACTCGAATGGCATGGGGAGAAAAAAATCGATGGATTTAGGCCCAGATCTCTGTACGTGGGTGAATGTATGACATTGTTCTGCATTCTGTCCATCAATTGTTCTTTTTGCATTTGTCACACCAAGTGGGACGGGTATGCCCAGACGTGGGTCCCGTGTTCTCCATGCCACTGGAGTCAAGCTATCCTGGCTGATGAGGGGTAAAACCCCGAAACCGGTCCTAGGATGCTTGTTTCCAGTCCAGGAAGGACCTGGTCTGGCAGTTCGGGCTGAACTGTTCCCATTGTGCGCAGGGTCAAGACTGATTTGCATATGGTTGGATTCAAACTGGAATGGCATGGGGAGCAAAAAAATGATGGATTTAGGCCCAGATCTCTGTACTGGCGTGGATGTATGACATTGTTCTGCATTCTGTCCATCAATTGTTCTTTTTGCATTTGTCACCCCTAGTGGGACGGGTATGCCCAGACGTGGGTCCCGTGCTCTCCATGCCACTGGATTCAAGCTATCCTGGCTGATGAGGGGTGAAACCCCGAAACCGGTCCTAGGATGCTTGTTTCCAGTCCAGGGAGGACCTGGCCTGGCAGTTCGGGATTGTCACGATTCGCTCCCTGCATTCTCGTGCCCACCACCAGGGGGCCGAATTGTGGGGCTTTCCAGTATTCTAATATGCTTTCAGACACTCCCCTGTATGCATATCCTGACTTTCAGGCATTTGGACATCATTTAGAATATGACATCCATTCCCAATCCATGCCGGGTTTTGTGGAAGCCAGTCTGCTCATGCTGGAAACTCCTTTACCTATAATCCCCTGCTCACTTCTTTGTCTCCACCCCTGCAGGCCAAGGATGGGTGGAGGAATTCAGCTCACCTGTGGCTGGCTGCTGCTAGCCTGCTCACACCTGATGCGCATGAGTACTGTGAGCTCTTTTAAGCCCCAGCTCCCTTCAGCCCAGGGTTGATCATTGTAGCTGTATACCGGTGAGGCCGATCCTTGTTCCAGTGTTTCCTGAGCCTTTGATATCCTTGTTTCCAGTGTTTCATGAGATTTAGTTATTCCTTGTTCCTGAGCTCCTGCTGTTTTCCTTATCCCTCAATTAGCACTGCCTGCAGTGCTACCTTGACTTCTGAGCCTTATCTTTCCTTGTTCCTGAACTGCAGCAGTTTCCCTCCTCCTGAACTAGCACTGCCTGCAGTGGTACCTTGACTCCTGAGCCTTAGCATTCCTTGTTCTTGAACTGCAGCAGTTTCCCTGTTCCTGAACCAGCACTGCCTGAAGTGCTACCTTGACTCCTGGGCTTTAGCAATTCCCTGTTCCTCAACTAGCACTGCCTGCAGTGCTACCTTGACTCCTGAGCCTTAGCTCAATTCTTGTTCCTGCCCCAGCACTGCCTTCTATGCTACTTTGTTTTCTTGATTCCTGAACCTGCACTATTCTAGTATACCCTTGTAGCCTCCCCTTCTGTATATCCTTTTCCAGTCCCTGCCTTTCTTCCCATTTCCTTGGTTCCAGTTCTAGTTTGCTGTCTTTCTATTCTGCTGTCTTGCTTCTGTTACCTTGTATGTTTGTTACCTTCTTTCTGCCAAGTGTGCCCTGTGATTTCCTTCCTTTCCTGTTATGCACTCCTCCTTGCTAGCTCCTTTTCTATTGTGCTTGAGTTTAGTTCTACCCCTCTGCTGTTACTGACTTGCGTGTTCCTGTTTGATCGCCAGGATCCGTGGGCACAGCTGACTACCTAGGTGGTGTTTCTTGTTCACTGTGAGTATTGTCTTTGAGTTACAGTTATAACATCACCATAGGTATAAGCTCCACAGACCCTACCTTTGCACACATATCCTATATGTGGGTATTTTCACTCAGTATCTGTAACAGCAATTGTGGGTGAGGAACTTACTGTGCTTCAGTCTTACCGTGTGGAGCTCCTGAGTGCTTTACCCCACATTCCCTTTATTGTTAATGTTGTATTATATATATGTCTTGCACGTCCGTCCTGGGTGTAGTTAGTCTGAATGCTAAATTGCCTTGTGAGTGCCCTTCCTTTCTGAGTCTTAGCCAACTTGTACAGGCTTCCCCTTTGGATCCCTTTTTCTCCTCTGACTCCTTGTGTGATCCTGGGCAGCGCTGTACTACTCTTTCTGTTCACGGTACGTTTTCTACCCAGTCCCCAGCCCTTGCTTAAGTCCCTGACTGTGTTCCCGACATAGTCCCGGACAGTCCCTGACAGGGCTAGACTGTTCCCATTGGGCGCAGGGTCAAGACCGATTTGTATATGGCTGGGTTCAAACTGGAATGTCATGGGGAGCAAAAAAACAATGGATTTAGGCCCGGATCTCTGTACTGGGGTGAATGTATGACATTGTTCTGTATTCTGTCCATCAATTGTTCTTTTTGCATGTGTCACCCCGAGTGGGACAGGTATGCCCAGACGTGGGTCCCGTGCTCTCCATGCCACAGGAGTCAAGCTATCCTGGCTGATGAGGGGTGAAACCCCGAAACCGGTCCTAGGAGGCTTGTTTCCAGTCCAGGGAGTCCCTGGCCTGGCAGTTCGGGCTGGACTGTTCCCATTGGGCGCAGGGTCAAGACTGATTTGCATATGGCTGGGTTTAAACTGGAATGGCATGGGGAACAAAAAAACGATGGATTTAGGCCCAGAACTCTGTACTGGGGTGAATTTATGATGTTGTTCTGCATTCTGTCTGTCAATTGTTCTTTTTGCATTTGTCACCCCGAGTGGGACGGGTATGTCCAGACATAGGTCCCATGCTCTCCATGCCACTGGGGTCAAGCTATCCTGGCTGATGAGAGGTGAAACCCCGAAACCGGTCCTAGGATGCTTGTTTCCAGTCCAGGCAGGACCTGGCCTGGCAGTTCGGGCTGGACTGTTCCCATTGGGCGCAGGGTCAAGACTGATTTGCATATGGCTGGTTTCAAACTGAAATGGAATGGGGAGCAAACAAACGATGGATTTAGGCCCAGATCTCTGTACTGGGGTGAATGTATGACATTGTTCTGCATTCTGTCCATCAATTGTTCTTTTTGCATTTGTCACACCAAGTGGGACGTGTATGCCCAGAAGTGGGTCCCGTGCTCTCCATGCCACTGGAGTCAAGCTATCCTGGCTGATGAGGGGTGAAACCCCGAAACCGGTCCTAGGATGCTTGTTTCCAGTCTAGGGAGGACCTGGCCTGGCAGTTCGGGCTGGACTGTTCCCATTGGGCGCAGGGTCAAGACTGATTTGCATATGACTGAATTCAAACTGGAATGGCATGGGGAGCAAAAAATCGATGGATTTAGGCCCAGATCTCTGTACGTGGGTGAATGTATGACATTGTTCTGCATTCTGTCCATCAATTGTTCTTTTTGCATTTGTCACACCAAGTGGGACGGGTATGCCCAGACGTGGGTCCCGTGTTCTCCATGCCACTGGAGTCAAGCTATCCTGGCTGATGAGGGGTAAAACCCCGAAACCGGTCCTAGGATGCTTGTTTCCAGTCCAGGAAGGACCTGGTCTGGCCGTTCGGGCTGAAGTGTTCCCATTGTGCGCAGGGTCAAGACTGATTTGCATATGGCTGGGTTCAAACTGGAATGGCATGGGGAGCAAAAAACCGATGGATTTGCGCCCAGATCTCTGTACTGGGGTGAATGTATGACATTGTTCTGCATTCTGTCCATCAATTGTTCTTTTTGCATTTGTCACCCCAAGTGGGACGGGTATGCCCAGACGTGGGTCCCGTGCTCTCCATGCCACTGGAGTCAAGCTATCCTGGCTGATGAGGGGTGAAACCCCGAAACCGGTCCTAGGATGCTTGTTTCCAGTCCAGGGAGGACCTGGCCTGGCAGTTCGGGCTAGACTGTTCCCATTGGGCGCAGGGTCAAGACTGATTTGTATATGGCTGGGTGAAACTGGAATGACATGGGTAGCAAAAAAACGATGGATTTAGGCCCAGATCTCTGTACTGGGGTGAATGTATGACATTGTTCTGCATTCTGTCCATCAATTGTTCTTTCTGCATTTCTCACCCTGAATGGGATGGGTATGCCCAGACGTGGGTCCCATTCTCTCCATGCCACTGGAGTCAAGCTATCCTGGCTGATGAGGGGTGAAATCCCGAAACCGGTCCTAGGATGCTTGTTTCCAGTCCAGGGAGGACCTTGCCTGGCAGTTCGGGCTGGACTGTTCCCATTGGGCGCAGGGTCAAGACTGATTTGCATATGACTGGGTTCAAACTGGAATGGCATGGGGAGCAAAAAATCGATGGATTTAGGCCCAGATCTCTGTACGTGGGTGAATGTATGACATTGTTCTGCATTCTGTCCATCAATTGTTCTTTTTGCATTTGTCACACCAAGTGGGACGGGTATGCCCAGACGTGGGTCCCGTGTTCTCCATGCCACTGGAGTCAAGCTATCCTGGCTGATGAGGGGTAAAACCCCGAAACCGGTCCTAGGATGCTTGTTTCCAGTCCAGGAAGGACCTGGTCTGGCAGTTCGGCCTGAAGTGTTCCCATTGTGCGCAGGTTCAAAACTGATTTGCATATGGCTGGGTTCAAACTGGAATGGCATGGGGAGCAAAAAACCGATGGATTTGGGCCCAGATCTCTGTACTGAGGTGAATGTATGACATTGTTCTGCATTCTGTCCATCAATTGTTCTTTTTGCATTTGTCACCCCAAGTGGGACGGGTATGCCCAGACGTGGGTCCCGTGCTCTCCATGCCACTGGAGTCAAGCTATCCTGGCTGATGAGGGGTGAAACCCCGAAACCGGTCCTAGGATGCTTGTTTCCAGTCCAGGGAGGACCTGGCCTGGCAGTTCGGGCTAGACTGTTCCCATTGGGCGCAGGGTCAAGACTGATTTGTATATGGCTGGGTTCAAACTGGAATGACACGGGTAGCAAAAAAACGATGAATTTAGGCCCAGATCTCTGTACTGGGGTGAATGTATGACATTGTTCTGCATTCTGTCCATCAATTGTTCTTTCTGCATTTCTTACCCTGAGTGGGATGGGTATGCCCAGACGTGGGTCCCGTTCTCTCCATGCCACTGGAGTCAAGCTATCCAGGCTGATGAGGGGTGAAACCCCAAAACCGGTCCTAGGATGCTTGTTTCCAGTCCAGGGAGGACCTGGCCGGGCAGTTCGGGCTGGACTG